>OX463865.1:13302905-13902905 GCA_949825065.1 Odontocerum albicorne
TAAGACAGAGGTGAATAAAATGTGTTTTATTTATTTTGTTTAAAATTTATTCTGTATAAACTGCTTTCTCATTTTGATATTCATCTGTTCAACAGTCAGTAATAAATTCTTGATTAATACATTTTAATTTTATATCTTGTATTCATGTCAAGAAGTAACAGCTGTCAAATAATATAAGAAAAATAAAGAAGTAATAGCTGTCAAATAATATAAGAAAAAGAAAAACATAACATTACATATGGTACATACCAACCACCACATCATTTCTCTGTCGAGGACCGAGCGCCAGACTTCCTTATCTCGTAACCATATACCATATATCACATCTTCCACATACATAAATCTTCTCATATAACTCCTAATATTTATCTTGCTTCGTACATTTCGTTTTTTTTTTTCAAAATATAATTAACTTAATCCAACCATATTTTCCTTGGTCTTCCTCCACTCCACTCAAATGACATGAAAATAAACTTAACCTTTTTAAATCGTACATACATATTTATCATGCCGTCTACCTATCGGGGTATGCTAAAGAGAGAGAGCGCCAGAATTTCCTATCGCAACACACATTTTTCGCCTCTTCTATATTCATACACTTTTCCTCTGACTTTTTACATTCCTTTCTTTCAAAATATCCTACACGTGATCCAACCATACTTACCATGACTTTCTTCGACCACGCTTTTCACTTACATTTTCAGTGTATATTTGTTTTGTTAATTTTTATTCATTCATTCGTTCCACCATCTCAAAGTTATTTTCTTCATTATACTCAACACATCAGCCTTAAGTTCACAATTATTCCTGATCACTTCGTTCTGTATTCTGTTATAAATTGTCACTCCGCGTATTTTTCTCAGTGCACAAAAACGAAAATTCGGAATATAATTAAACTCTATAGTTGTAACATGAAATGCTTTAATTATGAAGTCGACTCTGTATCTGAAAAAAAACCCAAGGCGTATACCGCAAGCCACGTATTCCATACAATATTTGAAAGTTTTCGAATTCTTTGATTTTCGATATGGAAGCTCTCATTTTCAATATCGGTTTTTGAATCCTCCTCTCTTTCAAGGTTTCTTACGAAAAATACGTCTATATTCCTGAAAAATCCCACATTTTACAGAGGTTGGATTATCCAAAACAGGATTTCGTCGTTTTCTTGGAAAATCTAATGTAGAACGGATCTATCGATGAACTCTTCTTAGAAATCTAAAATAAAATATATCCAACATTTTGAGAGCCAAAAGTTAACTTTTTTTAAAATTACCATTATCAAATCCAACCCTGACGATACCTTTTAAAATTTTATTTAACTTTCGTTATATACAGTACAAACTGTCGATCTAAGTGCCATGTGGAAATCTATTTTAACCGATCAGAGATATGTTAAAGAGACCAGAAGGGAAAATAAGAATAACTATTCTTCATGTTTAGTGTCCGACGATCACCAGTGAGAAAATATTTCAGTCCTCGGCGTTACGAAAGAGTTCCTCAACTGTCTGGAAAACTGTTCATTAATTAAAATTGCGTAGTCAAAACAGGTGGCTTCCACCGCTTGTGTGTCCCTAAGAGACAAAATAAGAAGCTCACGCATTCGTGGAAGCCTGGGTGTTACAGACATCAACAGCAAGATGGAGGAGAGGCGATTGAGATGATATAGGCACGTTGGGCGCAGAGCACCCGATCACATTGTTAACCAGGCAATCTCCATAGATCTTCCTCGAATAACAACCAGAGGAAGGCCAAAGAATTCATGGGTGGTGTAAAAAGATAACCTGATGCAGAGGCACGGCCTGGGGGACGTAGTCCGCGACAGAAGAGCATACAACCTGAGGACGAGGAGAGCTGACCCCAACAGTCTTCGCAGACAATGAGTTGGGATGGAGCCAGGGAGAAGAAGTGCAGAAAGTTTTCCAGCCTCTTATGGTACTTGAGAGTTCTCATTCTACACATGCTCGGCGTAGTAGATACGTCGATAGTAAGATAATCTGAGCATTCTCCAATGAATCTACATTCCGAATAATATCTTCCATAGTACCAGAAATATATAAAAGAGGCTTAAAACGAAAACCAGACTGCATTTCAACGGAAATCGAAACCTTATTCATTAAATTATTTAGTAGCAGTCGTGATCATTGTACTTGGTCTTGCGAGTAAATTGACCGGACTGCAGAAAGTCTCCATTTCTACTGCACTCTTGGAGTGAGCTGTCAGTTGCATTCTAAAGGATCCATTTTGAGGTTATCGCCGTTTTTCGTATCAGGTGTATAAGGTCTTTCGGAAGGTTGTAAAGCGAAGTTTGACTTATGTGCCGACGTTATAAAAACGTTGCAGTTTTCAGGGCTGGTTTGTACTAAGCTTAACGAAAGTGACTACAAACATAACGAAAGTGACTACAAACAAATTCTGAAAATAAAAACTGCAACGTTTTCGAAACGTCGGCATCATAAGTCACTAAAAATCACTACAAAACACCTTATACACCTGAATTGAAGCATTCATTGTAAACAAGTCGTATAAATGTGGTTAGAAGACATATAGATGTGAAATAAGCGAAAGATGTATGTCATGATAGGAAGGTTTTGCGCTAAGTCCTCTCTACCTATCCCAACAAGGAAACGGCGTGAGGCTTATGTATATTAACAACTAATTTGATTCATTACTGAATATCCAGGTATTTACTAAGTAACAAATATCCCTTAAATGGAACGCAGAACATAATTATAGGCAATGAACCAAGAAGTATATGAACGACAAAAAAAATAATGTAATAAACACATTTTGTGTTTAATTTTACTGCTTCAGCACACATAAGGGTCGTTCAAAGAATAGTTTTATGGTATTTCACGAGGCCATCTATAAATTTGTCCCATAAAATTGTCTGAAAACCTTAAATAATTACTTTGCCATGACCATGCGTCTTCAACATGTGGTCCGAAATTGGAATTTATTTCAATTTATTTGTTGCTTTAGGAGCCTGATCACATAGTCGACCGACCATAAAGCAATGAACATGCACCTTCAACGTCCAAAATTTTAATTAATTTTAATTTCTTTGTTGCTTTAGTAGCCTGATCGCATAGTCGATCGAACATAGATCCATGAACATGCGTCTTGAACGTCAAAATTTCAATTTCTTTGTTGCTTTAGGAGCCTGATCGTATAGTCATTCGAACATAGAGCCATGAACATGCGTCTTCAACGTTCGAATTTTGAATTTATTTTAATTTCTTTGCTGCTTTAGGAGCCTGATCGCATAGTCGACCTCGACAAGACTGATGGAAACATTGTGTTATTTTTGTATTGTATTAAACTTTCATTGTTTACAGGATAACATGTGGTAATCTCTTCCATCTGACAAAAATAGGTGTTACGCAAACCTTAAATGAAAACCAAACTAGAATCATTTTTTTTAAAGATATGCATCCAACTTCTTCTATCCTAGCTCACAACTTTCACATCCTCTATATTAATACAACTCATCATGCACAATCTTCGATTCATACTTCTCATTTTACCTTCTTTTAAAATCTGGTCCATTTGGTTCAGCCACGTTTTTCACGATCTACCTCTTTACTAAGTCATTATCTAAGTCATTACGCTAAGTCATTCTCTCATCATTCATTCTCTACACACGTCCAAACCATATTAAAGCTCTTGTCTTAACTTTCATTAAACATCCACTTCATACTTGCATTAATTTCTGATATCTTCATTCCGCCTTGTTTCAAACATTGACACTCCACAAATTTTCCTTAGTGCGCGCTTCTCCACAGCATTAATTGTACTCTTATTCTGTCAAAAATTCAAGTTTCACTTCTATCAACGTGGATACTAACCCACTATTATGTATTGTCATTATAAAGCGCGCGCCTCATTTTATTTACAAAAGTGAAAATAACGCGACAAGAAAGAACACATGACCAGGACTCAAGACACCCGTTATATGGTCACTAGTCAGCAATACCGGCAGTGAAATCCAGGAATAGTTTCATAAAGAGAGCACAAGAACTGACGATTCCTCCGGACAAAGCGCGTTTTCTGAAGTGGAAACATAAACACCTGACAACTGGACGGAGCTCTTGGAAACATCAAACAGCCTTGGCCTATTTGGAGAACACTGAATAGACTCCAAATGTAAGTGGTTAGTTGCAGGATGAATATACAGAACTGGGGTTGAACAAAAGTAGCATTGAATGGGGTTGAACAAAAGTAGTATTGTTCTTCAACAAAAGTAGCATTGAATGAGATTGTGAGGGATATACTCGTACAGGACTCACAACATGTACATGCTAGTTTGTACATAGGGACTATACTCGTATGTTCTGGGCAGGACCTCATTACTGCGAATGATAGGGTAATCTCTGTTGGAAACATGTTGCATAATTGATGTTTCAAATACGGTAATTATTGATTATCGACAATAATGTGCTGACATCTGTTATCAGATTTTGTAATTTTTTTTAATAATGTGCTGACATCTGTTATCAGATTTTGCAATTTTTTTTATACTTAAGAACTTCATTTTCGGATGTTTATTAATCTCCTGATGTTTAAAGAACACTATCTGAAAAAAAAAGTATATGAACATTCAAAGCAAGGTGAGGATATACAAGACCTGTGTCCGCCCCATAATGACATACAGCATAGAGTCCAGAGCCGACAATGTAAGTACCAAAAATATCCTTCGAACCAGCGTAATGAAGGTACTCAGGAGTATCACTGGCAAAGCCCTTCGTGATAGAGTACAAAACACAGAAATTCGAAGAATGTGCAAAGTTGAAGATATTGTCATATGGGGACGACTGAGAAGAAGGTTCTGGAACGAACATGTATCCAGAATGGCGGAATCAAGAGCCGTAAGAATGGCCAGGGACAGTATCCCCCAAGCAAGCAGACCTCCAGGACGACCTCCCAAAAGATGGAAAGACAGCTGGCAGTCGACGCCACAAGAGGTAAATGATGATGCAGGACCATAACAGGCCAACAGGCCTAAAATAAGAGGAAGAAGAACTACAAAACGTTCAGGATAGATATGGATTAGATTTATTATTATTCCCTTATTCTAATTTGTTCTTCATAATTTCATTTCAAATTCTGTCATCGTCATTGAGCAATTTTTTTTCTGGTACGCTCATTTCTAAAGCCGTGTATTTGATTGTATCATCCAATATTGTTATCCATAGGTTGTTGCATTGCAATACATAATCCTATATTTTTTTGTCAGTTTTTTTGTTTGTTAGTTTTTTCATAATGTGGATATTTTCTTTTTTAATAATGTGGATATTTTTTTGTTTGTTAGTTTTTTCATTTGTTTTCGTATTTACGTACCTTTAATATATCCGTATTAATATTTCGAACATATTGAAGTGCGTGGTCGAGAGACAAAATTTTTTATCTTAGTAAGCGAGCCTTCGGGTTTCGAACCTTTAAGGTAGGCACAAAAATTCGCAGTTCGTCATTGAACGTATTGGTTACATAATCGCTCGGCGCGTGTGAATATTGTCACCAGACGAACTCTTTAAACAGAATAAATAAATTCGCCATAAATAAATTCATCATAAAATTTATGATGTCATATGAACACTAAACAAACACTACACTACATCTAAAGCCGAATGTATTTCTATCACATATCGGTAGATGTACAAAGGTTTCTTTGTAGTATGTCTTCCCTTAGTAAGTTTTCTGCGGTTTTCTTACCAAATATATATTTATCTGAACATATGCAGATGCGGGGAAGTACTTAATCTAATGACCGCAGCCACATCCTTCCTATCCTCACTCTAAACTTATTTCTGTATTTTTATAAATTCATTTAGTAATATTTCACATATCTCAATAACACTGGGTTTAAATACTACCCGAAGTTGCAGGTTCTCACTTAAGGCTTCAAAAAACATATGCTTGGTTGGAAGAGATTGCTACATGGCAACAATCCTACACGGCTAAACTATCAACAAAAAAGTGTTATACATATTTCGCTCGGGCGCTGCTATAGTAACCAGACGTGATTTGTTTAGTAATAATGGGATTGTGTCCCGGGTTAGGGCGTGTACGAGAAGAGTTTGCCCTATTAACGGGGAATATATAAGTTGTTTCTTTTATTTTTATTCTAACATATTCCTTCATGCATCGCCATACCACATATTTTTCTCCGCATATACATTTTTACAGCATTTAATTTTATACGTGTTTTTGTTCTATGCCTGTAAAAATTTTACCACTTCTTAAATCATTAAAAAAAAAAACAATATTTCAAAGAAATCAAGAAAGAAATCTTTAATAAAATAATAAACAAAAACAAAACATAAAAATAAAATCCTTTTTTCGATACCGAAAAACGTCCTGACACTATATACACGAAAGTTTATTGAAGTAGAGAATTTATAATTTATTCCTGGTCACGTAATGTAAAGGTTTTCCGTGAATTGCTCATAAAAGTGTGTTGCGAGAGTAAACATGGCGCCGCTCTTTATTTCGCAGTTTACTCTGCATGGTAACTAGGGCCCAGCCCGAGATGTTTTATTCACAAGTTCCGAAGAATAATTTTTGTATTAAATGCCATAAATAATAATTTGTATAATATTTAATGTACTCTGCTAATGGCAAACAAATGGAAATATGCAGAGGTTTGTAATTATGTTAATAAGCGAAGAAGAAACGGGAAGAAATGAAAGAAGAGAGAGAATTTCTGAGCCCTGTATAAATTTCGGTTAATGAGAGTAACGTAAAATTTTGGTAAGTTAAAAAATTTTGAACAAAAGAAATTTTATCAATTTGACTAGCTACGTGAGATAGTTGGTAAGACGTATGTCTTGCGAACCGGAGGTTGCGGGCTCAATTCCCGCTAAAACTTATTTTTTTTTAAAGATTTTCAATTTGGTACTTAATACCTCTAAAATCTTTCATGAGAGTAATCCAAATTTTTGTGCGAGTTAGATGAATTTTTTTGAATATGAGAAATTATCTAATTCGACGATCTCCATGGCATAGTTGGTAAAACGCCTGTCTTCCGAACCGGAAGGTTGCGGATTCGAATCCTGCAAGAACCCACATTTTTAAAAAAGATTTTCAGCCTGGATTTAACTATATACCTCATAAACATATTTCTAATTGGTTGGATGAGATTTCCATATGGCAATAATCCCAGAAGATTGTACTGCATACAAACAAATTTTAATACATGATTCGCTCGGGCACTGGTGTAGCTTCTAGACGTGATTCTTTTACAATAATAATAATAATGGGTTTGAGTCCCGATTAAGAGCGCCCTTGAGGAGAGTTTGCTTCTTGAACAGCACTATATATAAAATTGTCACTCGAATAAATTGAAAATAGAGAAGTACTATCCACTTTCAAAAGGAGGAAGGAAGAGTTCACACATATAATTAATAATAATAAAATGACAAATTATACAGCGTCGTTTAGACATCACCTCTTCAATGGCGTATAATATAATATGACATAATTTATCTGAAATTTCTCTCGTATCTAACGTCTATACAATTCTCCTCCTTTACTCTATTTTCCTTGAGATTATCTTTAATTTTGATTTTGTTTACTTTTACTCGAATATTACCATATATTGATTTACTAAGTTCAAGGCACGATCATGGATAACGATAATAATTTCGAAACAAAAACTGATTGATTGGAAGAAATTGTTTTCTGGTAATAAATCAGGCAATTGTTAATTTTTACAACTACGAGAACTATCGCCATCACGACGAAAATATCTCGTCTTCTCAATATAAATGTATAGCGCGCAGAATTGGACTCTGAGAGCAAGCGAGAGACGTAGAATAAATGCATTTGAAAGGTGGTGCTACAGAAGGATGTTACGAATTCCAGAGATAGCAAGGCGGAACTAACGCCTTCATTCTCGAAGAACTGAAAATCACCGACAGATTGTCATAAATATGCCTTTAACGAGTTCTTTGATTCTTTGGACACATTGCTCGTGGCTAAGGAGAAAGTTTGGAGAGGTTTGCAGTTACTGGAGGCTTGGAACAACAACGCACAAGAGGAAGAATTCCAATTCCTTGGACTGACCTATTGACAGACTACCCTTAACAACTGCCTTTTGAGCCGTGGAGTGCGGGGATGGATGGAGAAGAGTCGTCGGAGACTATATTGGGAGGAACAATGCTCAGTCACGAGTTACACGACAGTGATGATGATGATTATGTATAACTATAAAAATAAATGAAAACAAAAATTAAAAAGCGTGCCCGAGATAAAAAAAATACTTTCGGGTTGAGTCACTGGAGTAAGCAGGCAATTCTTAGTTCGTTATTGTATAAGTTTAAAATACTACCACATACAGAAGCAAAACACTCAACTCACGACTTGACACCCCTTTTTTATAGCATACCCACGGGAATCGAATCCGGACCCCTCGATTAGAAGACAAGTATTTTATCAACTGCACCATGAGAGATTGTCTTTTAAACACCTTCAACATATAATAAATATAGTTAGTACGCAACCCTGTCTTAGACCATTTCACTTATCGTTAATGCAGTTTTATATTCATGATACTAAATCATTGTATAATTTATGCGTGCATTCCAATTCAAAATAATAAACCTGCAGCATCTTCCTGGTCTATCATCTCGATTCCTTTTCCATTTGTGTAACACTATGCTTTCATTATTTCGCTTAGCATATTGGTAGCTAAATAATTTCTTCTAAAATCACAGAGGTGCCAAAAACTTTATCATTATTGAAATTGTTCGAAAAATCTCATAGTGGTGTATCTTTGTAGCAGACCGAGCAACCTATAGAGCAAGTCGACAGTTTCAAATATCTAGAAAGTCTAATAACTCGTGACCTTTACTCAGACAGACTAATCAGATGCCGAATTTGTAATAAATACTCGTGACCTTTACTCAGGCAGACCAGTCAGATGCCGAATTTGTAATACATACTCGTGACCTTTACTCCGACAGACCAGTCAGATGCTGAATTTGTAATACATACTCGTGACCTTTACTCAGACAGACCAGTCAGATGCCGACTTTGTAATACATACTCAATTTTCTGAAAAGATGACTTAAATCCAAAACTTCGGCAACGCATGATTAAGTGGTTTATATGGTATATTTTATTTTATGGTGTCGAAACATGGACCATGAAAACTACTAAAGAATACTAAATCGTCGCCGTTGCTGGGTTTCGTTGTCGAGGATCCATTAGTTGGAAAGCGAAGCTGTGTTTGTGGAGTGTTGTTTCTTTCTTATTTTCTCTTCTTTTAAGTAAGTGAACCGTTGTTCACCAACAAACTCACTGGATACGATGCCACACTGAAGACAATTGAACACGCCGACATGTTTTTTTTCTTTCAAAGAATATATATGACCAAAATCATAGGTATTCTTATAACCTCGAACATTAGGCAGAAAAAATGGCTGTGTCATTCGAGGTGAGTAAGACAGCGTGCGGTTCAAACCAGCGATCTTCTGCAAGAAAGTCTAGTACGTTACAGCGTGGCCATGCCTCTCTTAAATAAACTAAACCAGCTGGAAATATTTGAAAGATGAATTCATTGGAGAATACGAAGAATTTCTTGGTGTTATTTTATCTTGAACACAGGGCAGCCACGTCTTCGATTTTCTAGTTGCTAGATCCCGCTGGGTGAGAACTTATTTTGTCCCTCATAACAACGTAAGTCGGCGTGGCATCAAACTGAATAAAACCTGCAAAAGAGTGGATTGAGTAAACAAGCTTTTCTAAGACCAGTTGGAACTATTTTAAAGTCAATGCATTACAACCCCTAGTTTCTGCGTTCATTTCAGAATTAAATAAAAACGAAGCCTCCCTGACCCATCATTCATACATTTATTTCCCTTCTGTAATTTATTCCACTCTAAGTTTTACGATCATTATTTTACTTTACATAATTGCAAATACATTTTCGGGCTATGCAACCCTTTCTTACATAAGTTATATCTTATTTAAGTAAGTTTAAAATTAAATGTATTTAATCCACTAGTGCCATTTGTTCGTATACTTTAGATTAAAACAATAGCGCTACACCTCCCTCGTCCATCATCTACCCATCCATCTTCTTATTTCTCCCTCTCGTAGTTTGTTTTTCATTACTTCGCTTAATGTAAGTGCAAATACATTCATTCGCACCAAGTGATCGTGTTTGTTTAATATGTAAAATTTTACAATTACAAACAAAAATACATGTAATTTACCCAATTAATTGATTATTTTACAACTAAAATAACGTGTACTGCCGTGAAGCGATTATGCAACCTAATTGTAAAACTTTTTTTTTTAATTTAGAGGGTTTTAAATTTAATGTATTTGATACCATAACTCCATTTGTTTGTAAATTTAATATTTAGTTTGCATCTAAAATGAAATGTATAAAAGTGGACTGAGAATGCAGCCTTGCCGTACTTCAATTCTTTCTAAATTTAGGTGGTAATAAATATCTAACACTAGTTCCATTCTGCATTAAACAATAACGCCGTACACCTTTCGTTCATCAACCATCCTTCTTTCCTTTGATGTCTTCCTCTTGTGGTTTCAACTTCATCTTATCGTTCATCTTTCATCATAATTTCATAGTGTAATTACTTCCTCGAAAAGCGACCGAATTTGTGTGATGTTTCTATTATACTTTTTAAAGCAACAATACATTTATGCCTATTAAATTAATCTCTATTATCTTAAACGTATGGGAGTGAAACGTGTACGTGGAACAAGAGTGAAAGGAGTCGAATAAATACTGTAGAAACGCGTGCACTTAGATGAATATATGGGGCGACAATGTATGATAGAATACGGAATAACGTGTTTAGGATGAATATGGACTTAAGGTTTTGTTGAGTAAAATGAAGATGATACTCTAGGATGATTTGGGCATATGGAACGAAATAATGTAGAAAAATTGACAAAATAAAATATACAAATGCGTGTGCAAATCGTGGCAGAGATAGGCCAAGAAAATATGGTTTGTTCAATATTAAAAAAAAAGGAAATGTAGAAAGTCATAGATATTGTAGTTGTGTGAGGTGTATGGATGTAGAAGATTTGAAAGATCTGTGTCATAATAGGAAAGTCTGACACTCTCTCCTCTCTGCTTATCCCGAAAGGGAAACGGCGTGATGGTTTGTAAAATGAAACTCATAATATCGGAGTGACTATGCAACCCTTTCGAACGTCAGTTTAAATTTAATGGATTTCATCCCCATTCCATTTGTGCTTATATTTCTAAATAAAACAATAACTCTACATCTCCCTCGTCCCTTCTTTTAATGTCTACCTCTCCCAGGTTTGGTTTTATTAATGTAATTGAGAACACATACTTCCAATCATCCGCATTCATCTTTTTTAAGCAAATTTTACAACATATTTTAATTATTTTACATTTAAAATAAAATTCGTAACAACGCATTGACTATGCAACCCTGTGGAACTCCAGTTCTTTCTACATTTAAGTGGTTTTAAATTTAATGGATTTCATCCCCTAGTTCCATTTGTGCTTATATTTCTGAATAAAACAATAACCCTGCATCTCCCTCGTCCATCATCCACCCATCTATCTTCTTCTTCTAATTTCTTCCTCTCGCAGTTTCGCTTTCATCATTTCGCTTAATGTAATTGTGAACACATTCCTCCGCACAAAGCGCCCGTAATTGACACAGTAATAACGCGCCTCGGGGTCCAAGTTAAAAGGGTTGGCCCATTTCCCATTTCATTACATTTTTATATGGGCGTTAGAATTTCATTGCTCGATCTTCCCCCTTAAGGATGGTATACATTTGGGTTTATTATAAGTGAAATAACTCTTTTTTCATCAGTAGTACTTTAGACTAAAGGTTAAAATAATCAGGATCTCACTTAATGTGGATCATATCAATTCACAAAATTAAGTGCGAGAGGAATGTTTCATATTGTCATGCACGAAAACACTTGTGGACACGGAAAAATAATGAATTATCCGAATTAATTATGCATAAATATATGCACTGAGAAGAATGGCTGAGATGACGATGTTTTTTTTTTATTAAACAAAGTGAATTATTTGTCAAGGCTATACCTGTATACAAATTTATTACTTAACTAACCTTAATTATATGTTATAATTTATGAACTTACTTAATCTTATTATCCTACATATCATTTTATTTTATTTATTCAATCTTAATATATGAGATCTTAGAAATAATTAACACCTACATACTACTTATAACTAGATAACAATTCTTACACTAATTATTTAGCAAAAACAAGGCCACTCGTTCAGGCTACTTGTATTCCATCACATTCATTCAAACCTTGGTCGTCCCAGCTAATACTGTAGTTGGAATAGTCAGGCAACAGATAATGCTTCGGGAGCTTGTGCTTATAACGGAAGGGTAGGTCAGATTTACTCTCGTAAGCCCCCAGGGCAACAGATGACGATGTATTACTGCAGAGTTTCTCAAACGTTTTTGTAAAATTTCTATCTCAACTAACAATAAAATTGTTATGTCCTCTCTAATACCGTTGTTTTCTCCACCACCCAGAATATCCAAACTAAATAGCCCAAGTCCGTTTCCCAATATTCGATCAAGGAGTAAGGTGTCCTTTAATCGGACCGATACTCCAATCACAAACCATCAAGAGTGTGTGAGTGTGCATGCATAATAATTGAATTTCACATTTTTTTTATTTCACAACTTTTTAATTTCACATTTTTTTAAACAGACTGATTTTAGACATCTCACATTTTTTAAATATTGTTCTATAGTATTGTAACTTGACATACAATGCACAGATTCCTGCTGCTGCGAGCTGGAAGTCGAAAGTATGCGCAACTACATACATACATGCTTACACTCCCTTGTTTTAGGACTGTCGTCTTGTTTTTTTAGACAAATCGGTTGTAACTTAAATTTAACAATGAATGTTTCTTTGAAAAATAAAACAACCTTTACATTATACGACCGTTGGATCAACATGTACAAACGGTTGATATGTATGATTCTGGCGACGAAGCATGACTGAAAATGGGTCTAAATAGTCAAAAAGATACGGAATGGACGTCTCAAACGGAAAGAAGAGGGAAATCCAATGGATCTTATCTATAATGTAGGTACATATGGATGTGAAACATGGACTCTTTCTGTACGAATGATACAAAAGCTTCAGACAGCACAACGCAGCATGGAGAGGTGCATACTAGATTATAACAGGTGGAACCGCAAACGCAATGAGTGGATACGCATCCAAACAAAAATTGACGATGTTGTTGAGGTCGCAAGAAGATTGAAGTGGAAACGGGCTGAGCACGTCGCCCGAAAAACGGGCCATCGTTAAACGTCTGAAGTAATCCAGTGGTACTCAATAGGCAGAACAAGGCTTGTAAAAAGACCAAAGACACGTTGGGTGGACAAAATACGTAAGCATGCAGCGTTCCGTGGCAGCAAAGTGCAAAAGACAGGATGTTTAGGAAACAACTTGCATGAGTCTATTTCCTTCATGTAGGAATCATGGGCCCTCAAAGTTGGAAGTATGAACCGACTGGAAGCATTCGAAATGTGGATGCACCGGAGAATGCTACGGATACCCTGGACGGATATGGTCAGCAACACAAGGGTTCTTCAAAGAGCTCAAGTTGATATATAGTTGCTGACTAATATTAAAATCTGAAAGGTGTCCTACTTGGGTCATGTACTTAGAGGAGCAAAGTACAAATTACTGCACCTGATCATCCAAGGCAAAATAGATGGCTGAAGAGGTGTTGGCAGGAGGCAAATCTCCTGGCTCGCAATATGTTATACGTGATTGGACTGGTATAAGGGGGGTTGGAGATCTTTTTCGGGCTGCCGGGGACAAAGGTGTCTACCTCAGGTGATATTCAACGTTGGGGGGACCTGATATGACACTGGGAAGAAGAAGAAGGCTGATGATGATGAGTCAAATGGATAAGTGCTTATAAAATATTATGGTTACCAATTTTTTAAGCGTTTTCTTAGTTGCCCAGTTGCTTATCAATGCCCTCCTACAGCCCCTGGAGTCAGCGATGCCCCCCCCCAGGTTCCTCCAGCACCCATAAGTGGGCGGTTACGCCCGCTTTGGGAAACTATGTATTACTGTAACACTAAGTAAACATTGGCTTCTTTTCTTTATTTAAAAGTTTTTTAACCCCTGGTTTCTTTTAACACCATTTCTCCCCTAGTCTGAGAATTTTTTTTTTGTATTTGTATTTAACACATGGTTTTTTTTCCAATCGTATCAACAACACGTTCCAATTGTATCAACGACAAGACTTGTAAACGTACTTTTCATCTTGTATTTCTTTATACAGTCTTGAATGATCTTGTTGATTCACCTGCGACTCTTGAACGAATTGATTTAAGTGTTTCCTCTCGTTCTCTTAGAAGACCTGCTTTGTTCAGTGTAAGTACATTTAGAAGTAAAATCGGCTTCTATATCTCAGAAGTAAGGATGTGCCGATAGCATAATGCGGTAACTGACTCGGTTGTGTATTATTATTTTATTTATTATTTCATTCGTTAATTGAATTTAACACTGTGAGGCTTTTATTTTTCTCTATATACATTAGTTCTAGATGCCCAAACCATCTCATAGTGTTTTTCTTCGTCTTACTCAATAAATCCGCATTGTTTTCAAATTCATCACTAATCACTTCATTCTATATTCAGTCATACATTGTCGCCCCACGTATTATTACCAGTTGACAAATTTCTACAGCATTTATTCGGCTCCTTTCAATATTTTTCCATGTCTACGCTTCACTCCGATAAATCAAAACAAGTCGACATTAAAACACGGTTTTCTACTATCATGTTAGCATATTTTGATATTTTTCGATTCGAGTATATTTGTATAGTTTGGTTCTTGTCAGTAATATAACGTGTTTCATTCCTATTTTCATTTTCTCTCCACCATCTCTTCATTTTCCTTTGATTGATGATATCTCACTTTACATAAAAAGGAATTTTCGGGTGATTGTCCGTATTTGTGGGTATGCTCAAGTATATGTTCATGGATTTCGTGGGGATGAATAGTCATTTGAATGTTTTTTTTGCGACCATGTAACTTGCTTCATTTACTTTGGTCTGGTTGGTAGCAAGAGATTGCTGCCTGGCAATAAGATTGTATTTGCAATAAAAGTGTTTAATTAATAAATAAACAAATATTATTTAGTGCCCCATTAATTTTGATTTTTTTCGCTACACGAACATTGAACCCCATAAATTTCTGCCACATATTGTTTTTTTTTCGTTTTTTAGTCTAGATGTACAAGGGTGTGGGCTGAAAGCCCCCCCCCCACCCCCCCGATGTTCTTGCGGTCGGGCTCGCCCTACATTAGTGGGGTGTATCTCGGCCGGGGAATGTTTTGGGATGAGACCGGACCTTTTAATGTCTTCTCTCTTATAAATGCATTTTCTGCAGTTTATTTTAAGATATATGTTATCATACATATGTGCGATGCTTGGAATGAATTTAATTTATCATACATATACGAGTACAGAACCCGGCGGTAAGTAATACACATCGGGCTTAAGAAAGAGACTGTCGGCCATAATGGGCTAACTTCGGCTTTGTAGAGCGTCGTCCCTGTCGTACGATGTGCTAATAGTCCTGTCCGGTAACGACTGACAAATCACGGCGAAACACGTGTATGAATGACAGAGACGACGCTCTACAAAGCCGAAGTTAGCCGATTATGGCCGACCGTCTCTTTCTTAAGCCCGGTGTGTATTACTTACCGCCGGGTACTGTATACACATTGTGTTGCTGTCAATGAACCTTTATTTATTTGTTTGATTTAATCTGAGGTGGTATTTGTGCATCGCTTTTTTTTCTGCCATCTATTTATTTTCTGTTTTTTTTTTTCATCTTATTCTACACGTGCAAGGGTGTAGGCTGAAAAACATCTAGTGTCCCCGTGGCTGGGCTCGCCCTATATTGGTGAGGTGTATCTTAGCCAGGGGGATGTTATTATATGAGTCTAGACCTTTTGATAGCTTCTCTTTTAAATGTTTTTTCTGCCATTTATCTCAATAAAACTATATTAATTTATTTTTAAAATAATTACTTCAATTATTGGTGATAACCGAAAACATTTTAACAAGTGTCTTGCACAGAATCCTAAAGCATTAAACACTCATATAAATAATTTAAAAAAAACAGAAAATCTTTGTTTTCGCATACACTCAATGACTTATCACCTTTATGCGCAACCCTTAGTCATCGACACTTAAAAAAAAGCCCTTGAAACAGAAGAACAAAATAATAATAAATATACAGTGTTTTTTTCACCTTAGGTATGAGAAAAAAAAGAAAAAATAAGAGAGAAACACAAATAAGTAAACGATTGCAATTCAGACTTATATTTTTTGATTTCCCTCTCAGAGATGGTTCTACGAGAGTGCTCTTGACATGTCCTAATAAAAATAAATACTAATCTCTTCTAAGGTAATTTGCCGAGCAATTTACTTTCATGATATTGGAAAAGTCACCTTTGACAATCCCTGGAAGATAGCTTTATATTATATATCTTTATGTGAATGTACAATCTACCTCGTATTATACGAAAACGTGTTCGACGGAAATATTTTTTTTAACGCACTTTGTATGTCTGAACTATTTGGTGTTAATAATATAATAATCACCTTTACAGAATATTGCGGAGGAGCACAACTGCGAGTGTAGTCTGGATTATGAGACTTTAGATCGTGTGTTTTTTTAACGCATTTTGTACGTCTGATCTATTCGGTATTGATAATATGTCAGAATGGCCTTTACATAATGAGTATTGTGGAGCACAACTGCGAGTGTGGTCTGGATGATGAGACTTTAGATCGTGTGTTTTTTAACGCATTTTGTACATCTGATCTATTTGGTGTTGATAATGTGTCACAATCACCTTTACATAATGAGTATTGTGGAGGAGCACAACTGCGAGTGTGGTCTGGATGATGAGACTTTAGATCATGTGTTTTTAGCGCAGTTTGTATGTCTGATCTATTCAGTATTGATAATGTGTCAGAATCGCCTTTACATAATGAGTATTGTGGAGGAGCACAACTGCGAGTGTGGTCTGGATGATGAGACTTTAGATCGTGTGTTTTTTTAACGCATTTTGTACATCTGATCCATTTGGTGTTGATAATGTGTCACAATCGCCTTTACATAATGAGTATTGTGGAGGAGCACAACTGCGAGTGTGGTCTGGATGATGAGACTTTAGATCATGTGTTTTTAGCGCAGTTTGTATGTCTGATCTATTCAGTATTGATAATGTGTCAGAATCGCCTTTACATAATGAGTATTGTGGAGGAGCACAACTGCGAGTGTGGTCTGGATGATGAGACTTTAGATCGTGTGTTTTTTTAACGCATTTTGTACATCTGATCTATTTGGTGTTGATAATGTGTCACAATCGCCTTTACATAATGAGTATTGTGGAGGAGCACAACTGAGAGTGTGGTCTGGATGATGAGACTTTAGATCATGCGTTTTTAACGCAGTTTGTACGTCTGATCTATTCGGTAGTGATAATGTGTCAGAATCGGCTTTACATAATGAGTATTGTGGAGGAGCACAACTGTGAGTGTGTTCTGGATGATGAGACTTTAGATCGTGTGTTTTATTAACGCATTTTGTACGTAGCCGACGCTGGAAAAACTATGGAAGACCAGAACCATCACAACCACGGCGAAAATGCACCTAGTTAAGTATCTGGTTTTCGCGTATTTATGTATGGCGTGGAGACTTGGACTCTTAGAATAATCGAGAGACGTAGAATAGATGCGTTTGAAATGTGGTGCTAGAGAAAGATATTACAAATTCTATGGACAGCAAGACAAACTAACGCATCTATTGTTGAAGAACTGAGAATCACAGATTGTCGACAAAATGTCTTCGACGAGTCCTCCGATTCTTTGTACACATTGCTTAGGGTCAAGGAGACAGTTTGGAGAGGATTGTGGTTACTGGAGGCGTGGAAGAATCCCAATGCCTTTTGATTGACAAGTGAGAGACTATCCTTAAAAACTGCGTTTTGAGTCGTGGAGCACAAGAGGAAAAATCCCAATGCGTCGGATTGACCAAACGAGAGACGCAACAAAACGAATATTTCGAGCAACTGTCCTTTCGAACTGCGGAGCACAGATGAATGGAGATGAGTTGTCAAAGTCTATCGTAGGAGTCACGATGATGCTCAGTCATGAGCTACAAGACAGCATGGATATTATCCTCAAAGGCGTCTTCCATCTTCAAGATGGCTGATAATCATACGAGATCAACAAGGAAAACTTATCGTCTCGTACGTAAAAAAGGAAACTAATCTATCGCGAATACCAAGAACTCAAAAGGTTCAACGGCGCCGTTAACTCTGAGGATTCGCCCGTATGTATGTCTCTTAACATTTTCAAGGAAAACATATAATTGGCAATTATTCAGCATGACATAGAAATTTTCTTTCTCCAACATTCCCCAACAGGAATGGATGGGGCACACAAGTAGAGAGAGAGTAAAGGAGGGAAAGAAAACAGAAGGTCCCAGGGGAGAGATGTGCTTATAATGAAGCCGAGACGCAAATATGCTTTACTCCGTCTTCTTTCCCTTATTCTCGGTTGCCAGAAGAATAAACATGTTTTTTCTAAGAACAACAAATCGAGATATATTTATTTAACAACAATAAACGAAATATCGTATAAATAAATCATTATGTACGAGTATTAAAGAATTACATGGACTGGTTGATAAGACGCCTGTCTCTCGAACCGGAGGTTGTTGATTCGATTGCCGATGGTACCCAAAAATATATAAAAATAAAGGATTTCTTTACTTTTGACGTCCACATTTCGTACCCGTGGATTTGACTAAAAAAGCTGAACAAATTATGTAGAAATATGTATACAAAGAAAAATATGTTGAATGATAATGAAAGAATATGGAATAAAATGTTTAGGGATGAATGTGAACATAAGGCTGTATTTTCACAGTTGACGATAGAGTTACAAGAGATATCAAACAGTTGACGATAGAGTTACAAGATATATCAAACAGTTGACGATAGAGTTATAAGAGATAAAATGTTTAGGGATGAATGTGAACATAAGGCTGTATTTTCACAGTTGACGACAATGTTACGAGAGATATCACACAGCGTGTAGCGATAAGAAACAAAGAATACATGTGGTATTGTATTGTATTACACTTTCGTTGTATACAGTGCAACCTGGAGTACTTATTACCATGTGGCAATCTATTTTAACCAATCAGAAAAATGTTAAAGAGGTCTTAAGTGAAAATAAGAGAGGAATTGTTTTTTTTTTTAAATCTGGCTTCCAGCGAGATTTGAACCCGCAACCTTCGAGTTGGAAGACACTCGTCTTACCACGGAGGTCGTGGTAACAGTGCATGAGATAAAACGGTATGATATGATTAGGGATGAGTGAATTTAAGGCAGATGTATTGAGAAAAATGAAGAAGAGCACTCTGAAATGGTTTGGCCATGTAGAATGAATGAATGAAGAAAGACTAACAAAATAAATATATAGTGCAAATGTGAGTGCAAGGCGCTGTAGATTAAGATCAAGGAAAATATGGTTGGATTAATAGTACGGTATTTTGAAAGAATGAAAATAAAAAGTCAAAAATTTCGTACGAAATGTATTAGAATGTATATGGATGTAGAAGAGGCGAAATATGTGGCGCGATACGCAAGTCTGGCATTCTCTCATTTATGCCTACCCCGATAGGGAGACGGTGTGATGGTATGTATGTTGTTTCGGCATGTGAGATGAATAAATGTGAAATATTAAAACAAACATATAGTGCAAATGGGAGTGGAACGCGTGGTAGAGAAATAACAAGAAAAGTATGGTTGGTTCAGAGAATTATATTTTTAAAGGAACTATAAAAAGTCAGAGAAAAAGTCATTGTTTGTGAAGGTGTATGGATATATATAGAAGAGGCGAAATATGTACGTCGCGATACGTTAGTCTGACGTTGTCTCCTTTCGGCCTACCTCCATAGAGAGACGCCGGATGGTATGTATGTTAAGGCAATAAAAAAAACATTTAAGAGATTGTTTTAGGATACGTCTGACTTCAAACTTAATGATGTTAAGGTCTAAATAACTACGAATTAAGGTTATCGCGCTAATCGAACCTGCGACGGGTAGTTAGTGACCTTAATGAGCCGTTGCTTGACCAAAATTAGACTCTCACCCCACAGGGGGGTGGCAAAGAAACAATAATTATGAACCTAGATCAAGGTATGGAGAAATATTTCTTATATTTTTTCTTTACGTCTTAAGGGGTCGGTTTGCTAAACTCTTTTGGTTGAATGTAGATCGTTAAAGGGTTCAGCGATTGACATCTTTTTTATTTATATGATATTTAAGGTTAAAAGGTGTTTGAGAAATGTTTTTACATTGTGGCAGCGCCTTTTAAGTTTACTCGGTCATTAAAAGAAGCGGATTCCCAAATCACCTGAATCACTATCATCGTCATAGGTAACACAGGAAAAAAACTATTTAAAATCTAACATTTACTCAGAAACAACGTAATGATAAATCAGCCAAAGAATTGTGGACTTCCTATTACATAAAGATTGTACCTGATCGAATCCAAGTTCCTTGCTCAGTAGACCAGAGAACCAACCGCCGAGTCACAAACAGTTTGTGGTTTACACAATGCAACCACATTGTGATGTTTTACAATTGCAAATTATTGATCCAAAACATTTTAACCCTATGTTGTACCAATTATTTTAGGATAATGAAAATAATTTTAGTATTTATTATACCCCAAATTAAAATTGTTTAATATTGAATGACTATATTGAGAAGAATACGAGTACATCGAATATAGCATATCTTTCGTTGTATAATAAACAGGACAACCTGGCGGGCTAATTTATTTATTTATTCAACACTTTTATTGCAAATACAATTTGGCGGGTTTATTGCTAGGAGGCAATATCTTTCAACTAACCAGACAAAAGTAAATGAAGCAAGTTACATGGTCACAAAAAAACATTCAAATGACTATCCATTCCCACAAAATCCATGAACACATACGTGAAAATAAGCCCACAAACCTCACAAAGACGGACAATCACCCGAACATTCCCTTCCATATAAAGTGAGAAATCATCAATCAAAAGAAAAGGAAGGGATGGTGGAGGAGAAAAAAATCAGGATTGAAACACGTTACATTACTGGCTTGAAATTAAAAGTTTTTTCAGTCGCTTCTTAAAGCGTGCCAAGGACGGAGTGAGTCTAACATTTGTTTGTAACTGATTCCAGAGTCGCATTGCATGGAAAGTAAAGGACGACGTAAAAAAAGAACAGTGGTGAACTGGAAAGGCCAACTTATTACCATGTGGCAATCTGTTCCAACCAACCAGAAATATGTAAAAAAAATCTTAAATGAAAACTCACTTTTAAAAAATGTGTTATAGCAGGATTAACAAATAATGCGATGCCAAAGTTGGAAAATATATAGAAGACCAGAACCATCACGACGAGAATGCGCCTAGTTAAGTATCTAGTCGATAATATATATAGAGCACTGAGAAGAATACATGGAGTTACGATGTATAACAGAATACGGAATGAAGTGATAAGGGATGAATGTGAACTTAAGGCGTTTAAAAATGTTTTAAGAAAGATAAAAAATAGCACGCTGAGATGGTTTAGGCATGTCGAACGAATGAATGAACAAAGCGGATATATTTAAAAAAAAAGGTTAGTATGATTGATACTAAAGGCATTTATCTGGTTAATTGAAAGAGATTGCCATATGGTAATAATCCTGACAGGTTGTACTGTAAACAATAAAAATATTACACAATTAGCGAAAGTATGAGAGTGTTTTTTTTTACTAAAATTTGATATTTTGTATTAAATAGCACTTTCGCTGTGTCACAATACAACCCGAGGGTGAATTGTCATGTGGGAGAAATATGTTTACAATGTCTAAAATGAAAACTAGATTTCTAATCCTTTTTTTTTTAAATCAAGTATCAGTGGTAATTGAACCAGCAACCTCCAGGTTGGATGACAGGCGTCATACCAACTTGGCCAAGAAGTTAGTCTCATTTACTCGGGTGTGTTTAAATAAACTTCAAAACTAAATAATTTACCAAATAATCATCAAAATGACTAAGCAAATAGTCGAAACTTTGCTTTGATGTCAGAAAGTTTGGACAAATGGCAAAACAAGCAAAGTTCAAAACTAACTGGTAATATGCAATAATGCATTCTTGTCCGCAATTTCAAATTCGTATTTATCAAAACAATATATATTTTAATTTAATTTCAACCAATGTTGAAATGTAATTGAATTGAAAAAATCTGGAAAAATATTGAAAAAATTATGCAACACATATACTATCACACCATTGCCCTGCCGGGATAGGCAGAGAAGACAGAGCGCCATATGTTCTTATCTTGACACATATATTGAGCATCTTCTATATCCATAGACGTTTTCATTCAACTTTTACTATTTCTTTAGCTTTCTACATTTCGTTCTTTCATTATATCATTCAATTCATACAATAGTACTAAAAATTGAAAAAAAATGCTTTAACAATATATGTATGTTTCATATTTTCAAAGGATTTTTTTTAAAGTGAAATATGTCCACTTCTTGCTTACATAAAATCACGCTGTTTGCCTGCTGGGGCAGGAAGAA
This sequence comes from Odontocerum albicorne, assembly GCA_949825065.1. Classification (NCBI taxonomy): domain Eukaryota; kingdom Metazoa; phylum Arthropoda; class Insecta; order Trichoptera; family Odontoceridae; genus Odontocerum; species Odontocerum albicorne. The sequence goes on from OX463865.1 coordinate 13,325,603, forward strand.
AGGACAGAGCACTAGAATTTACATCTTGACACATATTTCGTCTCTTCCACATCTATACACCTTCTTATATAGTTCCTACGATTTCTTTACTTTTCCTTCTTTCAAAATATCATTTATTTGACCATACCACATTTTCCTCGGTGTTATTCAACCACCAGATCACCTCACATTTGCACCAATCCCCTCACATTTGCACTATATATATTTGATTTGTTAGTCTTTCTTCATTCATTCGTTTTTTGTCTTCCAACTTCGCATGACCATTTGCTCCATCACTCCGTTGAACAAGGGCCGAACATGTAAATATTACACTCATCACTTATTATATTAGTAATGAAAGAAAGCCCATTATAAAAGATTACACTAAAAATATAAATATATGTCGTATTCATTTTCGTCGTATACATCATCGTCGTATTCATCATCGTCGTATTCGTTAACGTCAAATATAAGTCGTATTCATTATCGTCGTATTCATCATCGTCGTATTCGTTTACGTCAAATATAAGTCGTATTCATAAACGGCATTGTATAAATTGTCCCTTATTTTGAATGAAACTCGATTTGATAACAGGATGACACTCAATTTTTAACATTTCAGAAATGAACGAAACAACACGTCTTTTATCGACTCTGGTTGCTATACAGATAAATGGAGAGATTACATTTTAACTGCAACATCACCTGATCACGCAGGGGACGTAGTATATGTCCATACATGCTTAAACTGGTTCAGGAGCGGATTTTTTTGAACTGTGGTGGTATTCAAATTTTGTTCAAAATTAGGTTTAATGTGTAAGAACAGTATTTTATTAGAAAAGAAAACACTTACAAAATAATGAAATTGAATTTACTCCACTTCTCAACGTTCTTGGCATCAATAGGGATAATCTTCTTTACCTGTAACAAAAATAAAAATAAATAAATACTTTGCCCTCAGTAAAATGGAACATTTTTCTAAAGCTCGATTAATGGGGATCGAAGACAATGCGTGTCTCCTTGCCATGCTGTTAACATGTAAAAATCACCAATTTAACATGGAAAAATTACTAATTTAATAATAAATGTATAATATATTAATAAATAACAATTTTGCTAAGTTATACCCCTTACTTCCAATAAAGGGTTAACCATTATTAAATAATAACGTTTCTGCTAAAGAAAAAATATATAATTTGTTCGCAAATAAAATACAATAATTCCGTGCTGGAAATAACAAATTATTAAATATTTTTTTAAGGGAAACTGTTCCTGAGAGACCACAGGACTGAGTTGCCTTGGAGAAACACCGTGGCGACCCCAACCCAGACTAAGTTAGTACAAATGAAAGTAGATCGAGGAATACATAGCTGGAACAAATGGGATAGATTTTAAAAGAAGGTCATGTGAGAAGAATGAACGATAGAAGATTGTGCATGACGAAATGTATGAATGTGGAAGAGACAAAGAGTTTAGTTATTTATTTAACACTTCCATGTAACTACAACTCTTTGGTGGCCTTGGTCGAACAGTTAACATTCACGCTAAGCAAGTGGGCGTTCCAGGTTCGACTGCTGGTGGATTCACTTCCGTGATGGTTTTACTCTTAGATGTGGGTGCAACTTGAAGAAATACTTAAAAAACAACCCGTTTGCGGAGGTCTTAGCAAAATGTATGATTATATATAAACGCTACACCTAAAGCCGAATGTGTTATTATCATATAGAGGAAGATCTACAAAGGTTTTTTTGTAGTTAGCCTTACATTAGTAAATTTTCTGCGTTTTTTTTAACCAAATATGTTTATTTTAACATATACAGATGTGGGGACGCTTGGACCGAGAAGTTCTATAAAAGCCAACAAAATCACAGCAATCCCTTAGTCGCTGCCCTGGGGGCTTACAAAAGTAAATCCGACCTACCCTTCCGTTATAAGCACAAGCTCCCGAAGCATTATCTGTTGTTTGACTAGTTCGCCTACAGTATTAGCTGGGACGACCAAGGTCTGAGTGAATGTGATGGAATACAAGTAGCCTGAACGAGTGGACTTGTTTTTGCTAAATAATTAGTGTAAGAATTGTTATCTAGTTATAAGTAGTATATAGGTGTTAATTATTTATAAGATCTCATATATTAAGATTGAATAAACAAAATAAAATTATATGTAGGAAAATAAGATTAAGTAAGTGCATAAATGATAACATATAATTAAGATTAGTTAAGTAATAAATTTGTATATAGGTATAGTCTTGACAAATGTTTGTACAATAATTTACTTTGTTTAATAAAAAGAAATAAAAAAAGATGCGGGGAAGTACCTAATCTAATTGCCGCAGCCACTACATTCCTATCCTTACACTTAGGTTATATATTTATTTTGTAATATATTTAATCTGCCAATAAAAGTGAGTTTCATTCCCGAGTGCCCTTGAGAAGAATTGCTCTATAAATGGCGGCATATAAATTGCCCTTTTATCATAAGACATTTAATAAAACTCTACCAAACGAAAGACTACAGCAGATTAAAACTGCCGATCGCCTTAGAATATCAATCTCTTTGCTATCGCACTTTGGGTTTGATCTGTCAATATTGTTAGTTTGCTGAAGTGCAACAGCATACACTCTATGAAACATTACACACCCAGGCTTAATTCATCCACAAGATATCTGATAATCATACTCTATCATGAGGGACAGTCAATCGTATAAATACATCTAACGGATTTATTGCTTTAAAGAAATTTCTTTCAAACAGCTTTTTTTCTTCAAAAAAGCCAATTGTATAAATACCGCAAAAGTGTTTGTATTGAATTGCGCTTTCGTTGTATACATAACTACCTGGCGAGCTTATTGCCATGTAGTATATCTTCCAACCAACCAGAAAGATGTTAAAAAAGCCTTAAGTGAAAACCAAACTGGAAGAATTTTTAAATAAATCTGGGTTCCATTTTAAATAAAGCAGAATTTGAACCCGCAACCTTCGGGTTGGGAGACAGTCGGCTTTTCAACTAGGCAACGAAGGTTGTCAAAATCAAAGGAATGCATGTATTGGACTATAAGCGATATTTCCATTACCAGAACAAAAAGAAAATTTATTTTTCCACACAGGAACTAAGGACAAATGTGTGTTTCGATACATTTTTTTGGAGATCGGTACTCTGTCTACCCCGCAATGGGAGTGACATGATGATGTATATAAACATTTCAAAGAAACTGCCAGTTAGTTATATAAATATATAAATAAATAAAAGGTTTATTGATAGCAACATAGTATGTACAGATTATATTTAAATAACACTTCTAAAACACATAAATTGCAGATAATAAATACATTAAATACAGAAGCTATCAAAAGGTCTGGGCTCATCTAATAGCATCCCCTCGGCCAAGATACACCCCACCAATATAGAGCGAACCCAGCCACGGGGACACCAGATGTTTTTCAGCCCACACCCTTGAACACGTAGTACAAAAATATATATAAAAAAAAAAATAAACATAGAAAATAAATAGATGACAAAAAAAAATATCTGGGTGCTAAGCAAGCATATTAACCACTAGGCCACAATGTCACACAAACAACGTATAATACAATAGAGGCTTAGCTTTTCGTCCCTGAAATAAAGTAGTAATTGGATGTTTCCATAAGACTATTTTAATCCTTAGGCTTACTGCTTCGAGGATTTTGCTCAAAATGAATATTTAAAATTTTCCGCTGACAGTCCTTCTCCCGTAGCGGCGGTTTTAAAAGCGAAAACTGTCTCTCTTGTCTTATTTAAAATTCCCTCTCATAAAAAAAAAAAAAAATTCTAAATACTGAAAAGGTTGAAATGTCAAGGATCGACTGTTGTCTTTCGACGTCCCCTTTTGTTGTATTTTTTCAAAGAGAAAATAAAATTACTTAATTTTTCTAAGGAATTATTTTTTTTTTGTTACAAAATAAATCTAAATTTCCTTTGTTAAATAATAAATAAAATCAATTTTGAAGGACCCATTTTCAGTAAAACGGGAGGCTTTCACAATTTTTTCTCCCTTTCTTGTACTCAAAATACCAACACAATTTTTTTTTTTAAACTAAAGTTTTATCATTCGAGAACCCATTTAAACTTAAGTTTTATCATTCGAGAACCCACAAAAAAAAATATACGACCTACTTGATAAGACACCTGCTACTTGATAAGACACCTGTCTTCCAGCCCAGAGGTTACGAATTCGATTTTCGTTATTATTCATTCCATATTAAACCAACCAAGAAAAAAATATTTTGAATTCGTTGTCTGTCCAAAATATGGTTATGACTTAGGCTGCAAAAGCATCTGCCAGACTCAAGGTTGTAAACAGTTTAAATAATATTTATTTTTAATATTTATTGTTATAAGGTACAATGTACATTATAACAATAATAATAATGATAAAAAAAACATTAATGAGCTTAATATTTTAAAAAGGAACAGAATATATAAAAAAATAATCTAAAACCAGCAATAAAAATAATTACAAATAAACAAAACATGTGTCCCGTATTGTGTTGGTGACATATAGTGTACAAAACTATATGTCACCAACACAATACGAGACCGTTCAAAGACGGACTGCCTGCACTGCACCAAACCAGGCGTCACTTTTGACATCAGGGAAAAAGAGCTACGTACAAAAAATTCAAAACAAAATATAAAAGATGGATTCAGACAGCTGTTACTTTAAAAAAATCTTCTTCAGCAAAGGGAAACACACAAGAATGGACAAAAAAATTCAATAATCAATTAAAAGCGTTTTAAAAAGTTCTTTAAAAGGCCTCGAGAGACATGCGAGATACCATATCAAGACTCGGATATTCGGAAGTGTCTTTACACACACTCCTTATTGGTTGACAAACTAATTTCAAAATTATTCGAGACTGCGGAGAACTCAATTTCGATCCAACGGAATTTAAGTGAAGGAGAATTTGCTAAATAATTCGTTATATAACTCTCACATAAAAATGTCTTCCAGTCTGGTCATTATTCCTGGAACTCGAATGTTAATCAATTCCAGGAGTTTCGTACGGTCAATCATTCCATTTATGACATTAAAAAGTAAAATCAAGTCTGCTTTTATTCGCTGATCAAATTAAGGTAATATTATAATTGATGTCATTCCTATTTATTCCAGAGATGTCATTCCTATTCAAATTATAAAATTGACGCGGAGCAAAAGTCTTTGTTAGACTGATTCCAGTGCATTGGAATGGATCGTATAATGGAGTCTATACCCTAGAATTGTATTCTAATTTATTTCTCACCAAGGCGATGTAAAGAAACTTAATCGCTTGTGTTCCCCTTATATAATATATTATAAATCTAAGGATAAATTCAAACATTTTCAGGCAATTCCTAATGAGTTTTTAAATATGATTCGAAAAAGTCAAACCATTATTAAACGTAACACACAGATTTATATTCGTACGTCTGTTGCTTACAATCTGTCAGAATCAATCAAATAATATTTTTTTGGGGTTTTCGATCTTGAAGAAACTGATCCGGCATTTCTTAGTGCAGTGTGAAAGTGCAATGGAGCAGCAGTTCAAGTGCAACATATTACTTGACAGCCTATTACTTGACAGTTTATTATTTGACAGCCTATTATGTGGCCACCACCCTCATATCCTTACACTCTGTAATATTTTATATTAATTTCGTAATATTTTAAGTCTGTTAATAAAGTGGGTTTGAATTCTAAGTCAGAGCGCCCTTGAGGAGAGTTTGCTCTCTAAACAGCGCTGTATAAATTATCCTTTTATTATAATTATCCATACAAAAACAATTTATCGAGACTTCTGCTTTATACCCCGATCCTGTTTTTAACGTGATAAACTAGATTTGCATTAAGTCCCGGTCCCGTGTTTTAACGTGATCGATAACTCTTCGATAGTAAAAAAGACATACTCGTATAACTGGCACCTGGCAAATATTTTTGCTAGCAATTGAACCTTTAAACGATAGCTTCCTGATTTTTAGCATGGACAATATGCATGAACTAAACTTTGAAAATATGCATGAAATACGCGTCATTAACGTACAGTGAAGTGGCAGATGTTGAAGATTTTGACGTGTGAATCTGGAAACCAACTGCAGTCTCCGGGTCCATATGGAACAAGGCATTTTTGCAGGATCCTCCAAACAGGTTGTCAAGAAACGGGTTTTAACATGTGTTGACATGTACTCCATCAACTGACAAAAAATAAAATCCCTGCAGAACTTGCAAGGTATGTGCTGCACACAAGAAGAGAAGTGAAACTCGGCACATGTATAAAGAGTGTGATGCAGCGCTCCACAAAGGAGAATGTTGGCAGAATTAATATGCTTTACTTAATTTTTAGAGTACTTGAAATAAATATACAAAGTTTCATTACACTTAATTGATAAATTCTGCTATTTGGCCAAAATAGTCCATTAGTATTTTGTGCCAACTTCGATTTATGGGAGAGAAATGTGGCGTAAAAAAAGACTGAGGTAAGCCGAATAAATACTGAGAAATATGAGAATTGAAATGAAAATATGGAGTGACAATGTATGATAGAATACGGAATGAAGATATTAAGGATGAATGTGAACTTAAGGTTGATGTGTAAAGCAAAATGAAGAAGAATATATTGAGATAGTTCGGGCTTGTGGAACGAATGAATGAACAAAGACATAAAAAACAGATTTATAGTGCAAATTTGAGTGGAAGGCATGTTAGAGGAAAACCAAGGAGAGTGTGGTTGGATCAAGTGAAAGATATACTAAAAAAAGGACACGTAGAAATTCAGAGAAATGGTTTATTTGGATGAGAATTTGTATGGATGTAAAAGAGGCTAAGGATGTGTATCGAAATGGGAAAGTGTTCCGTTATGTCCTCTTTGCCTATTATATGTGAATGATTTTCTTCCGTTAATTAAGTATAAAGAAGACGATGACAGATTGTCATCAGACACAGACTTAACGTGTAGGCGATTTCGAAGAAGATTTTAATCACATTTCGATTAGATGTTGCATTGCAATTCGGAGAATCTAATTTGCAAATGTCAAACTTGATTAACCTGCTGACAGGATAGCAGTGGCGAAGAATACAAAAGAAATATAAAAGAAAATATGACTTCCGTGACCTAATCCCGACACATATATTTCGCCTCTTTCATATACTTTCTTAACCAGCTCCTACGATTTTTCTAACTTTTCTTTCTTTAAAACTATTATTTAATTGATCCAATCATACTTTTCTTGGTCTTGCTCGACCACTCTTTCTGCTCACATTTACACTATGTTTATTTTGTTAGTATTTCTTCATTCATTCTTTCCAAGTGTCCAAACCATCAAAGAATACTCTTCTTCAACTTACTGAACACATAAGCATTAAGTTCGCAGCATCCGTAATAATTTCATTCTGTATTGCATAATACATTGTCCCTCCCATGTCACGAGTGTCTTTTAAATGTGAGGTTCATGACCGCCCGATAACGCACTGTACTACTCTGCTGAAGGTTGCCCGTTCGAATCCGAAGTGATACTCCCCTCAAATGACACAGGATTTTTTTCCGCCAAGTATTTGGGTTTATAAAGATCCTATAACTTCAGTCATAAAATTTCTTTTAAAAAGAGAAAAAACCTTGCCGGTGTGCTCCGATAATTTCATTTCAGTGTGCTATCGGATCCAGTAAAGCTGTGTAGCCGTTGAGTTTGCTAGTGTGCAACGGTTAACTCACTTTAAAAAAATCTAGGACACAGCTTCGCTTTCAAAACGTATTGACTGTAATGACGTAAATTTCAAGTGCACGTCTTTTTCCACGTTTATTTCCCATACACCAAAGATGGTAATAAATTATCATAATCTTCTTGTATCTTAGCATTCTTTGCAATAACAATTCATTCCTTTTGTCCTTCAGCAACACAAGAAGACAAGAAAGATGACCGATTCAATTCTTCCGACGAACAGAAGCTACTAGATAAATAAAAGTCAATGGGTACACGTGTATGTGCAAGTAGGCGTGCATATCTGGTTTTCGCATCCAGTTTTTTTTTTCATTTTTATTTAATTTCGCTCGCAGCGACCCCGATCCGTGAGAAACACAACTCTCTCGAGGTAGCGAGCCGGCTCTCTATTTACATATATAATTGATGTGGTCAACGAAGCAAGGACTCGTTATCCTTTCTCATTTCTGATACTTCGATAAGAAACAAAGTTGAGGTATGCACACGATAAGAAAACGAACCGCAAAAAGACTTTTACGAGTATAGTTCATATATTTGTTCGTTGCTTAAGACTTTTACGAGTATAGTGCATATATTTGTTCGTTGTTAAAGACTTTTACGAGTATACGAGTAGTTCATATATTTGTTCGTTGTTAAACACTTTTACGAGTATAGTTCATATATTTGTTTGTCGCTAAAGACTTTTACGAGTATAGTTCATGTATTTGTTTGTTGCTAAAGACTTTTACGAGTATAGTTTATATATTTGTTCGTTGCTTAAGACTTTTACGAGTATAGTTCATATATTTGTTCGTTGCTAAAGACTTTTACGAGTATAGTTCATATATTTTTTCGTTGCTAAAGACTTTTACGAGTATAATTCATATATTTGTTCGTTGTTAAAGACTATTACGAGTATAGTTCATATATTTGTTCGTTGCTTAAGACTTTTACGAGTATAGTTCATATATTTGTTCGTTGCTAAAGACTTTTACGAGTATAGTTCATATATTTGTTCGTTGCTAAAGACTTTTACGAGTATAGTTCATATATTTGTTCGTTGCTAAAAAACAACTCGGAGTATTCTTTATCAGTGTAACATATTTAAGTTGAATACTTCTTTTTCTGGAGATGAGAATATTAAACACCATTTAATTAATCAAAATACAATAATTTGTAAATGACAGGTTTCCTTGATTCTTACCATGAGAAAAATATATATACAAAAAGTAAACTTTTGTTTAGAATGAATAAATTTAGTTTAGCATTATTTTTACGTCATCATTTACAGTCCATGCAGTGAAACTCGGAAACCAGTTACAAACCGATGTTATAAATTAATGAAAAAAACTCTTGACTAGTCAGTAATACAACGTGTTTCATCCCTGATTTTTCTCTCATTTCCACTATTTTTTCCTTTTCCTTTCATTGATGATATCTCGCTTTTACTTAAGTATGTCCATAAATTTCATAAAGATGAATAATCATTAGAACATTTTTTGCGACCATGTAACTTGCTTTATTTATTGTCTGGTACTTTTGTCTGGTAGTCTAAGCAATAAGCCTGTTTGATTGTTTTTGTCTGGTAGTCTAGACAATAAGCCTGTTTGATTGTTTTTGTCTGGTAGTCTAGGCAATAAGCCTGTTTGATTGTTTTTGTCTGGTAGTCTAGACAATAAGCTTGTTTGATTGTTTTTGTCTGGTAGTCTAGGCAATAAGCCTGTTTGATTGTTTTTGTCTGGTAGTCTAGGCAATAAGCCTGTTTGATTGGTTTTGTCTGGTAGTCTAGGCAATAAGCCTGTTTGATTGTTTTTGTCTGGTAGTCTAGGCAATAAGCCTGTTTGATTGTTTTTGTCTGGTAGTCTAGGCAATAAGCCTGTTTGATTGTTTTTGTCTGGTAGTCTAGGCAATAATCCTGTTTGACTGTTTTTGTAATGAAGTGGTAAACAAATATATTGATTAATAAGACCACTCCGAGATGGTTTGGGCACGTGGAACGAGTAAATGCAGAAATACTAACAAAATAAATATACAGTGCAAATGTGACTGAAAAACATAGTAGAGGAAGACCAAGGAAAGTGTGGTGTTATTGTATTGTATTGTATTATATTACACTTTCATTTTATATAATACAATCTGGCTGGATTGTCATATCTTCCAGCCAACCAGAAAGATGTTAAAGAGGCCTTAAGTGAAAACCAGACTGGATTCAATAAAGGCAAAAGGAGGAATACAATTTAAGCAGTCGATCGGAGCGTGGTTGTTATTGCGACAGAATTTTAATACTTGGGCTTGCAAGAGGAACGACTTGTAGCAAAGGTTTGCGCGAGCTCTTGAGTGTGGTATTTTTTGTTATTTTTTTATGATTATGTTCGATATATTGTGGGATAAACGTGTTGGTCTGTCTGGAGTGATGAAGTGTGAGGGGTTTGATTCGCGTTATGTATGCATGTGTAATTGAGTGTCATTGTTTGTCAGGTTGATGAGAATGTGCAACGGGGTTTTATATAATCGAAAATCGGGAAGAGTTATCGTGTTATTTTTTCATGCTGTATGTCCTCAGTGAGATGTAGGCAAAAGCCTAGTTTACTGGGGACACGACAAATGAAGGGCAACCAATCCAGATTCATTAAAATAATTTGTCAAAATTTAATTACCTGTTGTTTTTTCGCTAATTATGTATATTTCTTGTCATGTGTAAAATAAATAAAAATAAAATAAAAAATATTATAAACGCAGTTTACGTATCAACTTTCACATACGGACAAAACACATGGATTTGATAAGAATAACCAAGAACAGAAAAGCAGCAGGGTTGAAATACCCGAAACATATTTAAAACGGCTTATCGACGACCTCCGTAGCACAGATGATAAGCGCCTGTATTCTATTTGGGGGTTTTGAGTTCGATTCCAGATGGTAACCAAAAAAAGAATAAAAAAGGTACCAGTTTAGTTAAAGAGTTAGTTTAGTAACGATACAGGCACAACTAAGACGTGTGCGAGTGTTGCATGTCTGCCCTCGTACAGTAGTATTTACGAAATGTGTGATGGCGACCTACGAGTTATTTGCATACTTCAGTGATTCTTAACCCGACGGTTCAATTATTATGCCCAAAAACAATATTGTCTTCCGACCAGGCTTTTCAAAATGTCCACATTTGGATATATTGAGTGTCACTATACGAATTAATTAATTTAACTTTATTGTAAGTCCATAGTGTGAAGAATGTATTGTTTTACGTTCGTGGTTAAACCTGTTAGGTTTACTGTCATGTGGCAATATTTTCCAACCAACCAAAACAGTATTTTAACAAGTCTTAAGTAAAATTAAGATTGAATGTGAAATAATGATAGTATTATAGATGTAATAAGCAAGGCAAATAAAACAATCTCCAAATCGTTTTTACATGTAGAACGAATGAATGAAGACAGACTGAAAATACAAATATACGATGTAAATTATTGCGGCTTATTGCAGTATGAAAATTTCTTCCAACCAACTAGAAATATGCTGTAGATGGACACCTAAAAACTAAACAGGAAACCTTTTTGAAAATAAATTGTATTCGGAAACGGAAACCAAAGTTTCAACTCTCGAATTGAAGACAAGTTTCTTACCAACTAGGCCACGATAATCGTCAATTGTTTTTGATATAGTTAATTTTTTTTATATAATATTTTCTACATAAAATTTACATTTAAGTTGAAATCTAAAGGACGTATGCAATTAAGAGCATAATGAAACATAAAATATTTACATTTTACGATTGCATCCGTGGGAAATATTCAAAACAGATGCATCATTTATATTTGTGTAGCAGGCCGGAGGTTCTTTTCATGGTCTGGTGGTTTGGAATGAAGGTATTTAAGAAGAAGTCTTAGGACGAAGTGCTCAATTCACTGAGTAAAAAACCTGATTGATTTTTTTCAATTTTTTCAAGGAATAATCTTTGAAGGTAACACATCGATCAATAATTCCCTGGACTAACTACTAAAACAACATTTGTTTGCCAAAATTCTTCTATATTCATCAACACAGTCTCCTTCAAGAGTACCAGTTCGAACAGAATTCAATCTTGTTTGTGCTCCTCTGATGATGAAGTTAAAGCCTTGAAACCGGTAGGGTTATACCGTTACAAAATGAGAAATAAACAGTGTTTGATAAAACAAATTACGTTACATACATATCATTAAGACATTTCCCTGTCAGTGTAGGCAGAGGACAAAACGCCAAACTTTCATATCTCGATACATATCCTTTGCATATTTTACATTTATACACCTTCACATAAAACTAATACAATTTCTCGTGACTTTCTACATTTTCTTCTTTCAAAATATCATTCGCTTGTTCTAACCATGCTTTTTTTAGTTTTCCTCTATAATACCTTCCACTCAAGTTTGCACTATATATTTGTTTTCTTGGTCTTTCTTCGTGCATTCGTTCCAACTGATCAAACTATCTCAGTGTGCTCTTACTCAACACATTAGCTTCATCTTACTCAACACATTAGCCTTAAGTCAAACTTTGTGGAGGTGTATATTCGTATATTTAAAAATAAATTACTCTGTTATTCCGCTAATTATATCAACCCTCACTGCACGTGTTTCTACCTCCTATCCGGAAGCTTTCTTCATGTGGAATGATCCTGGTTTGTAACGAGAGCAATGCTTAGATCAGGCTGGTGTCATGTTACATCGGAAGTGTGTGTGGTCTATTGACCCAGAGGGAAAATGTTGAACAGGGGTAAAATCTTTTGCATTCGTTAGTTATTTACTTTTTTTTGTTTTTTCTTATAGCTTTGTGCATCTTTAATATTTCTATAAAAAAAAACTGAGGTATGTAAAAACTTAATTCTACTTTGAAAGTATGATTTATCTCCATAATATGGTTTGCAAATTATATTTATTTCCTCTCGAGTATCCCATTTTGTATAGTTCTAGCTACATATCCTGCCTAACGCCACTTCTACTGTTTTGTATTTATATCTTGGACTTTTGTTTAAGAACTAAGACATATTTTTTTTATTTTATTTAATTTTGTGTATCTTTGTCTTTTTAAGTTCCGTAGCTCAGTTGGTAAGACACCTGTCTTCCAGCCCGCTGGTTGTGCGTTCGATTTTCGTAAGTAAACCGATTTTTAAGGATTCCAGACAAATTTTTACTGATGGTCTGCTTAACAAGCCCCTCTGGTTGATTAGAAAAGATTGATACATGGCAACAAGTTATACCTACGTCCAAAGTATCGTAAGATTCTTCTTGCACATTTATGTATTAATTTATTTTATAAAGCTTGCATATACCCGTTTAACTCATTTACATACAAAGCGTAAACAAAAATATATACGGTAACAAGAAATAAAATTAAACAAATAAGATTTAATTTTTAAACTTAAACAATTTATTCACATTACGAAGAAAGCTTAAAAAGCTTTCTTGTAAAACATTTTCTAAAATGCTGAAGATTTAAAGATCCGAGGCTCTATTCAAAAGGAACAGCCCTCGTAGCAATGAACACTTGACAAGTTTGTTCTACTTATTGCCAGTCTTAATAGATCAAAACTTCTGTATATCCAATATTTGTCAGGAGCACAAAACCATTTATTTTCCAACATAATTAGGAATACGTCTAGATGTTACTCCTGTCAGCAACTCAAACATATAAGAAGAGCCCCTCGAATCCCTCCTCACGCTTAGAAGATAGTATCACAACATACCTAGAAAACACCTTTTAGGGTAGGGCAACGGGTAGACACCTCACACAAGTAGAGATATCTAAAAAAATATTTTGAACTTTCTCCGTAATTTAAGAGTTACGTAATCCCAAGACTGAGAGGAGCCGAATAAATATTGTGGAAATACGTGCTTTGAGACGAATACACGGAGAGACAATGTATGGCAGAATACGGAATGAAGTGATTAAGGATGAATGTTAACTTATGGCTGATGTGTGGAGTAAGAAGAAGAGCACGCTGTGAATTTGGGCACGTGGAACGAATGAATGAAGAAAGACTGACAAAACAGTTATATAGTGCAAATGTGAATGGAATATCAAAGAAAGTATGGCTAGATCAAGTGAATGATATTCTGAAAGAATGAAACCTAGAAAGTCTGAGATCGTGAGAAGGATGTAGAAAAGGCTAAAGGTGTGTATCGAGATAAGAAATTCTGGAGCTATGTGCTCTCCGCCAACCCCAACAGGAAATGGTTTTATCTAGAGCTCATCAATAATCGATAGACAGTTAAAATGAGACCAATATTATTGCAATGTAATCCAATATTTGGCTTTTTATTGTATTAAAATATATAAATAAAACACCGACTGCAATTTTGAAATTCTAATATTGCAAAAGCTCGAGTGAATGGTTAACCTTTTCAATTAATGCCAAACTGAATGTCGGTTTTGAAAAAAACTATTTAAATCTTTTGTAAACCATTAACAAACCAGTCATGAAGGATTGCACAGATAATATAAAGCGGTGCATTTTTTTATATTTGGTTCAGATAAAAGTAACCTGTGATTTGCATACCATGTGTGGTGTTATCGAAACCAGGGCGTCACATCGCTTTGCATAAAAGCTAACGTTTCTACCAATGTTATTCATAAAATCAAAGAAAATAATATCACAAAATAACAATAAAAATACGTCCTAGAGACATTCAGGAGAAGCGGCAAGACGACGGCAAATAAATACATGAATAAATAAAGGTTTATTATTAGTAACATAATATGTAAGTTTATCCTGAAATAACATACATATTTCAGGACAATGTTGAAGAAAATACATTTAAGAGAGAAGTTATCAAAAGGTCTGGGCATATCTTGTAAATAAATAAATATATGTTTATTGATAGCAACAGAGTATGTACGAGAATGTATATATATAAATACATTCCGAAATCGCACATACTACCTTGATCAAAAAGTTTTAGAACTGGCCACCGTGTGACGCTGTCAGTCACCCGATTGGAATTCTTTTTTTTTTGTTAGGTTACCACATCTATCATTGACACTTCCCTCCAAATTTCAGCGTCATAGCTTGACATTCGTAAAAGTTACGCTGTACTGAGTACATCTACCTTTGTGCGTGTTTTCGACTTTTTACAAGTTTGAAAATGGCATCAACGAGTTTGCATTAAATTTTGTGTGAAAAACGGATTTAACGGTCCGCAGACCTTGGAAATGTTGGAAAAGTGTTTTTTGATGGCACGAAGGTCTAGGATGACGAACGCAGTGGCAGTCGAAAACCGATGAAAACATCGATAAAATCAAAGAAATGTTGGCCGAAAACCGCAAATTGACCATCAGAGAGCTGGCAGAGGACTTGAACATCGCTTATGGATCCGCTCAAGACATTTTCGTTGGGCCTCAGACGTGCCGCTGCAATTATTAAATAATACCAATGACTGTAATTTATTATTACTACTGCTTTTTGTAACTTCATGTTAGTTTAAGATAAAGTTTTGTATTTTTCGTCAATAATTTTAAGTACTTGTATAACCTGTCACATGTTCATTTGTATATAAAGACTTGTGTCGTTAATTAAATAAATAAAAATTACTTTTCCAGATAACCGGCCATACCGGTCCGTACCGGCTAAATATCGCCTCTGCGATGTATACAGAATAGCAAATCTCGCTCAGAACGCTTACGCCTGTATACAGAATATAAAATAGCAAATCTTACATTCTGAGAGCAATTATTACCCACAATTACGTACGAATATCAATCAATCACAAATCCACTTGCTGTTCAGTGTCAAGTGAAAGGAGTCTGTGAAGGTGCAACGCCAATGCAGAATCCATTTCATCTGAGCGTGGGAGAAACGGTTTTTTGTACGCTGCCAGTCTCATCGGATATCTGTTTAATAGGTCATTTGCAGATTTAATGATTTCTGTTTGCCTCGCTCGTTTCTGCGGTATGAATATTAATGATGTCATCAGTGAATTGTTTCCTTCACTTTGTAATGTAAAAAGTATCCATGAAAATTATGAAGGTTCTATGGTACGCGATCATGACAGAACTGGATGATTACACTCGAGGAATTCGAGTTTGTTTCCAGAAGTTTTTCCATTTTTTTTAAATATATTTAACACTTCATTGTAAAACAATCTGGCGGGTTTATTGCCAGGTGGCAATCTCTTCCATCCAACCAGATAAAAGTTAATAAAGTTACATGGTAACTAAAAAATTCACCTTCACAAAATTCATGAACAATATGGTATATACATATTTAAAAAAAAACATGAGTTGCCATCAATCAAACGAAAAGGACGGAATGGTGGAGAGAAAAACCAATTAGGAATTAAACACGTATAAACAGGAATAAAACCAATTAATAGATACAATTACAAAACATCACACTATTTTCGTGTCGATGTAAGCAGAGAGGAAAGAGCGCCTGATTTTACTAACACGACACACATTTATCATCTCTTGTGAAGCCATACACCTACTCATAAAATTCCTACCACTTCTCTGACTTTCAAAATATCATTCACGTGATCCAATCACACTTTTCTTGGTCTTTCCCTACCATTTTTCGATACTATTTATTTAGCACGTATATATCCACTCGTTCAGGCTACTTGTCACATTCACTAAGGCCTCGGCCACACAGGTAGGAGCCTAGCTTGATGCTTAGAGCTATGTTGCGAGTTAAGCGACACATCCTAGCGAACCAACGTACCGCATACTATCGCAGTGGCCACACTGCACGCTTCGCGACACGTTGCATGACGACCAGTCATCGAGTGAATCTCCTAGCGAACAGACGTGTTGGTTAATTTACAAGATAGCGGAAGTTTTAATGACAGCTGTGTATAAAAGGGAGCCGTTGTGGAACACATCGAGCAAATTATAGAAAAATGTACCTGTAATAAAATAAAATTGGAATGAAGTTGCACAGAAAGTAAATAAAGATGGTAAGTTGTAATGAAATTGGTTAGATTTGACAGTGACATCGTGTGTTGACTCATCCGCTCCCAACTGTCAAATGAATTTGTGCATAGCACTTTGGTGTGGCCAGGCATGAATTCACCTAGTATATGAGTCACGTAAAACCTAGCTTAGCACCTAACGAAGCACTTTGGTGTGGCCTCGGCCTTAAGACCTTGGTCTTCACAGCTAATACTTTATGTGGACTAGTCAGGCAACGGATGATGCTTCGGAAGCCCGTGAAAACTAGCATTAAAATATTTCTACTTATCTGACTAAACTAAAAAGAAAGTTGATATAAAAAAAAACAGTCGATCGTCCAAAATATTTAAGACTTTGTAACGATTAAACTTTAATTTGTATATCTAACTATCTACCCGGTCATGTAGGCGTCACATGATATCGCGGTGGGCGTATATATGCCATATCTAATCATATGAAAAGTGCCGGGTTCCTTAATCGGTGTGGACTTGGGAAATAATATGCCGCTTTCTATTTTAGTCATTCTTAAGGCCCGTTCTCACGGTTCAAGTTTAGTTGACCGATTAAAGCTGATCAATAAAAGTTGAATACGACTTGAATCAGTTTTTGTTCACACGTTTTAATAGAAACTGATTCAAGGCCCGTTCTCACGGTTCAAGTTTAGTTGACCGATTAAAGTTGATCAACCAAAGTTGAATGAAATCTGTAGTGAATGAAATCTGAGAACCTTTGTTTGAATAGAGTTGATCAACTTTTTAGTTGATCAAGAAAAGATTGACCTAGTAAAACTTTATTGTTCAAGTGATGAGTCGTCCGCCATTTGCTTTCAAGTTGAAACCTGTCTTGAACGTGTGAACATGTGAATCCAAGTTGATTGTCAAGTTCGCTTTCAACTAGATAAATATAAAAATAAAGATGCAAGAGAAAATGCTTTCGACGCCATTTTTAACTTATTGAAACGTGTAAACAAAAACTGATTCAAGTCGTATTCAACTTTTGTTGATCAACTTTAATCGGTCAACTAAACTTGAACCGTGAGAACGGGCCTGCATTCAACTTTTGTTGATCAACAATAATCGGTCAATCAAACTTGAACCGTGAGAACGCGCCTTCACTACAGATTTCATTCAACTTTTGTTGATCAACTTTAATCGGTCAACTAAACTTGAACCGTGAAAACGCGCCTTTAGTTATATGTGCTTGTTAAACGGTTAGAGGTAGACACCCTTTTACAGCAGCGTTTCTTAAACATTTTTCGGTGAATAATAAAGCTGTATCTGGGTAGGCCAAATGTATGAAAATTTGAAAGAAAAAAATTGTAAGGGTTGTGAGTAACAAAAGAAACTGCAAGAGATGATCGTCGTTACTGGGCCTCGTAGTCGAGGATCCCCGCACCATTCCTATATCAAACCAGTTGGAAAGTGAAGCAGTGCATTGGAGTAATGTTATTTTAAGTCATGACCCGTTGCACACCAGCAAGCCCACCGGCCACATCACTGAACCCGATGGCACACCAAAGTGAGACGATCGGAGCACTAAGAATAAATATGACCGAAGTCATAGGCATTCTTATACCTCCGAATACACGGCGTACAAAATGCCTGAGTCGTCATCCGAGAGGAGTAGAACAGCGCGGGGTTCGAACTGGCGACTTTTTGCACAAGTTCAGTACGTTACCACGCAGTCATGCACCTTATATAAGAAGATATATGGATGTAGATGAGGCGAAAAACGTTTTGTATTGTATTACACTTTTGTTGTATACTGTACAAACTGGCGGGTTTGTACATAACAGAACAAAACCAACCAGAAAGATATAACAGAGGCATTGAGTAAAAACCAGACTAATCTATTAAAAAAAACTGGGTTCCAACTAGAATTGAACTCGATACCCTCGGGTTGGGGGACATATTTTTTACCAACTAGACCACGGAGGTCACCCGTAAAGTATACCGTGAGAGCAAAATTTGGTGCTCTGTTAATATCTGCATAATTCAACAAAGAAGTGGCGCGATGGTATGCATATATCATACGTTTTATCAAATCGACTTATTAAAAAAAAATTTAAAATGAATTTTCAGAAATAACTATTTTGGACGTATTAATGGATAGTTTAAAATTGAGCTTCTAATTAGTATTTGTAGATATAGTTATACGTTTGGTCAGTGTCATTACATGGAGTGGAATCATAATACCCTGGACGGATATGGTCAGCATCACAAAGGTTCTTCAAAGAGCCAAATTCGATCGAAAGTTGCTGACTTATATTAAAATCCGAAAGGTGTCCTACTTGGGTTATGTACTTAGAGGAGCAAAGTACAAATTACTACACCTGATCATCCAAGGCAAAATAGAAGGCCGAAGAAGTGTTGGCAGGAGGCAAATCTCCTGGCTCCGCAATATACGTGATTGGACATAAGGGGCGTTGGAGATCTTTTTCGAGCTGCCGAGGACAAAGATGTCTACTCTCAGGTGATATTCAACGTTGGGGGGAGCTGACATGACACTGGGAAGAAGAAGAATAAGAAATAGTTACGGCGTGATAGTGTGTTTTGTATTGTATTACACTATTGTACAAAGTACAACCTGGCGGGTTTATTGATATGTAACAATCTCTTTCGACCAACCAGAAGAATTTTAAAAAGTGTTTTTTTTTAAACACTTCTGGATTCCTTTTATTAAACAAATATTCAGGTTCTAACGGAAATCAAACAAGCGTTGGTAGACAGGCTTCTTACCAACTACGGAAATCGTAAGTACATATTCAACAAATTGATACAAACTGAATAAAAATATATATATATATTTTTTAACAAATCGATACAAAATAGAAACTAGCCTGAAAAAAGGTAAACCTGAAAAAAAAAACCTCAAATATCTTAACCACAGCTGTCACAAATTTAACTAAGAGTTACGCCCATTTCCCGATACGGGGCTCATCCATAAAGTTATGTCGATTTTTTAACGATTTTTTATTCTTATTTTTTACCCAGAAAAAAAGCGAAATTCGACATTCAGATGGGTAACTTTTGCCTGTTCATATAAAAATAGAGGATATTTTTATGAGAAAACGCCGAAAAAGGATTGTTCCTTCCTTTGTACATCGCGCAAATTTATGTGGGAAGGTTGGGTATGTGGAAGGAAAAGTTTTTTTTTTTATACGTTTAAATAATTTACGATCCTTCAAAATGACGAGATTTCACTAAAGGCACGACAAAAAGGTAGTATTTTTACAGAATTACTATTTTTTTATTCCTCAGGTATCTGGAACCCACAACCTTAAGGTGTGCAAGTGAAATTTGGACGTGACAAAATAGATACGAAAACAAAATAAATATTTATCCGTTTTTTTTTTTACTTTTTCAAAATGTGCTTTAATCGAAAATACTCTACAATACAATGTATTCATTGTAATTTGTTTTATCAAACACCGTTTATTCCACTTTTTGTAACGGTATTACCCTACCGGTTTCAAGGTGTTCACCTTATCATCAGGGGAGCACAAACAAGACTGAATTCTGTTCGAACTGGTACCGACATACACGCTTCTAACGGCAAATAGAGGGCCTCTAATCTGTCCAATTTATTTCCGTTACTACTGATATGTAAGAATTTGGCATCATCGATAGAAAATGTATGGTTTTCACGGTGACAATGATTAGCCATTTCAGAATAAATTAGAGGATTTTTAAGGTGAATTTGTGTTTACGAAATTTCTAAGTCAGTGCATCGAGGTGAACATCTGGAAAACGCATATATTACAGGAATCTCGCCGCTTCTCGCTGAGGTTGTCTCCTCCTTCCCTCCACCCACAGTCCCCAACCCTAATATTTACCGTTAGAAACGTGTATGTCGGTACTAGTTCGAACATAATTCAGTCTTGTTTGTGCTCCCTTGACGATGAGGTGAAAGCCTTGGAACCAGTAGGGTTATACCGTTACAAAAAGTGGAATAAACGGTGTTTGATAAAACAAATTACAACGTCTTTAAACCTCCACAGTTGTAATGCCTTAACTATAAATAATACATAAAATTTATTCATTTTCGTGTCTAGACCATCAATTATCATTCGCATCACTCAGGTCCTGCCCAGAGCACGTAGTCGCGCACAATCACATTCAATGCTTATTTCGTCCAAGAAACCTCACCTCTGTATGTTCACTTTGCATCTAGCCATCCCTAATCGAAGTATTTTCAGTGATCTTTGGGCGGTAGCGATCATTATAGCTTTCTTGGCCCTTGAGGCACACGCTCTGAACAAACATTATAGCTTTCTTGGCCCTTGAGGCACACGCTCTGAACAAACATTATAGCTTTCTTGGCCCTTGAGGCACACGCTCTGAACAAACATTATAGCTTTCTTGGCCCTTGAGGCACACGCTCTGAACAAACTTTTTTTTGTGCCAGCTGCGTACAATTGAGTAAAACTAGTCATGCTCCAGATCTAATTTGGGATTTAACTTTGCGGTGGTAATTCTGTGACATAAACGACCTCCGTGGCCTAATTGGTAAGATGTATGTCTCCCAGCCCGGAGGTTGTGTGTTCAAATCCCGCCGTAAGCCAGATTTTTTAAAAAGGATTCCAGTTTGGTTTTCAATTAAGGCTACTTGAATATTTTTCTGGTTGATTGGTTGGTAGAGATTGACACATAGCAATAATCCCGCCAAGTTGTAATGTATACAACGAAAATGTAATATAATACAATGACACCATAATTTCCTTGGTTTTCCTCTTCCACGCTTTGCACTCACATTTACACTGTATATGTGAGTGAAAAGCGTAGTTTTGTTAATCTTATTTCATTCATTCCTTCCACGTGCATAAACCATTTTAGAGTGGCATTCTTATTAATTAATTTATTTAACACTTCATTGCAAAAACAATCTGGTAGGTTTATTGCCAGGTGGTAATATCTTTCAACTAACCAGACACAAGTAAATAAAGCAAGTTACATGGTTCCAAACATATTCAAAATAATTATTCATCTTTATAAAATGTATGGGCTTGTAGCGAGATGCTTAACTTGATACGTCGTGATGATTTTGATATGTCTTGTATTTAAAATAAATACAAAACTCAGGAATGCGGATAAAAGTGAGAGTAAATAATCAATGAATGGTCGAGTGAATAATAATGTTTATTTGTCTACAAGTAGGTATTTTATAGTTGTGCGTGAATGCGCCCGCGATATATACTTTGTCTCACTCCTGCGCGTGCCCCAGTATAGCGGGTAGGATATTTATTTGCCGAAACGGCGAGACAAAGCGATGCGCTCTCCCTCTACCGTGGCATGCCGCGTAAATAATATTTGCGAGTACACATTGTTGACGTTTCTGGTATGTGACAATTGTAGGTGTCCAGAGGTTGATTCATCGGTCGTTGACCCTGTATGTTTGACAATTTATTTAGGGACGTAGGTATTCCCTACAGGCTTATACATATTAAAGTAAAAGTGAGATATCATCAATCAAAAGAAAAGGGAGGGATAGTACGAAAGTGAAATACAATACAATAAAAGCAATGAGATGACATGACCTCAGTAAGAATATGAAATACTGTCCAGATAACAAAATGAGTTTTCAATCATTTTCAGAATATGGGAGAATCTATGAAGAATACTTCGGATTCATTCGCCTAATTTTCTCGACTCAAATACAAAAATACAAAAAAAAAAAAAAAAAGTATCACACTGATGTACAGTGTTTGTTTTCTGCTTCAGCACAACGTCAAAGTCGTAAAAGTTTTATTTTACAATGTTTGTTTGTGAAACGCATAAAAAAATACACAAAAAACAATTCCTTTACCTTTAAATTTTCCTTTTTTCCCCTGGGCCTATTTAAGGAGGGGTTCGGGAGACAACCGCCCAATCTCATCCCTTTGCACGTTTCAAAAATTGGCGGACGATTTTAGATATATTTTTCGTTCCTACATTCTCCTTTACCCATATTTTACCTCTATAGATCGCTGGTTTATTAAGACGAAAAAGCGCTTTATAGCAACGGTAATATGAGTGCGTATTAGTTATAGATAAATACATACACGCTATTTCCCAGCTGGGGAAGAAATAGATAGAACACTAGAACTTTCACATTGCGACACACATATTTCATCTCTTCTACATCCACACCCTTTTTTATACAACTTCTAGAATTTCTCTGACTTTCTAAGTTTTTTCTTTCAAAATATCATTAATTAGATCCAACCATACATTCCTTGGTATTTTTATACAACGCCTTCTACTCATATTTGTTTTGTAATCATTTCTTCTTTTATTCGTTTTACATGTCCAAACCATCTCAGCGTGCTCTTCTTCATCTTACTCATCCCTAATCATTTCATTTCGTATTTTGTAAAACCAATTTTAATCTTCCTTTCACTCTTTTCGTTAGCCATGCCTTTGGATTTAGCAAATTGACCGCACTGCAGAAAAAAATATACACCTCCATTTAATTTCTCACGGATAGAAGCATTTATCTTACACTCGTGGAATAAGCTGATAGCTGCATTGCTAATCAGGTCTGACCATCACGTTGACGACCTATCTCATGATCGAGACCCTTCTATCTTCTATGTCTCTCCATTGTATCTGTGTGATAATATGGCCAAATCATCTAGGATTCGTAGTTGTATTATTGAAGACAAATGTTGTTCAATAAAGAGGTCTTTCAGAATTGATCAAGTGTCCTACGTACTTTCCAAGTTACGCGCTACATACGTCGCCAGCACTATGATTCGTAGTTGTATTATTGAAGACAAACGTTGTTCAATAAAGAGTTCTTTCAGAATTAATCAAGTGTCCTACGTGCTTTCTAAGTAACACGCTACATACTAGTACGTCGCCAGCACTACGATTCGTAGTTGTATTATTGAAGAAAAATGTTGTTCAATAAAGAGTTCTTTCAGAATTGATCAAGTGTCCTACGTACTTTCCAAGTTACACGCTACATACGTCGCCAGCACTACGATTCGTAGTTGTATTATTGAAGACAAATTTTGTTCAATAAAGAGTTCTTTCAGAATTGATCAAGTGTCCTACGTACTTTCCAAGTTACACGCTACATACGTCGCCAGCACTACGATTCGTAGTTGTATTATTGAAGACAAATGCTGTTCAATAAAGAGTGCTTTCAGAATTGATCAAGTGCCCTACGTACTTTCCAAGTTACACGCCACATACGTCGCCAGCACTACGATTCGTAGTTGTATTATTGAAGACAAATGCTGTTCAATAAAGAGTGCTTTCAGAATTGATCAAGTGCCCTACGTACTTTCCAAGTTACACGCCACATACGTCGCCAGCACTACGATTCGTAGTTGTATTATTGAAGACAAATGCTGTTCAATAAAGAGTGCTTTCAGAATTGATCAAGTGTCCTACGTGCTTTTTAAGTCACACGCTACATACAAGAGGGTCTGATTATATTTAGCTTATTCGTAAGAAAGAATATCAGACAGTATTATTCCCATACTGCTAGGCGGTACCGAGAATATATCAACAGTGTCATTCAGTTGGTTCAATATCTCTATACCACGCGTGTTTAGCCATGATATTCGTCCTGTACGTTAAGTTGGTATGGAGGTAAGGTGATTCCTTGCACGGCTATATTTGTTGCGTACATATAAACTTAGTCTAGAGTCGCGGGACAGTTAAAGCAACCTTGAAAAACCTTTAGTAGGAATATCGCAATGGATTCTTGCCTTCTTGTTTCGAGGCTTCTATAGTTACGCACCGTGAGAAATCTGACATGGTGAGCATATTTTGGGTAATCGCCCTGTGTTCTGTACCTTATATATCTGAGGATTTTAAAAAAATATTTATATTGTTTTTATATTTGAGCTGATGGGGAGCCCAAACTGTAGATGCATATTCTAATTTGGTTCTTATTAGATAATTATATAAGTTTCGAAGGATATCGGTACTGTTAACTTCGTTTGATATTCTCATTATAAAACCGAGTAGTTTGTAACAGTCCGATATAAAACGCGAGACATGGTCAACGAACGTTAGTTCGACATCAAAGGTTACGGCCAAATCTTTGAATTCAGAAACTCTGTTAAATGCCACTAGGCACTATATAGTATACTGATGGTGGATTAGTGAAAACGATCGACTTCGTCTATTAATATAATATCATGTCTAGAAAGTCGGCTTACCCAGCGTTTCCAATGTCGTAATGTGGCCCTCGACTACATAAGTTTGGGAACCCCTGCCCTATGTAAACCAACCAATAAAAAGACTTGAATATACATAACACGATCATTCGACTTCTCATTCTAAATCGCCTTAACAAAACTATCATTCTTATTCCTTCTATTTCTTTTTCAAGAGAATTCTTACCCTTATCAAAAAGACCAACCCTTTTAAGAGTAACTACTGTCACGCCTGACATTTTGATAGGTTTCCTTTTACTTTTTTTCTAGTTTTTTTCTTTTTAGTAGAGAGTGCGAACCGCGACTGCTGTGAGGCGAGATAATCGAAAAATAAACAATAAGTAAAAGAGTTGTGGCATTTCATTTATGGACGAGCGATTCCGCAAGAAAGATTAGACATACACATGCGAAAAGGATTCAATCCACAAAATACTTAAGTATTTATTATTTCGTTATGTATAGTTTATTGCCATGTGGCAATCTCACGCAACCAGAAAAATTGTAAACAAGCTTATAAAAAAATCAGGATGGAATACTTTAAAAAAATCTATATACCAACGGGAACCGAACCTGTAGCCCCCATATTAGAATTCAGGCATCTTATCAACTTGGCCACGAAAGTCGTAGTTTTTTTAATTGACTAATTAATTTGAGTGTTTTTTTTAATTTTTATAATTCATATCGGAGATATGCAGCGGTGCATGGCCGCACGGTAACGCACTGGACTTCCATGCGGAAGGTTACTGGTTCGAATCCCACGCTGTGCTACTCCCCTCGAATGACACTAGCAATTTTTCGCCTACTATTTGAAGGTATACGGATATCTTTGACTCGTCTTAAAAAAAAATATGCCGGTGTGCTCCGATCCTCTGTGTCACTTTGATGTTACATCCGATCCTGTACAGTGACGTGTTCAGTGAGTTTGCTGGTGTGCAGCGACTCACTCACTAAAAACAAGCTCCACGGCACAGCTTCTTTTACTAACAGAATTGACGTTGGAATTGCAGAGATCCTTGACTACGAAGTCTAGCAACGACGAAGATATGTTTAAGAGCACGGCTGGAGGAAAACATGTCTTCTGATGTATTCCATCAATGGAGACTCCAGTTGGTCTCCCACTCGGGGTTACTGTTTTGATTTTAGATACCACCCAATTTTATTTAAACGTTCCACTTTGGAATGAAGTGATTAGGGATGAATGTAAACTTAAGGTGTTAGTAAGCCTTCCATCATCTGACAAAATACTTAAACCAAATAATAAAACACCTCAATTTGCTTCAATCATTGATTGATTGCTCACGAATCTTTTGCATTTACTTTTATTTCCAGATTACCTACATTTTAAGTGAATTTTATAATTAACTTTAAAAATAAATATTGTATATTTCATTTTTTATATAAATGTCTTAGTAACCCGGACGTATGGAATAAGCTCGTTATTATTTCGAACCCAATACCTCAAGATTGATGGTCAGACATTCAGCCACTTACTTCCCCCCCCCCCCCCAACGACTTCCTCTTACACGTACATTTTTCCCTTTTATTTCTACAATATCCCCTACAATTCCCCTCATTTCCATAGATTCTTATACAAAAATCCGTATTCCTTTAGATCGGGCCAGGGCTACAGGATAAAGTAAGTTCGGTTGGGAGCGAGAAAAAGGGATGGATATAGACGATATATAAATATATATATTCCTTAAGAAAACCGTTCAGTGATAGAATGAGACGATGCTATGCTAAAAAGGAGATTCCCAAACTTTTTTTTTTTTGCTTAAATTTAATAATAACCATATAAGACAGAAAAAGTCGAACTAATGCTGTAGAAATACGTGCTTTGACACGACTACATGGAGAGACGATGTATGATATGTCCAAATACAGAATAGATTGATTAGGGATGATGAATAAAAAAAATTTAAATTGGAGCAAGTGAAATAACTGCTTTTTGGATAGTATTTTCACAGCTGATGGAAGAATTAAGTGGAATATTGAACGACGTTAGAAAACAAAGTCAATGGGACGCTGAAACATATGTTATATACTCGAACCAGGCAGAATCCTAATCTGCTAAGAATATCATCATAGCACATTTTGATTCTGTATCCACATACGAGTATATCATAGTTCACAATAGCGTTTTGATGGCAATTTTGATGTATAAGAGTGAAGCGTGGACGTGAAAAAAGTCTGAAAAAAAAAAAAAAAATGCTGTAGAAATGCGTGCATTGAGAAGAATGACGACCTCCGTGGCCTGGTGGTAAGACAGTTGTATGCCGATCCGGAGGTCGCGGGTTCGATCCCCGCTGGAACCCAGATTTTTTTAAATAGGATTCTAGTCTGGTTGACACTTAGGGCCTATAAAAACGTATTTCTGGTTGGTTGGAAGAGATTGCCACATGGCAATAAACTCGCCAGGTTAAAAAAAAAAAAGAATATATGTAGTGATAATGTATGACAAAATACGGAATGAAGTGATAAGGGATGAATGTGAACTTAAGATTGATGTGTTAAGATGAAGAAGAGTAAGAATTAACTTAAATCTTTCATTTAACATCAGATAACTGAAGTTTAAGTTTTTATTAATTCAACAATACTTTAATCTACTCTGCACATATCAAACATATATAAACGAGTGCTCTCGGATTCTTCAATACTTTTCTGCATTTCATTAAAAAAATTAAAGGCTTTGTAGTATAAATAATTTCAATTATTTATCACTTTAGTTTTTCGGAGAAGAAAAAAATAAAGCCTTTGTACTAGAATTTATTTTGATTTTTTATCGTATTAATTATTGGATGACAATATTCATCACTACTTCTCGTGGGGTTATCAGCAATCTCCTTAATATAACATCGAACCATTTCAATATTAATAATTTGGTTAAAAATTATTATGTTATCAAAAGGATACGTTAAGACATTAAAAATTATAGATATTTTACCTTGCACCTACACATGTGGAAGGATATCTTAAAAATTGATGAATTAATGAAAAAAAATCTAGTTATGAGACGACGATTATGACATGTTCTTGAATCTTGAATCTTAGAAAAGACGTTCGTTTCACTTTGTGGTGTCATGTCTACATTTTTTTATTAACCACTGTTTTATTTGAGTTCACTACGGGGATCACTATAAGGGAATCCCCGTTCAAAAACTATCAATTTGACGTCTACCTATTCCCCTTTCCTTAGTAGCAACTATTCCCCTTTTCATCTCCTGTACCTATTACAATTAGAAAAAATATATTTGACATAATTTAGTTCATCTTCATCTGACGAGGAAAATGGGGGTCTTTGAAACCAGTAGTGAGAACTCACATAAAAGTGGTCAATACAAAATAAAAAACGTGTTTTACATGTTCAAGTGTTTGTATTTTTTTAAGTTGTTGACAGAAACGAAATCTAATCCATAAATGGTTTTATGTTCCTGACGAATTTTCAAGATACAGAAATATTGATCTATTTAGAATGACAGTAAGTATAATGGAACTAATTTGCCAAGTGGTCTTTATTAGTTACGTGGGCTGTCACTTTTGAATAGGGCCTTAGATATTGACATATTTATCATTTCAGAAAATTATTTTAAATAAAGCATTTTAGCTTTCTTAGTAATACGAGTTAGTATTTTTGGCATAACGAATGAATATTTCTTACTTTTCAATTTGTACTTCTTGTTACTGTATATATTTCTCTTTAAGCTTTGTATGTAATTGGATTTAACCTGTACGTGTAAGTTTTATAAAATAAATAAATATTTTTTAGTGAGAGATTTTTTTCATATTGACACAATACAGTTTGAGAATCACATGCCCAACCCGATATAATAAGGAGTGTGAAAGGGAGAGACACACAGGGACATCACATATCCGAAACAGGTGTCTTGTTATTGGCCGGCAGGCGGCGGCAGGTGCGCGCGGGAAAATATATTCAAATTTAGAGCGGCGTGTTCCAAAATTGAATGGTGCGAATTTAGCGGGAGAATATAGTTTTTTTTATATTTTTATCCCGTACTTTTAAGGCTATTCTTAACAGCATTAACCCTTGACTTTTTGGTTTCTATGTAGACTTATGTGGATACTGATATGAGAATAGAATGAAGAAGAAAACGTATGGTGAAGAGAAAAGATACTGAAATATAATATTTACGTCAAATAATTCACTCAAACAATATTTTAGGCCAGAACTCATAGTACAAACCTTAATAAATAACTCTAAATCCTATATAGTTTTCTACTGAAGAAATTAGAATTTAAAGTTAAAATTTGTCGACGTTTTCTTAAAATAAGGGAGGCACGTGGTTTCATCGCCTCACTTTAAAATTTGGACCGCATAAGTTCGACCATACTTTCCTTGATATTTCTCTCCATACCATCTACTAAGACATATTTACACTCAATAATTGTATTATTAGTATTTCTTCATTCATTCGTTGCATATGCCCAAACTATCTTAGAGTGCTCTTCTTCATCTGACTTAACACATCAGCCCTAAATTCACATTCATAGCTAATCATTTCTATCCGTATTTTGTCATACATTGTCTCCCCATGTAATCTTCTTAATGGATGCATTTTTGCAGCATTTTTAACGGCTTCTTTCATTATTTTTCCACATCAACGTTTAATTCCCATAAATCAAAAGTTTATACTGAAATACTGTAGTGGACCATCATATTTTATCAGATTTTAATTCTGTACGGTTAAAGTATACATGTTTTAGAGCCCCATGAACTGTTTCCTATCTCTACATGCCATTTGTATCCCTCATAATTCTTCCGTCATCTAAGAAAATACTACCTAAATAGCATAATTCCTCAACTTGTGCCAATCTTTTCCATGACGACCTCTGTGGTCTAGTTGGTAAGACACACGTCTCCTAGCCCGGAGGTTACGGTTCAAGTCTGGTTTTCACTTATGCCCACTTGAACATATTTCTGGTTGGTTGGAAGAGATTCCCACATGGCAATAAGCCAGCCAGTTTGTACTGTATACAACAGAAGTGTAATATAGTACAATATTTCATTGTTCATCCGTACATCGCGTCTACTTTTCCTTTCACACATTTCATTCACCATAATTTTGGAACATTCATGATTTGATCTTTCTCTTTGCATTCTTCTTTTTCCTAGTGTCATATCAGGTCCCCCAACGTTGACTATCACCTGAGAATAGGCATCGTTGTCCCTGGTAGCCTGAAAAAGATTCCCAACGCTTCTTACACCAGTCCAATCACGTATGTTATATTGCGGAGTCAGGAGATTAGCCTCCTGCCAACACCTTTTCGACCCTCTATCTTGCCTTGGATGATCAGGTGCAGTAATTTGTGTTTTTTTCCTCTAAGTACATGACCCAAATAGCACACTTTTCGGATTTTAATATAAGTCAGCAACTCTATCAAATTTGGCTCTTTGAAGAACCCTTGTGTTGCTGACCATATCCGTCCAGGGTATCCGTAGCATTCTCCGGTGCATCCACATTTCGAATGCTTCCAGTCGGTTCATGCTACCAACTCTGAGGGTCCATGATTCCACTCCATTCTCTTCGCGTATCTCATTTGATTCCACTCCATTCTCTTCGCGTATCTCATTCAATTTACTTATCAAACTTTGTGATTCATCTTCAATCTTAGCTTACACTATTATGTCACCAACATACAGCACTTCGCGTACATTTCCATTCTACATTTGTATGCCACCCATTGATCTGTAGTTCCTTCACAAATGAATCTGCATAAATATTCAACAACCAAGGTGACATAACGCGTTCTTGCTTTATCTCTTTTGAAATATTTAACCACTAGGTTAAGGCACCGTTCACTCTAATACATGACGCAATACCACGTATTAATTTACATTCAACACCATATTCGTTTATTTAGTGCATTCGAGTACTGTTACCAGACGAATTATAACAAGATGGGAACCCTTTTTTGGCTGCCATCGGACACTGTGGATATGTCCGATTTAAGGACACCTTACTCCTCTATCAAATGTTGTAAATGGACTTGGTACATTTTATTGGCTGCCATCGGGACTCGAACCCGAAACCCCGGGGTGGAAGTCAAACATCTTACAAATTAATCCACGAAGCG
The DNA here is from genome assembly GCA_949825065.1 of Odontocerum albicorne. Lineage (NCBI taxonomy): Eukaryota > Metazoa > Arthropoda > Insecta > Trichoptera > Odontoceridae > Odontocerum > Odontocerum albicorne. Next base: position 13,356,457 of record OX463865.1, read on the forward strand.
TGTTATATTACAATGTGATATTTTTCTTACATATTCTGGTATTGTTTTTACTTCTTCAGTTGAATCTTTTTCGGTTTCTTTTTTCAATCCGAAGTATTGTATTGAATAGGGAATGCGACTTCCGGCCATAGATATCTATAATCTGCCGAGGCATAAATAATATATCCGCCATGATGGTTTTTGTTCCTTTTTCAAAAGCGCGGGAACATTTTGAATTTGAAACACGTCCATCGGCAGAACGCGCGTGGAAAAGGCGCGAAATGTGATAACGGTCGACTTATGCGCCATGACTGGAATGCATATTTGTATTTAGATTAAAATAATGCACCCAAGACAAAGAGATAGAATAAAAGACATATAAGGCAGGAAGAGAGAATGAAATGAGAAAGGAAATGGATGGAGTGAGAGATAATTTATATGTATAATATAACAAAACTAATATGTATAACTTCGAGTCAGACATCAATCCAGTAGCAGCTGTTGTTGGCCGAAGAAATGAGAAAGAAGAAAGGCAGAAAGAGGATATTTGATAAACTTTATATATCTAAATCCAGGTAAGTCGTCAACCCAATAGCAGTGTGTTACTTGATGACGGATTGCAATAACGAACCCTCATCGATAATATTTTACACGATTTGATGTCAACCGCCAAAATTACATTTGGATTTTTCTCTTAATTCAAAATTATTTTGTCCTCGGCCCCAGTATACTCCACCTAAAGCCGAATGTGTTCCTATCAAATATTGGAAAATCAACTAAGATTTCTTTGTAGTAAATTTTCTAGTAGGTAAGTAAGTTTTATGCGGTTTTATTATGTTTATCTAAACATATACAGATGGAAGTTTTGAATCTAATGGCTGCAGCCACCACCTTCCTATCCTTACGTTCAACTTATTTTTTTGTTGTTATATTTTTAATCTGTCAATAATAGTGGGTTCGAATCCCGAAATAGAGCGCCCTTGAGGAAAGTCTGCTCTTTAAACGGATCTGTATAAAATATCATTTTATAATAATTATTATTATAAGTAATCGAGTCTTCGAGTTTAGAACCACTGCTTAAGGTACGGAACTCGCGATTTGTCAGTGAATGTGTCGACAGCACTACCACACGTGAAAAGGCAACATTCGCACACGTACTAAACGCGTTGAAATCTTTCTTACCAGCCGAATTGTTGTACTACACCAGGCGTCTCCAAACTTTTTAGCCTAAGGGCCACACTGGCTCCACCCCTAAGGGCCAAGACCTAGCTAGCTCATCATACCAACATACTGTAGTTTTGAATTACGCGCAAATGTTCGTATTGGGACTAGCCGGCGAGTGATGCATATATGGCGCAGGGTTCGGGGGTGAACTCCGCTCCGTTCGTAATTTCGGTTGGTACTTACGGGCAAGTGTCAAGGACATTTCATTGCGGTGGAGATAGCCGATGCGCTAAAAGCGAAATATAGTGCGACTAATGTGTTTTGTAACTATAGTCGTTAAATAAAAACCTCTGATTATTATTTTGTATGATTTACTTACGTTGTAAATTTTACAATGTAATCAAAATAAACTATGACGGGCCGGATTGGTGGTGCTCGTGGGCCGATGTTGGCCCGTGGGCTGTTTGTTTGGAGTTTGGAGACCCCTGTATTAGACTTTTATATTTTTTTATTATGGTATCATCGATGATCGAATTCGAAATACCCGGGACTAAGTTACCAATTATTCTTAAAAAAAACATGAATGTTATAACAAAACTCGTAAGTACATAAAAAAAAACATGAATGTTATAACAAAACTCGTAAGTACATAAAAAAAACATGAATGTTATAACAAAACTCGTAAGTACATAAAAAAAACATGAATGTTATAACAAAACTCGTAAGTACATAAAAAAACATGAATGTTATAACAAAACTCGTAAGTACATAAAAAAAAACATGAATGTTATAACAAAACTCGTAAGTACATAAAAAAAACATGAATGTTATAACAAAACTCGTAAGTACATAAAAAAAACATGAATGTTATAACAAAACTCGTAAGTACATAAAAAAAACATGAATGTTATAACAAAACTCGTAAGTACATAAAAAAAACATGAATGTTATAACAAAACTCGTAAGTACATAAAAAAAAATTGTTAGTCACAATTTGGAATTAAACATCAAAGCGATCAAAATTCAGGTATTCTATCATAAGGCCACAACGTTCTTTTTTAAAATAAACCAAATTAAATTTAAAAAAAGATTGCCTCCACGAATACTCCTACTACCCTACCTTCTCCAGGTGTTTTAACAATCCCTTTTCATTATCTAAGCAGCAGATGTTCTGTTGATGGACAATTAAGATCGGGTTGGGTCAGACTTCATCAAGGCATCATATTGTCTGGATAAATTGATATAATAAATCATAAATGTTTTAAGTATGATGAAGAAGAGCACGCTGAGATGGTTTGGGCATATTTAACGAATTAATAATGCAGAAAGACTAACAAAAACATATATACTTTACATACAGGACAAATATGAGTAAAAACCGAGTGAGAGGAAGACCAAGGAAAGTTTCGGTTGGTTGGAAGAGATTGCCATATGGCAATACACCCACCAGGTTGTACTGTATACAACGAAATATGTAACACAATACAGTACATATCCACAGCATTGTCAAACTGTTGCCCTTGGTATGATCAACTGTAAATTGTAAAATTTTTATATTTTTGACTTGTGTCTTTTGCATACTCACGTGTCATTAAAATTGCTTTAATGGGTTTTTTAAATTGTAATTGTTTGATATTTTTTTCGATTATTTTTATTTGTAACGAATGAAACAGCTGTGTTTTCTTTTTAATTTGCTGATAGGTCGATCGTACCGTTGATAAAAAATAAATATAAAAATTAACTTATCAAAAACCGTCACACGCCGGCCATATTCCATCGAAATAATGTGTAGCGTAGAATAGAAGCCTCACAAGTGCGTTTGTACCCCGGTCTGGCGTCACCTGAATGAGAGAACCAGTTCTCAATCCAGGGACATGCCTCAGTTCTCCGCTGTCGTCAGTTCTTTTGGATGTTGACCGGAAACCGAGTTGACTGAAGACCGGTTGCGCAGGTATGTCCATCGGAGCAGGTTGCCAGTTGATTATTATAGTAGCCTTCAGTCGGGTAGGATGGTCGTGGCTACCTAAGATCGAGTAGGTGGCTTTGATAACCATATCAGAAGATTGTGTGGCTATTGCGTTAATGTTGTAGGGTATTTAAAAGTTTATATGATGAATCCAGTTAAAAACGATATATGTAACCTGATTAGGGAGATGTTTGATTGCATTACAATTTGGAGGGCTTATTGATAAAAGGCAATCCCTTCCAACTAACAAAAGAAAAGTTAAAAAAAAAGAAGTTCCATGGTTGTAATGATTATATAATCATTATTTATTTGTACGAAATTCATTTGCAATATACACACATACCATTCCACTATCTCCCTGATGGGATAGGTAAGGAGGGAAAAGCGCCAGACTTTCCTATATCGACACACATTCTTCACCTCTTCTACATCCATAACCATTCTCATACAACTTCTTGGATTTTTTTTTACTTCCAACAATTCATCAATTTGATACAACCATATTTTCCTTTGTTGTCTTCTACCACACCCTTCACTCATATTTGCACTATATATATATTTGATTTATTAGTATAACTTCATTCATTCATTTTCGGCTCTTTTCACGTTTTTCCACCTTTCACTATTTCAATCCCACACATCAAAGTGTTGGTACTAAAATACTATTATAGACTATCACCTTAGCAAATTTTGATACTGTCCCATTCGAGTATATATGCTTTAGTGTCCTGAAGACTTGTGACTGTTTTAAATCGTCTTCTTATTACCTACGTGCTCCTCAACGCCCCCTACTGCCCTTGGGGCCAGCAACGCTCCTCATATTCCTTCAACGCCAACAGGGGGGCGGTAACGCCCACGTTGGGAAACATTAACAAATTGGTGGATTGGTATATTTACAATATAATGTACTTTTAGACTTCATCATCATCATCATCAATGGCACTACAGCCCATTGTGGGCCCCGGCCTCCTCCAGCAGTCGTTGCCATTCCCCCCTATCCTGGGATGCACTCCTCCAGCCCCTGATGCCAATCACGTTTGCATCATTCTGCACCCCATCCATCCACCTAAGCTTTGGTCTGCCCACGCTACGTCTTCCTTGGGGCTTGGAAAAGAGTACTTTTAGACTTAAGTTTACCTTTTTAACAATCTTTTATTATATGGCATTATGTTAGACTTTTGTGATAAAAAGTCTTTCAAATTGAGCGTTTTTTTATAATTCTTGAATAAAATACAGATGGCGTCGCGAACTTGCCTGGGTCCTGTGACATTTGAGAATTGTAATGTATGACATTTATAAAAATGGAGTCGTATACAATACAACAACGCGTTCAAATTGTTGAATTATTTTACATGTTGTAATCTCCGGAAACGGTGATGTTAATTGGCCACCAAGATCATGTGATCTGACACCGTTGGACTATTTTCTCTGGGGTTACGTGAAAAGTCAGGTATATAAGAATGACCCCCGATCAATTTCTGAGCTGAAGGACGAAATTATTCCCGTTATTGGTGAGTCATAACCGCAATTTTGGCAAAATGTCATCGAATATTTTGACAAGAGTGGACATCTGTGGAGCTGTAAGACGTGGATATTTGGCGGATATTGTTTTTTGTGCTTCAATGTCACACATTATACTTCAATAACCTATCAAAAGTTTTTTGCAATCAAAGCAAATTGTGTGTTCTATTAAAAAAACTATTAGGTGTACAAATAAGTTTCCGCCGTTTTTTATGAAAAAATGGGCATTTATTGTGTAAGAACGGAACCTCATGTTTTATTCGAAGTAGTTCCCATCGCTTGCCACTACTTTTCCCCATCTTTCTGTCAGCATACGAATACCGCGTCAGTCATCATCATCATCTTTTGAGGCTATCCACGAATCGACTCAATTTTTGGTATCTTCATATGATGTGAAGTGCTGCTCAGACAGGCCATGCGTCATCGATCAAAACAAGTGGTAATCAGAAGGAGCAATGTCTGGTGAATACAGCGGGTGGGGTAAAACTTCTCAATTGAGTGTTTCCAAATAGGTTTTGACCGGTGCCGCAACATGTGGACTAGCATTATCATGCAGGAGAATAATTTTGTCGTGTCTGGCGTAGTAGTGGGCGCGCTTTTCCTCGAGTGCTCGACTCAATCTCATCAATTATGTTCGGTAGACAGCCCCAGCAATGGTTTCATTCGCTTTGAGCAACTCATAATACACGACACCAAGCTGATCCCACCAAATACACAACAAGAGTTTTTTTCCATGAATATTTGGCTTAGCCGTAGATGTTGAAGCATGACCAGGGGATCCCCATGATTTCTTCCTTTTTGGATTATCATAATGGATGCATTTTTCATCACCAGTGACTATATGGTGCAGAAAACCCTTTCGTTTATGCCTGGCAAGCAGCATTTCACATGTGGAAAATTGGCATTCAAAGTTTCTCCGTGTCAGTTCATATGAATCCCAATTTCTTTGTTTTTGAATCATTCCCAATGATTTCAACCCATGTGAAATTGCTTGTTGAGTCACTCCTAATGTAAGTGCAAGTTCTTCTTGCGTTTGGCACGAATCTTGATCCAATAATACTTCCAATTCCGCGTCTTCGTACACTTTCGGCCTTCCGCTACGTTCTTTGTCTTCGATGTCAAATTCACCGTTCTTAAACTTTTGAAACCACTCACGACAACTTCTCTCACTTAAGGCAGCCTCACCATATGCTTCTACAAGCAATCGATGCGCCTCAGCTGCAGATTTCTTCAAATTGAAGAAGTAAATCAAAAGTTCCCGCAAATGACGCTTATTCGGCTCAAAACTTGACATTTTCGAACACAAAAAAATATGTTATATTGATAAAAATTCACTAATATTTCAAGGTCATGTTGTTGACAGATGTCCAACCTTACGATAATGACATTTTACATCTGACAATTTTAACCATAACTTACTGGTGGCGCCAACTTTTGTCAAACGGCGGTGACTTATTTGTACACCCAATATTAAAATACCGCTCAATTTGAAAGACCCTTTATACAGTACAAGCTGGCGAGCTTATTGTCATAAGACAATATCTTCTAAACGACCAAAAATCTCTTAAAAAGACATTAAATGAAAGTCAGATTGAAACCCTTTTTAACCTCTTCAGACCTGGCGCCAGGTCTGAAGAGGTTAAAAAGGATTTCAATGTAAATTTCATTTAAGGTCGTTTTAAGAGATTTTTCGTTCTTTAGAAGATATTGTATGGCAATAAGCTGGGCAGCTTGTACTCAATTATAATGGACACAGAGTTCAAATGCACTTTGTTAACAAACTTTGTAGTATATTTATTTTTTCTGATAACAAATAAAGTGTAGGATACTGTACGATCAATTTAGAACATTTTGGGCGCCATCTATCTAAACTAATATGACGTAATGTAGCATTTAGTGTTAATAATACACTGACAAGCAAGATTTTTTTTTAAACTTTTTTTTTAATTAATTCAGGTCTGAAAAGGTTCAACCAGGGGTCGGCAACCGATAGCCCGGGCACACGGTCTACACGTGCATTTCTTTGCAACCCGCTAACATTTAACCATCGAATTAATTCAATGATTGAACAGTAATTTTTACGACCCGCTAACATTTAACCATCGAATTAATTCAATGATTGAACAGTAATTTTTGCGACCCGCTAACATTTAACCATCAAATTAATTCAATGATTGAACAGCATTTTTTGCGACCCGCTAACATTTAACCATCGAATTAATTCAATGATTGAACAGTAATTTTTGCGACCCGCTAACATTTAACCATCGAATTAATTCAATGATTGAACAGTAATTTTTGCGACCCGCTAAAATTTAACCATCCAATTAATTCAATGATTGAACAGTAATTTTTGCGACCCGCTAACATTTAACCATCGAATTAATTCAATGATTGAACAGTAATTTTTGCGACCCGCTAAAATTTAACCATCGAATTAATTCAATGATTGAACAGTAATTTTTGCGACCCGCTAACATTTAACCATCGAATTAATTCAATGATTGAACAGTAATTTTTGCGACCCGCTAAAATTTAACCATCGAATTAATTCAATGACTGAACAGTATTTTTTGCGACCCGCTAACATTTAACCATCGAATTAATTCAATGATTGAACAGTAAATTTTAAATGCGTAATAAATTAAATTAAAAAAAAATTATATAGCACATATTTCTCAAATCTTCTGAACAAGTGGCAGGTAAAAAAAAATTGGCTTATAATAAGAATCAAATCCGCCCCCCTAAGATTATAAAACATGCGTCTTACCAACAAGGCCTCGGAGGACGTTTTTGTGAGTAATTAAAACAAAAATGATGAACCCTTGCTTCAACAAACATGTCGATACCACTACAACAAATAATTTTCCCACAGCCACAAAGATATAAGCTAATTAATAAAGACTAAAAGACTCAACACTGGACGCCGAAGACATGTTACGAATCCAAACATTATCTGCAAGTCGACGTCCGACGGGTGCGTTTCCTGTATCGAAAACCTGATCGGTTTTTTCACCGCATCCTGTCCACACACGAGAGAACCAACGGACAGACTGAGGAAAAAATAAACATATTAACGATTTATTTGATGCAGTATTAATTTTACTGCAAATATCGTCTGTCGACCGCAAGACATGTTTAAAAAAAGATATATCGCAAAAAAATCGCTTCCTACATTTGCCACAAGAATCATGTAGTTTTGTCTGTGTTTGAAAGGAAAAGATGTTGCCATTTTACGTTATCCTCTAGGTATTCGATCATTTCGGGTCTTCCAGCCGCTATGCCTGTTGGAAGGGCCTTAACTCTTTTGAACGGGACTGCTTCAGATATTGAAATAACAATTTCATATCACATTACCAAAATCAAAAGTAAATATTCTTCTTAGATTGAGCGCGTTAGAAAGCACTCATTAACGTACTTAAGTGACTGTGAATATATGTGTATCATATGTTTGTGTGTATATACTCGTATGTATGCATATACATTTTTTTTATTTTTATATAATTTTTAATTTTTTTCTATTTAATTTTTCTTCATTTTTAATGTCTTGTATTTTTCAAAGTAATTGGGCTAAGCCTGTTTCGAAAAAATAAATAAATAAATCAAGAAATAATTTCTCTCTAAAAAATTGCGTCGTTATATTGGAAATACGAGTACATCATTATCGTCTTCGTTGCTGGGCCTCGTAGTCGAGGATCCTCTCGCTATTCCAACGTCAAGTCAGTTGGAAAGCGAAGCTGTGCCGTTAATTTTGTTTTTGAGTAAGTGTGCCGTTGCACACCAGCATACTCACCGAACACACCACTGTGCTGGATTCGATGGCAAACATAAGACGATCTGAGAGCACCGGCATATTTTTCTCATTTTTCCCTTTCTTGAAAGAATAAATATAACCGAAGTCATAGCAATCCTTATACCCTCAAATATTAGGCGGAAAAAATGGCTTTGTCATTTGAGAGAAGTAGCACAGCACGAGGCTCGAACCGGCGACCTTCCGTATGGAAGTCCAATCTGTTACCACGCGACCATGTACCTCATTAGATACGTTATAAGCCAGTAATAAATATAAGATTAAATAAATAACTTATAAATTCCCCGCTATGATGAAGATGCAATTAACTTGAACATTAATTTCTACTGCTCCCCGAAGGAACATTTCTTGGACATAGGTTCAAAAGATACAATCAAGACATACCATAAATGCACTTCAATACAAAGATACAATGTCGAGTAAAGGTAAAAACTGATATAATAATACAAATAATAAAAGGACATTTTATATAGCGCCGTTTAGAGAGCAAACTCTCCACAAGAGCGGTCTTACTCAGGATTCGAGTCCATTATTATTGATAGATTGGAAATATTACGAAATAAATTTAAGAATAGGAAATAAATAAATGCAAATATCTTTGTAACATGTTAAATATCAAAAAAGTTTCAGAATGTATTTTTATTTTTTTCCGTGGGACCAGGGACCAATATACGGAGCCACGACTTTTTTTAAATTTTTTAGCAGTAGCAATTTTGAAACAGATTTTATTGTACTTTTACCATCCGACTCTAACCAACAGTAACGCCCGAATTCATAATCCGACCTAAATACTAAATACTAATTTCTAACCTCAAAAATATACGCTCCAAACTTTATAAGCAATGAAACTAAGTGACTCCCTTTTTTAAAAAGCTATGACAAATTTGTACGAAATTTAACTATCAACACTTATTTCTTCAGTAAAAAATAGGTAAAATTTAGTTTTAAGTGTTAAGATCTGACTATGAATTCGGGCCTAAGTCCTAGTTTATTGCCACTTTATATATTGCGATCTTCGTCGTTGCTGGGCCTCATAGTCGAGAATCCCCTATGACCGAAGTCTTAGGTACTCTTCAAACCCCGAATACTCGAGGGCATTCGGGGTTTGAGGCCTATTCGAGGGCATAAGCAAACCGGCGACATTCCGCATGGAAGTTCAATGCACCTCGTGTATATACATTATATATTGTAGATTTTTTTTTTCGTCTAGTATTCGAGGGTGCAAGAATGCCATGACTTCATTTCAATAAAAAGGTAAAACATGCCGGTATGATCCGATCGTTTCACTTCGGTGTGCCATCTAATCCAATATAGCAGTTTGGCTGGTGAATTTGCTAGTGTTCAACGGATCACTCATTCAAAAAGGAAAAGGGAAGAAAGAAACAAACTCCACGGCATAGCTTCGCTTTCCAACTGAATTTACGTTGGAATAGCGAGAGGATCCTTACGTTGGAATAGCGAGAGGAACGACAACGAAATCTTGCTATATTTAATATTTTTGTTGTATACAGTACATCCTGGCTGGCTTATTGCCTCGTGGAAATCTTGTCCAAAAAGTCAGCAAGACGTCTAAAAGGTCTTAGGTAAAACAAGACAGAAATCCTTTTATGCAAAAAATCAGGATTCTAAGTGGAATCGAACCTATAAATCCCGGGTCGGAAGTCAAGCGTTTTACCAACTAAGCCTTCATAAAACATCCATTGCAAAACATCAACTTTTAACGCATTTCATCTGATTTTTAATAATCGTTCAATTTATTAATTAAATGGTTTTCCGTACATTAAGTTGCACAACATAGCACAAAAGAGCCCGAAATAGCCGGCTAGACGGAAGAAAATAAGTAGCTCATTAATACAGCGCTTATCAATATCAGAACCTCATAGTGAGGCGCGGGCATTCAAATATAGTTTGATAAGTAAAAATGTTTTTAATAATACTCCTATATTAAAGCACCAAGATATGGATAAATCGATTTTCTCTCTCTGTACGAGTATACATATTTATCAACGGTCATGACATATAAAATAAAAGTACATTAATACGTAACCTATATGTATTTATAGCCTTAATTTATGTACAAAATCCTATCCTTTCCACTCTAAAAAGTCTTTCATACACCATCACCCAAATGTCCAAAACAAATAACCCAAGTCCGTTTTACAATACCAGATGAAGGAGTAAGGTGTCTTTAAATCGGACCGACACTCCGAGTAAATTATCGACTTTGATGATAAATCGATGTATGTTATATTTAGGAGAACCAACATCCGTTTAGTTTGTAGTATTGTCCATGGCACTGCATGGAATGGAAATATGGACGATGAGACGGAAGAAAAGAAACATGACAGATGCCTTCGAAATGTGGTGTTAGAAGCGGATGTTCCGTATCCCATGGACCGCAAGGCGTACCAACGTCTCTATCATCAAAGTATTGTAGTTTACCAAAAGACTTATGACAAAGTGCAGTAAAAATTCCTAATCACACATCGTGGTTAAAAGGGATTCATATGCACTCAGCAGGGACACATGACACGCATGGCAACTGATCAAATGTTCCCCATCCCTAGAGTTAAAACATATTTTTCCCAAAGGCAACATGCCTATTTAGCTCCCGTGACATACAATGGGGTGCCGAATTCAATAAAGGTAAAGGGAGGAAAACAATTTAGGCAGTCGATCGGAGCGTGGTTGTTATTGCTACAGGAGTTTGAGTACTTGGGCTTGCAAGAGGAATGACTTGTGGAAAAGGTTTGTGTGAGCTCTTGAGTGTGGTGTTTTTTTATTGTTTTATATTTTAGTTTTTTTATTTGTATGATTAACATGTCTACGGTACATTGTGAGCTGAATATTTTTGGTATGTCTGGAGTGATGAAGTGTGAGGAGTTTGATTTCGTAAGCTGAGTAATTGAGTGTAACAGTTTGTCAGATTGATGAGAATATGCAACGGGATTTTATATAATCCTAAATCGGAAAGAAGTATCGAATTATTTTTTCATGCTATATGTCCTCAGTGAGATACAGGCCAAAGCCTAGTTTACTGGGGACACGACAAATGAAAGGCAACAAACCCAGATCCATTAAAATTGTGCCCAAATTGAATTACCTTTTGTTTTCTCACAAATGATGTATATTTATTGTCATGAGTAAAATAAATAAAAATAAAATAAAATAAATATTCCATGGACTGCAAGATGTAACAACGTCTCTACCACCCAAGAATTGGAGATTACCGATAGGCTTTTGACGTGTAGAAAAACTCCACGTACTTTTGACAATATGCCAGAAAAAAATATGAAAATCTGGAGAAGCTCGGAGACAGCTGAGAGAAGGCCAGCATGAGGAAGGTGTCCTTTGAGATAGATGGGTCAAATGAAGGAGTTAACACGATCCTCTTTATGCGCTGCATTCAGAATGGCCGACAAAAGGACTGGGAGAGATGGAGACAGCCATTAAGTTCCAGAGTTAGCAGAATACTACGAAAGTCAGCATTGAGTATACGATGAAAAATATATTGTAGCGATAGGAAACAAAGTCAATGGGGCTTTAAAACATGCATACTCGAAAGAGGATGATAGTCCACAAATATATTTTAATATTGTTGGACGTCGCGGACTAACGATTAGCATTCACGCTAATTAAGTGGGCGCCCCTGGTTCGATTCCTAATTGATTCATTACCGGACTGATTGTACTTTTAGAATGTTTTACACCTGAGTTAATGTTTTTCTCTAACTTATGGTATATGATGTTTATCATCAGTACTTAGTATTATTAAAAATATACAGAAATGTTAACTTTCTTTGGAAAATTGCGTACGATTATTATTTATAGTTAAGGCATTAACACTGTGGAGGTTTCAAGACATTGTAATTTGTTTTATCAAACACTGTTTATTCCACTTTATGTAACGGTATAACTCGACCGGTTTCAAGGTTTTCACCTCATCATCAGGGGAGCACAAAAAAGACTCTATTTGTGCTCATCTGATGATGAGGTGATAACCTTGAAACCGGTAGGGTTATACCGTTACATAAAGTAGAATAAACAGTGTTTGATAAAACAAATTACAATTGCATACGATTTTTTTATTGTCTCTAGCAGCCATTAGTTTAGAGAGGCAAATGTATTCATACTGATGTAAACGTATTGAAGAGGGTGATAATATTTGCGTGGAGATCCGCTCTCTCTTCTTGCTCCAAAAGAGGCGTTACTTGATAGTTTATACTCTTGTGTATGAAAATAAGATAATGTAATTTGTTTTATCAAAAGCTGTTTTTTGCACTTTTTGTAAAGGTATAACCCTACCGATTTCAAGGCTTTCACCTCATCATCAGGGGAGCACAAACAAGTATTGTTTCAAGGCTTTCAATTCATCACCAGGGGAGCACAAACAAGTATTGTTTTGTGCTCACCTGGTGATGAAGTGAAAGCCGTGAAACCGGTAGGGTTATACCGTTACATAAAGTGGAATAAACAGTGTTTGATAAAACAAATTATAATGTCTTTAAACCTCCACAATGTTAATGCCTTAACTATAAATAATATAAATAAAACACAATATATAACCATAATGTCGAAACAACTGACTCCCTTTATTACGAAAGTTTAATATTTTTTCACAAAAAATATTTTCGAAAAGTTGAAGATGTCAATAACCAATGTCAATAACCAACCAATTCAAAAGTGACAGCCTGCAAAATATAGAAAGATCACTTGTCAAGTGTATTCTACCGATTACCAATCTACAAATCATAATTTTTATATCTCAAAAAGTTGAATTTGATGTTGCTCCTGTAAACAACCCTAAGTTATCGATTTTTGTACCGTGGCAGATTTTAATTAAAAGCCCTATATCGAAACCATTTTCAACGGCAAATGAGTCTGGAAAACGCTAAAACACGAAGAAAGAAAAAACAAATACACAGTTCATAATTTGCGTAGAATATGTGGAATAATATTTGAGAAAGTAAGAAATGATCGGATAAAGGCGTACTGTTTATTTGAGACGGATGTTAAAAGTAGAATTAAGATAAGCAATCTTGATATAGTTTGGCCATATTTAGAGAATGAGTAACAAAAGACTTACGAAACAAATACATATATTTAACTGGAATAAATAGACAGCGGAAAAGAGGTAGACCGAGGAAAGAGTGGAGGAAGATAGACAAATGTGAGTAGAGGAGACAGTTGAAGAAATTTTAAATGTAAGAATTATGTATGGATATGAACGAAGTATGAGTTGTGTGCATGGATAGAAAGGTGTAGAGGTCTGTCTTCTCTGCCAACACTCAAAACAGGCATGGCGTGATGATGTATATGTAGTTCATCTTCTTATGCATTATTACTTTAATGCTGAAGAACATGACCCACATTAATACTGCAGTAGTTTGCGCACATTATTCTCCAGCCTTTTCGGCGTTTCGCCATCCGAAAAGCCTGCGGCAAAGGTAGGCCAGTAGCACTCTTCGTCTGGTCGCTCCAGCGTATAGGTATTGTACCTCAACTTCTACCATTCTCCACATTGTCAATGAATATGAGTATGTCCACGCCCACATTGAATAACTGAAGAACGCAACAATTTTTAAATCTTAAAAACCTCTCTGATATACTCGTATACTGTTTCCAAAAGAGAGGTATTTATTCTTTACTCCGCCCATTTTCCTCATTTGATTAAAAACCAATGCTGAATGTTAACATTTCTAGAATTTCCGGCATCGAATAAAAAAAAACACAACTCAGAAAATGAAAGCCTGAACATAAAACCCGCCCCAAATCGGATTATCGAGAGCTCCCTCGCAATCGGCTGAGTGGTTTAACTAATGGCGTGGCACTACAAAGTTTCGGGTTCGTTAGCGGCCCATTACCAGGGGGTCAATACATCTAGATAGCCATTTATTATCTAACACCCAATTTCTTGAGTATTTTCATATTCATATTATATATGGTATATACGAGTATGTGATTAACATTTTTTTACAATTTTAATGAAAAATTTGGTGACCATTAATTAATCTTTAATTCTTCTGCAGTATAAAAAAAATGTTTTTTTTTTTTCATTTATCATCTCTGTGCGTAGTATCTAACCTTCCATCGGTGCTACCGCTATCCTTTTCACATTCCGGTGTGACGCAAACAGAGTGGCTCCCCCGAGGACAGCTCTCTTATAAAAAAACATGATTCCATCTAATTTTCTTACAAGTATACGATCGCCCTGTAAGGAAATCTAATTCGTTCCTAGATATGGTTCTTGATTACCTCCATGGCTTAGTTAGTAAGATGCCTGTTTCCAACCCCGGCGGTGGCGACTTTTATTCCTGTTGAACTCAATTTTTTTAAAAAGGATTCCAGTTCGACTTTCACTTAAAGCATCTTTTTTATCTCTGTGGATGATAGGAAAAGATTGCCGCTAAGCAATAAGCCCGCCGTTATACTATATACATGAAGTTTATGGCCACGCAGTAACACACAGGACTTCCGTGCGAAAGGTCGTCGTCGGTTTGAACCCCGCGCTGTGCTGCTCCCCTCGAATAACGCAGGTATTTTTTCCGCCGAGTATTCGAAGATACCTTTGACTTCTGTCGTATCTATTCTTTCAAAAGGAGAAAAAAAACATGCCGGTTAGCTCCCATCGTGCCGATGAGTTTTCTGGTGTGCAACGGTTTACACATTCAAAAAAAATCCATGGCATATCTTCGCTTTACTAAAGTCATGTATGTTAGGAATGACGAGGGGATCCTCGACTTCGAGGCCCAGCAATGAATAAATTAATATTATATACAACGAAAATGCAATACAATACAACACAATATGGGTGGAGGAAAACAAATGTCAAATATTAGTGATTATTGCATTAAATTAGACAACTGATTTATTGTTCTTTATTGTGTTAGACTGATATTTTAAATCATCGTCTTTGTCTTTGCTGGGCCTCGTAGTCGTGTATCCCCTCGCCATTCTAACGTCAATTCAGTTGGAAAGTAAAGCTGTGCCGTGGAGTTGGTTTTTTGAACTGAGTGAGTCGTTGAACACCAGCAAACCAACAGCCATACCGCTGTACTGAATCCGATGAGACACCTGAATTGATGAGTCAAAAATAAAAAGATGATTCTCAGTCGTCAAAAAAAAGCTTTTACAATTTGTATAATTTTTACGATAGAATCAACGCCCATGGAATGATTTTTAGTTGCGAAACATCCGCTGGATAAATTGTATATTTAATTAATTACAATAAAATAAATAACATAAAAAAAAGAACAAACTATGAGAAAAAAGCTTCCGTTTTGATAAAAGCTTAATAAAATTTTATAATCCAATAGATTTCAGAAAGAATAAATGATTTAATTAGACCAGGAATAAATAATGACGATGGCTGTATGTTACATCGAATCTCGCGCTCATTAGAGCTCCGAACCAAAACCGACATAATTTTCCAAAATATTCCCAGCCAATCTAACCACTAATTATGTATGGGAAGTCTTTTGTTCAAAGCCACGAAGTGTTCTCACCATCTTTCTCATTAAAATCTACCGAATCAGACTCCAAGTTTTGGATGGGTTGTTATTTGCATACAATCAGAAACGTCAACAGCTAATTCTGAATAGACTTTAATGGATTGAGAAAAAGGAATTTTAGTTAATATGTTTTTATCCACAGTAAATAATTTTAAATTAATATCAAATAAATGTTACAAAAAAGGAGTACATGGGGTGACAATTTATAACGGGGATGGCGAAATATCTCATCAACTATGCAATTAGTCTATTTTTGGTGACACGCGGACAAAGTTAGAATATTATTTAAAAAATGTATTAGAGTTTTTTTTGCTCCGTTTATTATGCAAACAATAAATAATTTAACTAAATTAACAAGTAAATTTTACTGAACGATCGAAAAAAGATACGTTCATCTTAGTTAAATCTTTTCCATCCCTTATACAATTGCATACGAGGCGTTGGTCCATTATGTATCACCCACGCTCGTGACTTTAACATATATGTGCGAGAAACAGAAAGATTTTGGCTAAATGTGAAGCAGAGGGGGTGTATCGTGTCGCAATGTCTTACATTGTCGGTATCTCCGAAAAAATTACGCGACGGACTTTAAATATGTAACTATTTTTCGATATACTGTTATCAAAATGTCTGTGGATAAAAAAAAAACAAAAATGGATGTAGTGGACGATTATATCAGGAATAATGGTTCATTAATTCGGTGTTATTGATTAAAATAATGGTGCATTTTATGTTATACATAAATAAGATGTCGTGATACGTACCTTGAATGTAAGACGTCATTTTTAAACGGAACATATTGCTGTTATCAGAAAAAGAAAAAAGTGAAAATTAAATTATTATTTTCGTATTTTTTATCTGACACAAATTTTTTTTTAATTACGCATATTCATTGGCGCACTTGAAGAAATAGGTTTGCTATCCCTGATCTACGAGTATAACGTGTTATCGATTGTAGTAACGTACTATAAAGTTCGTGTACTTAGCTCCTAAGTTAATTAATGCATTACTAAAAGTCATAAGAGAAATTAAAAGATATGATAAATATAAAACTAGAATAGAATTCAGACTAGATTTAGTAAGGCCTCGGCCACACAGGTAGGAGCCTCGCTTGATGCTTAGAGCAATGTTGCGAGTTAGGCGACATATCCTAGCGAACCAACGTACCGCATACTATCGCAATGGCCACACTGCACGCTTCGCGCCACGTTGCATGACGATTAGTCATCGAGTGAATCTCCTAGCGAACAGAGGTGTTGGTTAATTTACAAGATGGCGGAAGTTTTAATGACAGCTGTGTATAAAACGGAGTCTTTGTGGAACCCATCGAGCAAAATTATATTGTAGAAAAATGTACCTGTAATAAAATCACTTTGGAATGAAGTTGCGCAGAAAGTAAATAAAGATGGTAAGTTGTAATTAAATTGGTTAGTTTTGAGAGTGACATCGTGTGTTGACTCAACCGCTCCCAACTGTCAAATGAATGTGTGCGTAGCACTTTGTTGTGGCCAGGCATGAAGGCACCTAGTATATGAGTCACGTAAAATCTAGCTTAGCATCTAACGATATAATCGTATGTATAATGAGTTGTAAGATATACCTATCATGAATTGTAAGATATATGTAAGTATCACGAATTGTAAGATATACGTATCATGAATTGTAAGATATATGTATCACGAATTGTAAGATATATGTATCACGAATTGTAAGATATACGTATCATGAATTGTAAGATATATATATCACGAATTGTAAGATATATTTATCACGAATTGTAAGATATACGTATCATGAATTGTAAGATACATGTATCATGAATTGTAAGATATATGTATCACGAATTGTAAGATATACGTATCATGAATTGTAAGATTATTTTTAGAAAATGTTGAGACTTGATCTTATATTTTCAATCAATCAACAATGGCTCTACAACCCAGGTCGGGTCTTGGCCTCCTTTAAAGCACGCCTCCATGACTGGCGGTCCTGTGCTGCTGTTCGCCAGTTCTGGATGCCAATGAGCTGCGCATCCCTATTGACACCATCCAGCCATCGAAGCTTCGGCCTTCCTGGCTTTCTTCGACCCCCCGGTGTGCCATTCAAGAGCCTTCTCGGAATGTCTTCCTCACTCATTCGCTGCACGTGTCCAGCCCACCTGAGTCTCCCAATTAAAATCTCTTGTGTTATGGTAGGGTCTCCATACAGACCGTACAGCTCCTGATTATACCTGATACGCCATTCTCCGTTATTGCAAATGGGGCCATATATTTTGCGCAGAATCTTCCTCTCAAATGTCCCTAGAGCCCTCATGTCCACTCTACTTAGAGTCCAACATTCTGAGCCATAGGTGAGCACAGGTCGGATGAGTGTTTTATAAAGTAGAGTTTTGGTTTTTCTAGAGAGATGTCGTGATTTCATGTACCTCTGCAGTCCAAAATAGCATCGGTTTGCAGCTATTAATCTTCGATTTATTTCAGTGGAAACATCGTTCTTACTTGTCACCATGGTACCGAGATACACAAATTGATCTTATATTTTATAATAAATTATTACTGTGATATTTAAAATACGCTTGAAGTGTCGCTTATTTTGTTAATAAATAAATAAATATATAATTATTTTTAAGTACCTAATATTGTAAGATTTTCAAAACGCCCACACCCATGAAATATTCATATTTTACACAAAATAATATCCACTATTTTTTTAGCTTGTTAACGTTTAAATTTACGCCAAACCCTATTTGATTAAGTCTTTGCCGCAATACAGGGCTGTAATTGACGTTTAACGCTTGTCATCAAAGCGTTATTCGGTAACGATTATGCGAGGAATTTCATATTGGCTTCAAGTGAATATTATTATTAATTCGGTTAAAACGCCTTCTATGAAAATGCCAATATTATATTATATGTGAGCACGAAAGCGATGAATACAAAAAAAAACCATCTTGCGATTTACGTGGTGGAATTATATTGTTTTATTTTATACGTGTTTAGATAAACTCAATTTATTAAAAAAAATATGGTGGATTCTATTCTACAATAATGGTCGACCTCCGCGATAAGACGCTGGACTTCCAATTGTGGACCTACTATATTTGCCAACCAACCCCATAACCAACAACTCCCATACTACCAACGCATTAATTTCTTAAGTCCGTATTCAACCTTCCTTGGTACCAAAATGAAATTGATTAATAATGAGTTTAATACGAGTATAATAAGAATCAACAAGATGGGAGTGTCTGTGATTTGTCGTTTACGGGTGGGCCATGGCGTGGTGGCTAGTCACCTATACATAATGGGTATTGTGGAGAACCCTGACCGGAAGGGATGGAGACAGGTGGTGCACCGAGTTCGAGTCATGTTGAAGACCAGACGATCAACATTAAACACGCAATGACGAAGAGAATGAAACAAGAAATCCCTGGTAGAAGTCAAGCGATTTACTAACCAGAGCACCCAAGTAGAATAATTGAAAACTTTCACAAAAAAAATCTTCAAAATATAAGTTGAAATTACCTTAAGCAATCTATTCTCTAAATAGCGATCAACCATACATCCCAGAGACTAGATGGCCGATACACGCCAACAAGCAACCACAATAGAACGGCTCTCCCAAGCTTAAAGGAAGAACTTTAAATTTCCGCTCAATATAAAATGAAACAAAAGCGAGACGAAACAAAAGAAGTATAAATGGTTTTGTGGCTTCTTCTTAATTAAAAAAAAAAGATCTTAAACAAATAGTTGCTACTTATATAAGCTGGCACGTGGCAAGTTGTTTATTTTTGAGAAAATAAAATAATAAAAGAAATTATTTTTCAAACGTGGCAACGTTATCTAGGCCAGTGGTCTCCAAAGTTTGATCACGTATCCCTAAGACAGAAGAAATGTATAGTGCGAACCTTTGAATATATTAGGATGTCCGAATGAAAATGTCATTTTTTAAATGAAAGAGGTAATCGTACACCATAGATAGAATAAACCGTCCCTTCCCCCTGAAACCCTTAAAATGAAAACGTATTTGTCTCTTTTTCGATTAAATCTTCGCATATGCCCTTGCTTACCGCTTTTTTTTCAGATGTTCTTGCACACTAGATTTTGAGTATCCAAACTTGTCAGCTAATTGTCGTCGTATAGTCAGTGTTCGATTTGATTCGATGTCTTCACGTAATACGTTATCATCCACTTTCACTACTTTTTCACTGAGAGGATTGTTTTTTAGATTAAAATCAACACTTTTAAATTGTTTAAACCACCTGTTTTTTTTAACCTGTTTTCACTGTTCGGCAATGCCAAAGCATTGCCTAACAGTGAAACATTCTCCAAATGTTTTTAGTTGCAGTTGTTGCATTATTTTTTTGATAGTATTCATACAACTGACAATCTTGCGATTAGTAAATATTGAACGCTACACGAAAGCACGATGCGTTATTATTATTAAAACTCATTATAAAAATGGGGAAAGTTTTGCTCAAACAGTTCGTAAACTTCGTGGAATTTTCAGACGAAATAATGGTCCACGATTAAAAAAATAATATAAAACTGAGAAAACTGTTTCGATTCTGGACAATAAATAAGTCACCCATGCGTCCTCGGAGCGGGCTTCTTCTCCCTGGCTCCATCCCAACTCATTGTCTGCGAAGACTGTTGGGGTCAGCTCTGCCCGTCCTCAGGTTGTATGCTCTTCTGTCCCGGACTACGTCCCCCAGGCCGTGCCTCTGCACCAGGTTATATTTTTGCACCACTCATGAATTATTTGGTCTTCCTCTGGTTGTTATTCGAGGAAGATCCACGGAGATTGCCTGGTTCACAATGTGATCGGGTGCTCTGCGTCCAACGTGCCCATACCATCTCAATCGCCTCTCCTACATCTTGCTGTTGATGTATGTAACACCCAGGCTTCCACAAATGCGTGAGCTTTTTATTTTGTCTCTTAGGGACACATCAGCTGACCATCTTACCATGCGCATTTCAGCAGTGTCTAGTTGTCTAGAGTTGCCTAGTTGCCTACTGAAACCGCAGGGACAGGGACATCAATTCGTCATCGTTCGCAAGAATTAGACGTTTCACGAAACACCTTACAGCGAATTCTCGCAAAAGATCTGAAGCTGCATGTCTTAAAAAATCCAACTGATGATCCAAGATCCAAGACTATACGTTGAATGCAAAAAACTATTTAAATCCGGCGCTCTTATTGCGACATCCTATATAAAAGTGCTAATCTCACCTACATCTAGATTATTTTCTATGTTCTTATTAGTAATGAGGGCATTTAATTGACACATATGATACAAGTTGTACAGGAATAATACATATGGTACAAGTTGTACGTAAAACAGGAGTTCCTAGTTAATAAGTCAGCAGGTCTACGGTATCAGAGCATAGTAACTTAGCATGATGGGGAATATATTTTTTATATGATTATCTTTAAAGACCTACTATAGTATTATTATATTTTCCCCCTTTAATGTACAATAAATAAATAAATTTACAATAGTTTCCAGTGTTATATAAAGCAGGGATGGCCCCAACAGGTCGATCGCGCCCGTCTTCGTAACTTACAATATGGCGTGCGATATTACCAAATCTCATTACGCGCAAGAACTTGTCAACGCAGTTAATTAGTTATCCTTTTTTAATATGAAGATATATCTACTCCAAATAAATGTACGTTTATTATTTAACATGTAGGTATAAGTTTTCTTTTCCTTAATATTTTTAATGTGTAGATATATCTACTCCAAATAAATGTACGTTTATTATTTAACATGTAGGTATAAGTTTTCTTTTCCTTAATATTTTTAATGTGTAGATATATCTACTCCAAATAAATGTACGTTTATTATTTAACATGTAGGTATAAATTTTCTTTTCCTTAATATTTTTAATGTGTAGATATATCTACTCCAAATAAATGTACGTTTATTATTTAACATGTAGGTATAAGTTTTCTTTTCCTTAATATTTTTAATGTGTAGATATATCTACTCCAAATAAATGTACGTTTATTATTTAACATGTAGGTATAAGTTTTCTTTTCCTTAATATTTTTAATGTGTAGATATATCTACTCCAAATAAATGTACGTTTATTATTTAACATGTAGGTATAAGTTTTCTTTTCCTTAATATTTTTAATATGTAGATATATCTACTCCAAATAAATGTACGTTTATTA
Source organism: Odontocerum albicorne (assembly GCA_949825065.1). Taxonomy (NCBI): domain Eukaryota; kingdom Metazoa; phylum Arthropoda; class Insecta; order Trichoptera; family Odontoceridae; genus Odontocerum; species Odontocerum albicorne. Next base: position 13,378,590 of record OX463865.1, read on the forward strand.
TTTAACATGTAGGTATAAGTTTTCTTTTCCTTAATATTTTTAATGTGTAGATATATCTACTCCAAATAAATGTACGTTTATTATTTAACATGTAGGTATAAGTTTTCTTTTCCTTAATATTTTTAATGTGTAGATATATCTACTCCAAATAAATGTACGTTTATTATTTAACATGTAGGTATAAGTTTTCTTTTCCTTAATAATTTTTTTAGCGAAGTTGATTTCGCTCATACTTATTAGCAAACTTGTGGTTTTTAGTTATAATTTTTTTGTCTTAAATCTCGCGAACTTGATAGGTAGATAGCGACAGCAAAAAAAGTTGACCATCTCTGGTATAGAGTTTTATACAACGAAAATAAATTGAGAAAAGGAATAATTATAAGATAAAAAGGAAGTATGAATCATTTTAAAATTTAAATATAACAAATAACAATTTTATCTGCGGTTTTGATACAAGATGTGATGATATCAGTACTAGGAAACACGCTTATTCACTGAAGAGCAACGTTTGAGATTCGCCAATAACGGATTGATGTTTGATTTATTTTTAATATAAATAAACATCCATTTATCTGGATCACAAACATAACTAACGTGTAAAAAATATATTATTTCTTGGAGAATCATAAATAACTCAAATTGCTTGGGGAATGTCGCGCCATGTTTTTTAAGTTAGATATTAATAAATACATTAATTAATTTTATTAAAAAGTAATTATTTTCTGCTCGGCGTACGTGACACGTGGCAAGTTAATAAATACAAAGGTGTTTTTAGCGACACCTGTCAACAACACAAAACAGGGCTTCTCAACCTTTTTTCAACCCTTGGAACATAGAATAAGTCAGAGCCCTCGCCCCTAGATCAAAACATAATACATTTTAAGTTCTTGCAACGTGGAAAAGCGTTCACATATAATATATCAATAATAATAAAATGACAATTTATATAGAGCCGTTTAGACAACGAACTTTCCTCAAGGATATTCAAACTCGAGTTTCGAAACTACTAATATTAGACAAATCACACCTGGCAGCTATAGCAGTGCCCGAGCGAATCATTAAAAACCTTTTTTTTACATAACACAACCTTTATGAGACCACTGCCATGTGGCAATCTCTTCCAGCCAACCAGAAATGACAGGAAGATAGTGATTGCGGTTATTACATAAGGTACTTGTCCGCATTTGGATACGTTTAGAAAAACATATTTGGTAAGAAAAACGCAGACGATTCACAAAAGCTTTACAAAAAAGTGAAATATATATTTTGAAATATAAATAAAATAAAATTAAAACCTTATTACATTAAAGGGGACGAGTGCAACAAAAGTTTGTTTTAAAACAATTTCTACCCGAAGTTCTCTTCAGGCACATGTGTAGCGGGGATTAATGTAATTAGTGGAATAACAAATTTATTGTTAATATACGAATATGGAGTTCCACAAAGTGAAAGCCGAAACCTTTTATAGATAATGACTATGAATAAAAACAGCAGTTGTGAGATAAATGACATTCACGATCAGGCTTAGATTTTTTAATTGATTCAATATTCAGTAAATACCACTATATGATACCCTTGAAACTCCCAACGTCCCCATAATAATTGTGTGCACCTTAACGCCTAAAATTTACAATCACTCTTTCTGAGGGGCGATTTTGTCTCGGTTGAGAATCGCTGCAGTAAAGCAACTGCCTTTTAAGTATGTATATATGTACGTGTTTTGTGTTTATTTACCCGACCGTTCTTTTATGGTTTTCAATGGGACGCAACTTAAGTTTCGGAAGCGTCCCACGCACATCTTCAAACCGAATAGCCGAGGGCTTAGTTATTAGGATTTGTATGTAGAAAAGATAAAAAAAAAACAAGTATATGTAAACGACAACATTTAGAACTCGTTAATGTATTTGATCATCAAAATAATTAAACATTAGATACTTTTTTAAGATATCCGATTGAGTGAGTCTTCGGGTTTCGAAATATTCTCTGGCTATATTTTCTAAAATTAAAGACATTCCCACCTAAAATATTGTATTGTATTACACTTTCGTTATGTACAGCACACTCTGACGGACTTGTTGCTAAGTGGCAATCTCTTCCCACTAACCAAAAAGATGTTAAAGAGGTCTCGAGTGAAATCAGACTAGTTATGATTAATTGTTTGTTTTATTTATTTGATCATAACAATTTAATTGATTTTACCATTTGTGAAATATCTCCATGACCTCGTATCGTTTTGTGAAAGATCTCCATGACCTCGTACCGTTTTGTGAAAGATCTCCATGACCTCGTACCGTTTTTTTTTCGTGATATGATTGTTTATAACAGTATTTTAGTACTAACTATGATGTATTGGAGAGAAACTTGGATGTGGGAAAAGATCCTGAGACAGAGAAGAAATGTTGAAGAAATGCGTGCACTTAGAAGAATGCATAGGGTAACAATGTATAACTGTGTTGAGTAAGATGAAAAAGAGCACTCTGAGATGGTGTGGAAATGTGGAACGAATTAATGAAGACTAACAAGACGAATATAGAGTGCAAATGTGAGTAGAAGGCGTAGCAGAGGAAGACAAAGAAAAGTATAGTTGGATCAAGTGAATAATATTTTGAACGAAGGAAATGTAAGAGAAATCGTAGGAGCTCTATGAGAAAGTGTACGGATGTGGAAAAGACGAAATACGTATGTCGCGATAGAAAAATCTGACTTTCTGTACTATCTACTTACCCCAACGAAGGACCAAATGATGGTATGTAAGGACCATTAACCATATAAGAATTGAGTCCAGCATATTGAAGAACGAGGCCGGGATACCATAATATATTCGGCGCTAGTAATGGAGCTTTGGATACAGAACCACTGAAGTAGGTACGTAGCTTGCGTATCGTCATTGTACGCGTCGGTTACACTACCGCAAAGTAAGGGAAACACACTCGCACACGTACTCGGGAATATTGTTTCCTGATGATCTCGGTTATCAGACTGGGATCATTTTTTTTAGTTTTTGGAGACTAGCGGGAAGCGAATCCGGAAGCCCCCAGCGGAAGAGTATTTAGCAAACTAGGCCAGAGAGGTTTTTGTAGCTTAGTTATTAACTTGACGTTTACCCAGGAATTTTGAAGCGGATATCTTAAATGTTACCTGAAAAAAAAGTATACCAGTTTGTCTGCTAACAAAACTCATTTGCACTAAACATGTGGAAGTATTGCTGACTTCATTTATGGAGTAGTATTGCTGACACATGCGATGACGAGTTCCATGATTTATCAAGCGATTCTAAACCCAAATATTCGATTAATGTTGCTGAAGATAATGCCGTTTCCCTGCCACGCTTTTTAATATATTCAAATCAACAAGTCAGATTTGTTGAACGGTTTTATACGAACGAACGAATTGTTTTTATCGATTCAAAAAACGTTTTTTTTATAAAAGTAAACAAAAATTCTTTCGAGAATGGGACTCGGATTAAAAATCAAAGTGATAAGAGATGAATGTGAACCTACGGCTGATGTGTTAAATAAGATGAACAAGAGTGCGTTGAGATGGTTTGGGCATGTGGATCTAATGAATAAATAAATATTACTAAAACAGTGCAAATGTGAGGTGTGTAAGAGGAAGACCAAGAAAAGCTAGTAAATGACATAATGAAAGAAGGAAAGTCAGAGAAATTGTAGAAGTTGTAGGAGAAGGTGAATGTTCTGACGTAAAAGAGGCTACAGATGTGTGTTGAGATAGGAAAGTCTAGCGCTTTGTCCTCTATGCCTACCTCGACAGGAAATGGTGGGACGGTATGTATGTATGTATCGGGAATCGAATCCGAAACCCCCGATTGGAAGTTAAGAATGTTACGGAGGGATGTCGTCAGGATCGTGAACGCTAAATGTTAGACCACGTAGGTGACGAGGAAAAAAATTTACTTAAATATTGTAACGCACCAAAGACTCGAATCAAGGATTGAAAATTATCGAAAGATTTTCGACAACATACAGAAAAATAGTTTAAAAATATACTCGTATATGTTGGACTCACGCTCGATAACCATGTCTCACGTTTGATATCGGACTGTTACAAACTACTCGGTTTTATAATGATAATATCAAGAGAATTTAACAGTATCGATATCCTTCGAAACCTAACATATATAATTATCTAACAAGAACCAAATTAGAGTATGCATCTACAGTTTGGGATCCTCATCAGCTCAAATATAAAAACAATATAGAACAAATACAAAAAAATCCTCAGATATCTATGGTACAGAACAAAGGGCGACTAGCCAAAATATGCTCACCATTTTGAACATCTCACTATAGAAGCCTCGAAATAAGAAAGCAAGAATCCATTGCGATATTCCTACTAAAGGTTTTTCAAGGTTGATTTAACTGCCCCGCGATTCTAAAAACAATAGGTTTATACGAGTATGTACCTAATAAATATAGCCATTCAAGGAATCACCCTCTGTTCTACATACCAACTTACAGGACGAATATCATGGCTAAACACTCAGTCACGCGTGGTATAGAGATATTGAACCAACTGAATGACACTGTGCATATATTCTCGTCACCACTTAGCAGTATGAGAAGAATCCTGACTGATATTCTTCCTAACGAATAAGCTAACTCTAGAAGCAAAATGTTTTTGTGTAACAGGAAAAATCCGTGCAAAGTGGATAAAATATTTTTTTTTAATTATACAATTTGAAAGTTAAAAGGAAAGCATATACTGTTCGAAACATTTGAGAGCCGTTGTACCATAGACAATTGGACATAATTTCTATACGAACATAAAGCCCAATTTACACGTGGGACGATACAGAATTCATATTCTTCGTCGAAAATATACAATAAAAGCACACAGCACATGAGATATGTTACATATATAATATATATTTTGGAATAAATTTATTATTTTTCGCGATACACCATCAATCATTATGCCACGCTCCTTTCGACATGTTTGAATGTTTAAATTATGCATATTAGCATCGTAAAATATTTAGCGTCGTGTATGGATGTGTGTCGAGTGTATCTAGACTTTTACATTTTTTTTTTTTTTTTAGGAAACACATTTTGCGAAATAATATTGTCTTGGCACTGGCAATACTGGTTAGAGAAAGATCTTGACGAAGTCTTTGGTGACTGTCATGTCTTTATTAGACATTCGTTTTATTTTATTTTTCTTTTATTATCTGTTCTGGGCCAAGCTTCTGAAAAGTCTGCACTAACTTAAGTGTCGCGAAAGGATTTATTTAAAATGTTGTCTCTTTGTATTCAAGTCCCTTAATGGGATGTATCCATTGTATCTTTCGAATTTGTGTCTGAGAGACGTTCCTTCGAGAGAAGTAGAATTTTAAGGTCTATTTCTTCTTCGTCTCATAAATTGATTGTTCCAAATCAATCCAACAAGACTTGATATTATTTTTACCGTTGCTGGTTTAATGACGTAGAATGGTTTGACTCTTACTGTTAGAGTTATGGATGGTGTATGCTAGCTTAAGGAGACATTTAGAGACAACCCTTATCGGGAGGTTTTATTAAAATTTATGTTATCTATAACACTAAACTAAACATTAATCCGAATGTTTTACTTTCACATATCCGGCGTTCTAAAAAGGTTTCTTTGTAGTTTTTTTTCCCTCGGTAAGTTTTCTGCGGTTTTCTTACCAATTTTTTTTTATTTCATGCAGTTTCGGAGGAAATGTCTAATCTAAAGGCGCAGTGCCACCATCTTCCTATCCTTATATATATTTATTTTCAAATGTTTTCAATCTGTCAATAATAAATAGTAAGTTCGAATCCCGAATTAGAGAGCGCCCTTAAAAAGAGTCTACTCTGAATGGCGCTTTATAATTTATATTATTATTATTATTATTCGATGTTCACTTGCACTCCGAATTTTAATAGTCTGCAAAAAATGTAAATGGTCGAAACTGTGAAGAAATTATCAACAGTAGAATGTTTTTAGTTATATTTCATTTGAATGGGAAAAAACGTAACATAAAGGCCCGAAACGTGGGTTATGATACTAAAAAAAACAAGAAAAATTCATCATCATCCTGTCGTCTATCTCATGACTGATCATCGTGACTCCCATGATAGCCTCTGACGACTCCTCTCCATCCATCTCTGCAACCGCGGCTCGAAGGACAGTTGTTAAGGGTAGTCCTGTTGCGTATCTTACTTGGTCAGTCCAACGGAATGGAATTCTTCCTCTTGTGCGTCGTTCTTCCACGCCTCCAGTAATCACAAACCTCTTCAAACTGTCTCTTTGGTCACGAGCGAAGTGACAAAACAAAAAAAACACTCATTAAATTTTTTTTAATGTTTTTTGAAAGTATTTTCATTGTATGTACGAGGGTCATCCAGAAACTAAGGTTACAAAAGCTCCTGAGGCCGGGGGAAATTTTTTGTTTCAAAGTTGGTGCACCTGGCGTATAGGGGGGATCCTAATGATCAGTTTTTTTGGTCCCGCGTGTTTGTCGGCCATTTTGTTCAGTCACAGTAAATTCTTCCGATGGAGAGGTCGTCGCTCACTCCCGCCAACTCTCGTCCGTGCGATACCCGCGCGGTCATCAGTTTTTTGACATTGCAGAACAATACCGCCGTTAACATCCATCAGAAGCTCGTGGAAGTTTATGGTAGGGATGTGATGAGTCGACAACATGTCACGAAGTGGGTTAGGTTGTTCACAAAAGGCCGTACTGATACTCATCACGACGAGGCAAAGCAGTGATTTCTGACGAATTTGTGCAAAAAATTGAAGAACAAGTGCGAAATGACCGCCGTATGACGCTTGATGACCTTCACGAAGATTTCCTGACATTTTTCAAACTCTCTTTGGTAATATTGTGTCGGAAAAACTTGGTTACAAGAAGTTGTGTGCGAGATGGGTGCCCAGAATGATCAAACCGGAGCACCGTTAAAATCACGTGACCGCCGCGCGTAAATTTTTGGATCGTTTTGCACAGGAGGGAAAAGCTTTTCTGGACTCTATCGTAACGGGGGATGAGACTTGGGTGTGTTACTACACCCCAACAATTTTCTAACGATCAGAAGGTCGAGGAAGCTGTGAAGAAGTGGCTGAAAGAGCTGGCGGCGGAGGTCTATGACACTGGCATACAAACGCTGGTGCCCTGACTACAGAAATGTCTTGATCTCGACAGCTATTACGTTGAAAAATAGTTTAATATATTTTTGAAGTATCCTGTGAATTTCAATTAAATACAAGCATTTATCGATCCTACATAAATGTTGTAACCTTACTTTCTGGATGACCCTCGTACAATGAATAATTCTTAAAGAAACTTTCGTCACTTACTAGCGTCATATATTAGTAATAAAGCGATCAGGAGTGTTGGGTTTATAATCCGTTTATTCAAATTATTTACAGAATCCTATGTTCTCCGAATATTATATAATTCTCTTGTCAGGAGTCAATCAAAATATTATTTTATAATATGGGCACCAGCAGGAGTTACATACTCCCTTATGCTAGAGAGAGTTTAGAAAACATTTCTTCCCTGTATCTATTTACATGACAGAGAATGGATACTATCCCTGGCTCTATCCTTGTTTATTTTAACTGGGAATGATATACTATAGAACACTAGAGAGAGGAAGATCTTTGCGATTGCGTGTTCACTTTTTCGCCAGCTCAGGGCTTATCTGATAAACCCAACCGTCTTTGATAGCCTTGGTTTGTATGTTCCAGATAATTATCTGAGGCAAACGAATTCACAGATTATTTTATCAACCCCTATGCAGAACTAACCTGCCTTTGGAAATGCCAGTAGGTTGAGCAATCACACTTTTCAACCGCGTGTCCCCTCAGACACACGTTATCATCATGTGTGGCTAAAACACTTCAAGGGAAAATTGTTGTTCTTTTTGGAAAATTTTATTGATATTTTTTTAGATATATGGTATACATATACGAGTGTCATATATTCTTTTCATATTATTTATAGCTAAGGCATTAAAATTGTAGAGGTTTCAAGGCATTGTAATTTGAGACGTGAATAGCGTCGCTTCCTCACCCATAGCGGTTTTTTCGAATGAATATACCTACGTCACACACTGGTACACGTTTGATTGTTTTAATGAATATATTCCCGATTTTTACAAAATATCTCTGATGTGGCCGATAAGTGCTAATTATTATTAATATTATTTTTTCATTCAATGCGTAAATGTAATACGGAGGAATACCTAAAATCTGAGCCCAGTATTTATTACATTTATAGAGATATTAAAGTTTTTAGACGCAATGTGTACTAGTTACACATCACTGGACAGGAAAGGTTAAAATAAATATCGTGGAATTTATTTTCATTCAATTATTATTTTCTTTAGTTTTCACGGGACCCAATACCCGGTACCGGATCCCAGCAATATTTACATAGCCGGATCCGGGTCATTTGTGGGTACTGAAAATATTACCGGGTCATTTTAGAAATGCCGGGTACAGGTGCATCACTAGAGACAATGTATAAGCTACAATATATATCGACCAATGTAGTAGTAAACAAAGTCAATGGGGCACTAAAATATTTATACTCGAACCGAACAGTATCAAAATCTGCAAAATGATAATCCACAAAAATGTTTTAGTACCAACTTTGACGTATGTTAGTGAAACCTTGACGTGGAAAAATACTAAAATGAGTCCAATAAATGTTGATAAAAATTAGTTCACTGAGAAGAATGATGAGATGACAATCTTTGAAATAATACGGAATGAATTGATTAGGAATGAATGTGAAATTAAGGCTGACGTGTTGAGTAAAATGAAAAAGAGTCCGTTGAGATTTTTTTTAATGAAAAAAGACTAATAAAACAGTTATATAGTATCAATATAAATGTCAGTATGGCGCTATTTCCTCTCTGCCTACACCGAAAGAGAAATGTTGTGAAGGTATGTATGTATGTAATAAATAATATTTAGTTTTTGATACATAAAATAAATTTTAATAAATGTCGAAAAAATATATTGATTCTCCATAAAAATAGAAACTTTTCGTATCCCAGAACGGCCTCATACGAAAATGACTGTGTCCCTAATTGACTCGATTCAAAACCCACCATCTGCCTTCCGCGCTGAGACTGTCTATTGTGAACACCGGCCAACGCCTAATTGTATTTTGGCTGAGCCTTCTTTGACAGAAGTTTATAGTAACGGGTCTACGCCATATATAATGTTATATTCATTATAACTTGGTCCCTGCGTTTGCACGACATTTTAAATTAAAATAAAACAGTGCATACATATTTTAAACATAAAAACAGCATAACTTATACAGCGCTGTTTTATATATCATCTTGTTTTTTTTTTTAATTTATAGATTACATAAAATATAAAATTAGAGATTTGGAACTATTTCAAAATCAAGTGAATGCATTATAAAGATGTACATGTACTTTATAAACTGAATATTTATACAGTAAAACATATATTTTAAAAGTCTAAGGTCCGAATTCATAGTCTGACCTTAACACTAAATCTTGAACATATTCTTGAAATCAGTACTTAAAGTTAAATTTCATATGAATTTGTCATGGCTTTCTTAACCTTTCCTTCCCTGTGATGTGTAACTAGTACATATTGCTTCTAAAAACTTTAATATCTCTATAAACATAATAAATACTGGGTTCAGATTTTAGGTATTCCTCCGTAATACATTTACGCATTGAATGAAAAAATCATATTCATAATAATTAGCACTTATCGGCCACATCAGAGATATTTTGTGAAAATCGGGAATAAATTCACCAATACAATCAAACGTGTGCCAATGTGTGATGTAGGTATAGTCATTCTAAAAATCCGTATGGGTGAGGAAGATACGCTATTCACGTCTCTCTCTCACTCACTCTACTCCGGTATATGGGAACACAAAAAACACAATCTCAGTTCGGTCGCATCTCTCGTATTGTATACAACCCCAGTAATCAGTTTAGAACTACTAGAGTATGCAAGAAACTTGCGGTTCATCATTGCACGTTATGGCAACACAACTGCACTTAAAAAGTCAAAAACACTTGGATAAGTATTCGTAAGCATTCTTACACAATTTGTAATTTTGGTACGATTACGAATCGAACTCGAAACCTTTGGGTATAAATTAAGCGTCTTACCAACTAGGCCACGGGGGACGTAAAAGTATATTTGATTAGCTGTCATTCAACATTACTTCGGTCAGATCTGGGGTCAACTCTTAAATATAAATAGTAATTTAACAACCGCGTAAACGGAGGTAAATTTTAAGTCCTGCATCGCTTATGGACAGCGAAAGCTAAGTTTAGTGGGCGGATTAGTTTTTTCATCAATTTTTGTCTATGGTACGTGGGTGTGACAGAAAATCACACCTCGCGCTCTCTTTCCAACATCGTCGATGCGTTTGATATCAGGGCCACAAAACCTTCATTTCTAAGGTGTTATCAAATTAATTGTTCACATTCTGAATGTTGAAAGAAATAAATGTAAGAAACAGTATAAATCAAACGATCTGTATGAAAAAAATATATTGATGTGAATATAATGAAAGCAGGATATACCAAATTTCTTAAGAAAGAGACTGTTTGCCATAATCGGTTAACTTCTGCTTTGAAGAGCGTCGTCTCTGTCATTCATACGTTTTGAGTTTAAGCCCGATGTGTATTACTTACCGCCGGGTACTGTAAAACGCTTGTTTTCACCTTAATTACTTTATTAGCCCGACTATAAGGCGAGGTTTTTATTTAAAGAGGCGACACGTAAACAGGGGGTCGCCTTATATTCGAGTCACAAGTCATCAAATTTCCAATGAAGCCATAATTAATGGATTTAAAAAAATGTTGCACATCCAATAAAATGGACGGTGCTGAAGATGATGTTTTGTGGGAAAATATGATTGAGGATACCGAAGACGATAATATCACTGAAGATGAGATGAGACTGGTGCTGAGGATGCTATAGCCACATGTGAATCTGCCTGATCTGATTAAATACTGTAGTTGGACTTTTTTATTTCTTCTTTTCATGTTTAAACATGTACTTTACTATTATCTGGGTACTTTGTTTTAATAAATATTTTGCATTTTATTTTTCTTAATATACGAGTATATGGTGAGGGAAATATTTTTTTCTCCAAACAGCAGATTAAAAAATAGGGGTCGCCTTATAGTAGGGCCAATACGGTACTACAGCCCACACCAATATTAGAAGGTATTATATATGTATGAACGTAGAAGAGACGAAACAGACCACTCTATCTTTTCTGTCTACCACGTGATGGTACGTATGTATATATAATACTGAGGTCCATTTTTATGCGGTAAAGCACTGGACTTCCGTGCAGAAGGTCGTCGATTCGAACCCTGCGCTGTGCGCATTTTTTCCGCCTAGTATTCGGGGGCATAAGGATATTTATGACTTTGGTCATATCTATTCATTCAAAAAGAGGAAAAAAAACATGCCGGTGTTCTCCGATCGTCTCACTACGGTGTGACATTGGATCCAATACACAGGTGTGGCAGGTGAGTTTACTTCTGTGCAACAACTCAATCACTTAAATAAGAGAAAAGAAAGAAAGAAAAACTCCACGGCACAACTTCAATTTCCAGCTGAATAGACGCTGGAATGGCGAGGGTATCCTCGACTACGAGACCCAGCTATTACGACAACATACAAAGTTTTAAGAAAAATATATGCATATGGTATACTCGGATATGTATTTACAATCAATATAAAAGTTCTTGAAATAATTGTTTCGCCCATACAACTAACTCCATAATTAACCCTTCCTTCCCTGTGATGTGTAACTAGTACACGTTGCTTCTTAAAACTGTAATATCTCTAAATATAAATATAATACATACTGGGTTGAGATTTTAGGTATCCCTCTGTAATACATTTACGCATTGAATGAAAAAATAACATTCATAATAATTAGCACTTATCGGCCACATCAGAGATATTTTGTGAAAATCGGGAATAAATTCACCAATACAATCAAACGTGTGTGACGTAGGTATATTAATTCTAAAGACCGCTACGGGTGAGGAAGCGACGCTATTCACGTCTCACTCTCACTTTATTTCGGTATATGGGAACGCAAGAAATAGAATCTCAGTTCGCTCGCTTAGTAGACAGCGGGCTTTCGTTCGAGGTGGTCGCTTCACCCGTTTTGTGAACGTTGTCCGATGTTTTTATTCATGTTTTCAGGAATTAAATTTCAATCATTATCACTTTTGACTTCAAATTTAATTAATTTAAGCGATCGGCTATGAATATTCTTATTTTTCCGATTTGAAATCGCTCATTTTTACATATGTATTGGTGTGTATTGAATACACACCACCGAACGGGCGGATTTTTTTATCACAGGAAAAGAAAGGTTAAGAAAACTCTATACGATTTCTCTATAATAATTTTCAGTAAAGTTGAATATGTCAACATTCGAGATCTTATTTAGATTGTATAGGTAATCTATACAATAAAAATGTAAATAGTCAATACTTTAATTAGCTTTAATTTATAAGATCATGATTTGCCAACCCTATGCGTGGCGTACAAGGTATCGGAACACGATGACATTAGACTCGTCGCGATTGAGAAAGAGAAAAAATGCGTTGGCGAAACGTCAGATTGACGAATGTAAAAAATTAGTATGTTTGAAAGGCCTCACTTTGTTAGACATAATATTTTATGTATGGAAAAAACGACGTGAACAATTACAATGCTTAGATAAAGTTTTGTTGTGACATACTGACTTCGATAAGAAATCTACCTTGAGAAAAATAATTTAAATCTAATGGAAACGTCTGTGAATAAAGAACAATATTTAGGGTGATTTCCTGTACTCTGAGTAGGCATTCTTTTGACTACCCACAGCATAATTTAAATTTCTATCGTTTTCGTGGAAAGGTGAACAGGCAAGCACTAGTACATTGTTAAAAATCCTCCATTTAGTTGATATAAAAACCCACTACACTAGGCAAAGCCTGTGATGAAGTGGTCTAGTTTCTTAATATCTTATTTCATATATTTTTTCTTAATACTAAAACACTCAGCTGAAACATTCCCACTCAGTATTTAAGTCCTTTCAAATACTTAAATCCTTAATGCAAACAACTTAAAATCAATTATTATTTCAACAACCAGATAAAAATCATATTCAACAAATCCTTTTTCACACAACTTCGACATGGTGGATTTAGATCATTTTGAAATAAGTGTTTCTATCATCTGAAATATAAATAAATATTTTTAATGTCGCTGATTTTCGAGCTATCAGATTTTCATTTTTTTTCAAAAATCGCTCACCTTTAAAATTTGAAATGCAATTTACATGACACGTTGATTTTTTTACAGAGCGTTTAATAAATGTGTACACCAATATGTGTGGGTTTTTTTGAAAACTTAACAAACAAGAAATTCGAAATATTTTTTTCTCAAAAACAGTGCGTGTTTTAAATAAAACAAATCTTTTAAAAGCTTTAAAATAAAATCATGCCCAAATCCGTTCAGCTATACAGTTAAGGGTTTGATTTGTTTTCCTAACCTAATTTATTAAAAATAAAAAAAAAGTTGCAGTCTAGGTTTTTTTAACAACTTTATGGTTGGTTAGAACAGATACAATACGACAGATGTAGTTAATAATAATACAAGGACAACTTATACAGCGCCGTTTAGAGAGCAGACTCTTTTCAAGGGCGCTCTAACTAGAGTTGAGTGTAAGGATAGGAAGGTGATGGCTGTAGCCATTATACTCGTACTAGGAACTTATCTGCATCTGTATGTGTTTTGAAAAAAATATATATAATAATAAAACTGCAGAAAATATTCCAAGGGAAGACGAACTACAAAGAAACCATTGTTTAATAATACAAAGTATATCTTAGTAAAAAATATCAAAATGTATTCTTTAGCTTTTCTTATTAGAAAAAATCCTATATTTAATATTTTTGCATGGCGATTTCTTGAAATTTGACATACTGTTTGCGGCCCGGCGGAAAGTCTCTGCGGCCCGGCACCGGGCCGCGGACCACCGGTTGGGGAACACTGGTGTAGTGTACGTATAATATGTAGTGTTCATATACATTCATTAATTTCGATAAGACCTCCAGAAAAAAGGATTCTCTTCTAGTGATTCCTGATGTCACCTACAGACAGAAGCAAACCATTCCACGTCACAGGGCCAGTAAACGCAAAAACCCTGTCAAAAAACCTCGCCTCGTTATTTCAATAGGGAATAATTAATTTATTCGATAAAGATTAAATCGACTTTAAAGTTATGCTCCTCTCAAGAGGTAGTCAAGAAAGGCATAAAGCAGTATTTAAGCTGTTGTCTTCAGTTGCGAATTTAACAAAGGTCATCAACAAGATTTGAACTAAGCACAATCCACTTGAAACCTCATAATACTTTATAAATACATGCAGTCATGTTACGTTACTTTTTTCTGTCTATTCATCAACATTATCGCATGCTTCAAGCGTTCTTCCATTCTTAAATACCTCGGATGACGGTCATAAAAGAAGTTGAAAATACTAGGCCCTATGGGAAAACACAGCCAACCGTGAAATCAATGTGAGAACCTCGCGAAGACAAGAGTGGTTGATAATTTATGCCCAAGAACTTGTTGTATGGTAATCAAGGGAAACAACGACGACTTGAGGAACACCAGCAGTCATTTGAAACTTTACTTTACTGTTCATTTTGTACTCAACTGACGTATTTTTTAAATTAATTTTATTTATTTAAGCGTCGTGTGGCGATAAGAAACAAAGTCAATGGGACACTTAAATATATACTTGAACTAGACAGTATCAAAATCTGACAAGATGATAGTCAACAACAGTATTATCAAATTCAAAGGAAAATTGTATATAGCGCCGTTCAGTGAGTAACTCTCCTCAAGAGCGCTTTAACTCGAGAATCGAACCCACTGATATTAAACAAATCACGGCTGGCAGCTATTGCAGCGCCCGAGCGAATAATTTACCATGTGGCAATATCTTCCAACCAACCTGAAAGATATTTATGAAGCCTTGAGTGAAAACCAGTCTGACATGTTTTTTTTGGGTTCCTGCGAGAGTCGAACTCGCAAACTCCACGTTGGAAGATAGGCACCTTACCAACTAAGTCACGGATTTATTTAGACGATCATCGGGAGAGTGGCAACTTTGACGTATGGAAGTGAAACGTGGATGTGGAACATGACTGAAAAAATCCGAAAAAAATTATGTAGATATGCGTGCACCAAGATTATGTAGATATGCGTGCACCAAGAATACATGGGATGACTAAATACGGAATGAAGTGATTAGGGATGAGTGTGAACTTAAGGCTGGTGTGTTGAGTAAGATGAAGAAGACCACTCTAAGATGGTTTGGCCACGTGGAACGAATGAATGAAGAAAATCAACAAAGCAAATATACAGTGCAAGCGTGAGTATAAGGCGTGGTAGAGGAAGGCCATGGGAAATATGGTTGGATCAAGTGTGCGATGTTTTGAAAGAAATAACTGTAAAAAAGTCAGACGAATCGTAGAAGCTGTATAAGGTGTATGAACGTTGAAGAGACGAAAGATCGCGATATGAAAGTCTGGCTCTCTCTCCTTTTTGCCTACTCTAACAGGGAAACGGCGTGATGGTATGTATGTAAAATTAACTCATGCTTTCCATTGCTATTTGGGAAGCATGTTTTCAAGATATGGTAGGATAGAGAAATGCATTGAAAGACATGTCATGTCATGGGAGGCAGATTGGCATTATACTTTCAAAAGTATTTAAATTGTCTATGGTGCATTGTGAATGAAATTTTTTTATTTTAAATTATGATAAGCCCGAATTTAAAGCACAGAAATCCGCACGACCCAACACCAGCAATTTTATATATTTTTAATGTTTACTGCATCAATTTTCTCAGATTGTTTAAAAGATGAATCAGCTGGCAATTTGTGCAAAACATCTCGTAAAAATAATAAATATGAATCAACAAATATGTGTATATTTTTATTATTTGCTTGCGTTATTACTAAGAAGAAGAAAAACATAAGTCATCGTTCCGCTTATTCTAGATTCGTAAGAAAAAAAGGACCCTAATGCAGCGTTTCCCAAACTTCACTGGAGGAACTCTTGGCATCTGACTTAAGTGCTAGGAACCCCCAATTAATGTTAAGTTTCTATGTAAACTTTTATTTTGTTAATTAAGTTTAAAATTTAAAACAAATATAACGTACAGTACCCGGCGGTAAGTAATACACATCGGGCTTAAGGAGACTGTCGGCCATAATCGGCTAACTTCGGCTTCGTAGAGCGTCGTCTCTGTTGCACTATTGACTGACAAATTGCGACGGAACACGTGTATGAATGACAGAGACGACGCTCTACAAAGCCAAGTTAGCCGATTATGGCCGACAGTCTCTTTCTTAAGCCCGATGTGTATTACTTACCGCCGGGTACTTTGTACATCACGTCGTGTTCCCTGAGGGATGAGCAGATAAATCAGAACTGGAAATGTGTCTATCCAAACATACAAGTTTTGTCACCTCCACATTTTTACATCTCGTCATGTACAATACAATCGTCAATCTATGAATGATACTTCTCACTTTACATTCTCATAAAATCTAGTACATTAGCTCAGCCATATATTCCTCGATCTTCTTCCATTATGCACACATTGTACTTCTGACTTAGTCATTATTTCGTCATTCATTATCTCCACATTTCTTTTATACATACGTTCATTTCGGATGTATTCGTACGCCTTATTTCATACATTGACAATCGACATTTTTTAACTAGTGCCCGTTTAGTACACTTTTTAGTTTTATATATATTATATAAACGTATTAAATATAGAGTTAAAACCTCTTTTGCCCAAAGGCAATATGCTTATTTGGTTCCCATTACATATAATGGCGTGCCGACTTCAATAAAGGTAAATGTAGGAAAACCATTTAGACAGTCGATCGGAGCGTGGTTGTTATTGCGACAGGATTTTGAGTACTTGGGCTTTCAGGATGAATGACGAGTGGAAGGGATTTATGTGAGATTTGTGATTGTGTGCGGTATAGTGTGGGATGAATATTTTTGGTCTTTCTGGAGTGATGATGTGTGAGGAGTTGAATTTCGCAAGATGTTTCCAGTTGTAGTGGAGTGTCACTGTTTGTCAGGTTGATGAGAGCGTGCAACGGGGTTTTGTTTTTGTGTAATCAAAAATCGGAAAGAAGTATCGATTTATTTTTTCGTGCTAAATATCCTCAGTGAGATACAGGCAAAAGCCTAGTTTACTGGGGATACGACAAATGAAATGCAACAAACCCAGATCCATTAAAATTGTATGTCCAAATCAAATTATCTGTTGTTTTTCTCAAATTGTGTATATTTCTTGTCATGTGTAATAATAAATAAAAATAATAATAAATAATAAAAATATTTGTTTTATTTTATTTATTGCGTCTTTATGCGAAGGATTATTATGCTTTTTCTTTATCAAATCATTGAAGTCGGGATCAATATTTGAAAGTAACATAAAATTATTAGATTTGACTCAGATCAAAGGAATCAACTTTCAAAAATTACATTCTTAAATCACATAAATAAGTGGACATGAAAAGCATCAAAACTTTTAAGGCAGTGTCTGCTTCATACCCATTACCCTCGCTTGCAACCCTCTCCGCCTGCAATTGCATAGCCTGATGCTTGTCTGTTGGTAGATACCCATGCAATGAACGCATTCGTTATTTTTGAAAAAAAGATCACCAATAGAAAAATGTATTCATTCAAGTTTGTTCCCTTGCAAAACAAAGGTTTGCGTCTTCCATCTGCGCATCCGAGAAGTAAACCGTAAGCTTAATATAATTTGAAAAGATACAATGTTAGCAACAACATAATGTGCTAGTGCTCGGAACAGCCTGCTCAAAAAATTTATGAAGCCATCTTGGGGCCTAAAGCCTTCTGTCTTCCGAATCTCAGGACTGGCCTTGTGATAATCGACAGGTGAATACGCCTACCATGTCCGGAATAGATCGAGTCACGCTGGTCAGGTGGGTGTGGCCCTGAATGAGGCATGCCGTCTGATCACAGTTTGGCTTAAGCCACTGGAAGCAGTGCTGAGACCCAACCAACTAAAGTACCCTAGACATCCTTTGCATAACCACCAGTCCTCAGCTACTAGGTTGAAATCCAGGCACAGTTTTATTAGGACCACTAAGCATCTGAAACAACCATCTACTGTTGCTAGAATGAACGAGTGGATAGGTAGAAAAAAATGCCACCTGGCTCTGAACTGCTCTGGAGAACCTGGAAATCGTTTAATAGGTTCCAAACAGGAATGGAGGAATCAAGGACAACATGTCAAAATGGGGAATGTTAAGTGATTGATTCATTATGTGTATCTGCGGTGAGGAGTAATCCATGTGACATTTGCTGTAGTGTCCTAGGAGCCAAATATATTGCGTTGAAGAGAACTTGATTTGTGGAACGTCCAGTGCTAAGCAGTTGGCTAAACTCGAGACATATGTAGTATTATGGTTTTATAACATGAAAATAAAAAAAATGTTGCTTGTATGAAGAAGACATTTTCTAGAATTAATGTAGTAATTTTTAAGAGTTCGTGGACTTTAAATTGGGAACCATTGCCCTAATGATGTCACCCAAACGATAGAAGACAAATTGCTTTGTCGTTTTTGACAGGTGTCAAAACATAACCACAGTCCAGTCAACTTTTGATTGAAACGAGAGGAACGCCCAGACCTGTTCTACATGTTCCTTTACATACAACTTAAGTTTGAACAAGGCATATTTGTTTTCTAGATATTTCAGAAATAATCTCAATTTTTAGCTACTTTTATTAAAAGTTCTAAATTACACATTACGAAATTGCTCTCGAAATGGTATTATGGAAATCGCACATTTATTTACGAAAAAATAACGATTTAAATAGAAAGAACTGTAAAACTGGACGATTTTGATCAAATGTCATTGAGAGTTTGCTTTCAAAATGACATAGAATTTGTAATTTCATTATTTTTTTTGACACAACGACAAATTTCTAGAATTTTTACGAAAAAAGAACGATTGAAATGGAAAAAACTGAAAACTGGACTATTTTAATACAGTTTCCTTGAGAATTTACTTTCGAAACGGTGTTATAGAAAATTTGGCTTTTATCGTATTTTTGACAATATCAACAAATTCTGGGATTTTTACGAAAATAAAAAGCGAACGACTGAAATGGAAAAATCTGTAAAACTGGACGAATTTGATAAATTGCCCTTTGAGAGTTTACTCTCTAAAGAGTATTACGGAAAATGCGCTATTATTATATTTTTGAATAAAATGTCATATTTCCAGGATTTTTACGAAAAATAGACGGAACAACCTGCAAATTTCGACGATTTTAATAAATGCACTTAGAAAGAGTTTGGTCTGGAAACGATATTATAAACACTTCTTTTGTTTTTATTTTTTTGACAAAATCTACAAATTTTAAGGACTCTTATAAAAAAACTAATGATTTTAAAATATAACGATTTTGATAAAGCAAAAAGCTATGGATTTAAAAATAAACAACAAATTAAATTATAACAATCCCTAATATTATGAAGTTTATTTCAATTAAAAAATGCACTTACACAACCGTTGCCACTACACCTTGCTAGTGAAACTATCGTTGATCCGTATCTTAGGGTATGGGGTTCGAAACCCTCATGATTCCATTGTATAAGGTCAGTAATTAACATCGAGAAGGGGAACTTAAGACATGTAGGGGGAACGTAAGAAAGAAAAAGACGGTTAAAGGACAATGGAGCGTGGGTGGAAGCAGTGATACAGGGATATGAGGTCATTGAACCAATTCAAGTAATGGAATATTTAATAAATTTATGATTGAAAAGTCTTTATGAACTGTCCAAAGGGACTCTTTTTATGAGCGCGAAGTCACTTAGTGACAAAGGGACTCCTCCTGAGGTGGCGACACAATTGAGTGCGAAAAAAAAAATAGAAACGACGACGAACTTAAGCACCGACGTCATGGGAGAAGGAAAATTATTCTCAGGGCAGTACTTATACAAATATCATCACGCCGTGTCCCTTGCGGGTAGCCAGAGAGAAAATATTTCTTAACATATCTATCCAAGCACACGACCTTCGCTTCCTCCACATTCATATAGTTTTTTTTGTTTACAAACTGTTGCACTTCTTCTTGACATACTAAATCCAGAGTTTCGATAGCAAGATTAAACACCAAGAAGATCGCCAGGTTCAACCCACACCAGTCTTTAACGAGGCAATTTTAAAATCCATGAACACATACGTGAGCATATGTCCACAAACCCCACAAAGACGGACACCCATACGAACTTCCTTTTCATAAAAGTGAGATATTATCAATCAAAGGAAATGGAAGGGATGGTGGAGAGGAAAGGAAAAAAAATCAGGAATAAAACACGTTATATTACTGACTAGAAATTAAGAGTTTTTTCAGTCGCTTCTTAAAGCATGCCAAGGATGGAGCAAGTCTAACATTGGTTTGTAACTAGTTCCAGAGTCTCACTGCATGGACAGTAAAGGACGACGTAAAGAAAGAGGAGCGGTGAACTGGAAACGCCAATAAACAATCTCTGTTTGAGCGTAGCGCTAGTTCATAATCGGAAACACGCTGAAAATTATTGATGATTAAATTAATTAATAAATTTTGTTTTTAAAATGAAAAAAAAAACAAAATTAAAGAAGAAAATATAAATTACATATTAAAAAGTCAGATATAGTTAACATATTAAAAATATAGTTAACACATAAAAAATATAGTTAACACATTAAAAATATAGTTAACATATTAAAAATTATGTATAAAAATTTAAAAAAAGGTCAATTTTCAAGTAAGTCAAATTAGTAGGTCTAAGTAAGTCAAATCTGTTTCGCAAAGGAAAACCAAAAATACATAGTCTCATCATCCAGAATACACTCACTGTCGGGATTCTCCTCTATACTCATTCTGTAAAGGTGACTAGCCATCACGCAGTGGCTCGTCCGTAAACGACACATGACAGACACTTCCATCTTGTTCATTCTTATTATATTAAACCATAGTTTCAAAGGGATAGATCGTTGGATTGATTTAGATTTAGATCCTTTATTTACATCAGTTATATCCCAATCCAGCGTCCATTTGTGCCAAGTATCATGTTTAATTTTATTTAAAAGTTCAGCTGTGAAAAATCAGATAGGGGACAACCGGTAGAACTTGCTTCCTTTACCAAGGAATCAACACATTCATTACCAGTGATACCGAAATGTGAAGGAATTCAAGATAGAGAAACATCTATATTTTTTGACATCAATTGAAATAACTTGGCTTTGACTGAGCAAATAATGTCTTTGTACGAGTTACACAAACAATTATATGATATTGAATGAAGAACACTTAGGTAATCAGAGAAGATAATATTTTTTGAAAAATTTAAGCGTGTTTCTTAATAGTGCTATAAAAATTTGATATACGCAGCATACAAGCTATATAAATACATACATTTTGATGTAAAACTGTCCAAGAGTAATGTAGCAGTAGATAGGTCCACCCGCCGGCGAACAACTCAGAAGC
The DNA here is from genome assembly GCA_949825065.1 of Odontocerum albicorne. NCBI lineage: Eukaryota > Metazoa > Arthropoda > Insecta > Trichoptera > Odontoceridae > Odontocerum > Odontocerum albicorne. The sequence continues at coordinate 13,400,178 of OX463865.1, forward strand.
GAATATGCAAGGAATCGAACCAATCGAATCGAACCAATCGAATTGAATCAATTGAATCGAACCAATCGAATCGAACCATTAGACCTATTTAATCAAACTAATCGAATTGAATCGAACCAATCGATTTGAACCAATCGAATTGAACAAATTGAATTGAATCATTGACCACGGACGCCACCATGACGAGTATTGACGTGGAGATATGTTCTCTCTATCCTTCTCCAAAAGGGGTATGCCGTGATGTGTTATTATTATAAAAAAGGTTTAAAAAAACTTACCTGATATAAAAAGCAGCAACATTATGCCAATCCTATGGCAGGACATCTTGACAGGATACGCCCTCTGTAAGCTTCTTAACTCAACACCAAATCCAAAGGAGAATACAGCACTATAAAGAATCACTCATCACTATTGCGTTGTTATTTATAACACTTTTCAATACATAATTTGTTGCAAATATTTTGACAACAAAATCACTTTTTTATTTTGTTTTAACACCTGCAGACAAAAAAAATATATATTTAGATTTTAAGGGCTGTTTTTCACTAGTTTAAAATGTTTGTCGGTGTTGTTGCCATGTTGGTTCGGCTTAGATATTCGATTTTTTTAAATCGACCTGACAATGAGGGCTGTAACATCTTCGAAACGTCGGTCATAATTTAAGTCAACTCAACACAGCAGCAACTTTGATAAACATTTTCAAGTAGTAAAAAAAATTTTTTATTCTATCAAATATTTATTTTGTTATTAGTTTATAAAATCAAAAAAATGGGCTTTGTACTAAGAGTAAACTAAGACGACCTCCGTGGCTTAGTTTATAAGTCGCCTTCCTTCCAACCTGGAGGTTGCGAGTTCAATTGCCGTTGATACCCAGATTTTATTTTTTTAAAAGTCTGGTTTTTACTCAATTGCTTGGTTAATACTTTTCTGGTTGGTTGGAAGAGATCACTACATGACTATAAGCTCGCCAGATTGTACTGTATACGACAAAAGTGTAATACAACACAGTAAGAGATGTTAAGATTAAAAATAGGCGATCGCTTATCTCGCACCCGGCGGTTTTTCGGTTTGATTCCCGGTGATTAAAAAAGGCGTATGTATTTATTTATTCACATATTTCTAAAAGGTTGGATGAAATTTTCACAAAATTCTAAGTCTTTCAGATAGTTTTGTAAACTGTTTTGTAGATACTTAAAGTAAACTGACAGATCTTGTTTGTTTCCCGTCGGCATACGCCTCGGATCTTGACAAAAATAAAAATTATAAAAATCAGTTTTTTTTTTAATTGAAATAAATTTTTCATAATTTCATAATATATGATATAATAATAAAATTGTACAATCAATACAAAATGGTGTAGAAAAATAACGCCTTAAAAAAATCATGGGATTAAAATTCATTTGAAAAAACTCTTTTGTACAAAGCACCATAGATTTAATCGACTCTGGATTTGTATAATTTTGTTTTCATTTAAACTTTATAGAACACCATAGTGTATGTACTAAGCTCAATATAATGTTATTTTTCCATGTATAATTCACTTTATCTTGCCGCTACATGTATATTATTATTATAAATAATAATATTATGCCGAGGCTCTCATCGGACTTACTTAATTAGATGTTTTGCGCAACCTAAAAATCTTCTTGAATAATGGCCGTTAACTCCTATATATGAAGCAGTATACGCCAGTGTCAAGTGATGATGCCACACACACACATCACTCACGTAAAATATTAAATTAGTTAGCCAAAAGAATACCTTATTTAAGGCTACAGGAGTATAAACAAGTTTCGAGATTACAAAGATTTAAAAAGTTTAATGTCTTTCTAAAGATAAAACAACATTAATAAGACGTTCCTATTTGACAACAACGGGCGTATAAAAAAACAGGTTTACTGAAATATTTAGAGGGATATTTTTTATCATACTCAATAAGAATATTCCTAATAAAAAAAATTAATTAAACGTTGAATGTGTCACAAAAAAATTGAAAAATTCTCAATAGAAGTACTCATAAAACTTAATATCCCTTTGGAATTGAGGATTATTATTTCCTTGCCATAAAATATTAATTAAAAAAATATTTCTTATTCATATATATTATTTATATTGGGTGTACAAATAAGTCACCGCCGTTTGACAAAAGTTGGCGCCACCAGTAAGTTATGGTTAAAATTGTCAGATGTAAAATGTCATTATCGTAAGGTTGGACATCTGTCAACAACATGGCCTTGAAATATTAGTGAATTTTTATCAGTATAACATATTTTTTTGTGTTCGAAAATGTCATGTTTTGAGCCGAATAAGCGTCATTTGCGGGAACTTTTGATTTACTTCTTCAATTTGAAGAAATCTGCAGCTGAGGCGCATCGATTGCTTGTAGAAGCATATGGTGAGGCTGCCTTAAGTGAGAGAAGATGTCGTGAGTGGTTTCAAAAGTTTAAGGACGGTGAATTTGACATCGAAGACAAAGAACGTAGCGGAAGGCCGAAAGTGTACGAAGACGCGGAATTTGAAGTATTATTGGATCAAGATTCGTGCCAAACGCAAGAAGAACTTGCACTTACATTAGGAGTGACTCAAAAAGCAATTTCACATGGGTTGAAATCATTGGGAATGATTCAAAAACAAAGAAATTGGGATTCATATGAACTGACACGGAGAAACTTTGAATGCCAATTTTCCACATGTGAAATGCTGCTTGCCAGGCATAAACGAAAGGGTTTTCTGCACCATATAGTCACTGGTGATGAAAAATGCATCCATTATGATAATCCAAAAAGGAAGAAATCATGGGGATCCCCTGGTCATGCTTCAACATCTACGGCTAAGCCAAATATTCATGGAAAAAAACTCTTGTTGTGTATTTGGTGGGATCAGCTTGGTGTCGTGTATTATGAGTTGCTCAAACCGAATGAAACCATTGCTGGGGCTGTCTACCGAACATAATTGATGAGATTGAGTCGAGCACTCGAGGAAAAGCGCGCCCACTACTACGCCAGACACGACAAAATTATTCTCCTGCATGATAATGCTAGTCCACATGTTGCGGCACCGGTCAAAACCTATTTGGAAACACTCAATTGAGAAGTTTTACCCCACCCGCTGTATTCACCAGACATTGCTCCTTCTGATTACCACTTGTTTTGATCGATGACGCATGGCCTGTCTGAGCAGCACTTCACATCATATGAAGATACCAAAAATTGAGTCGATTCGTGGATAGCCTCAAAAGATGATGATGATGACTGACGCGGTATTCGTATGCTGACAGAAAGATGGGGAAAAGTAGTGGCAAGCGATGGGTACTACTTCGAATAAAACATGAGGTTCCGTTCTTTCACAATAAATGCCCATTTTTTTATAAAAAACGGCGGAAACTTATTTGTACACCTAATAGTAAAGGCATTTGCACTGTGGGGATTTCAATAAACTATTTGTTAAGTCAAACACTGATCTTTCCACTTTATATAACGTTATAACCCTACTGGTTTCAAGGTTTTCTCCTCATCGTCAGGAAGCACAAATAAGACTGTATTTCTTATTTGTGTTAATGAATCGGGAATCGAGACCGTAATTTGCAAACAAACTACAGATAAACACAGTTTATTCAACTTTATATAATGGTATAACCCTACCGGTATCAAGGTTTTCACCTCATCATCGGGGAGCACAGACAAGGCTCTATTTCTTATTTGTCTATGTTTTGTATTAATGTATCGGGGATCGAGCCCGTAATTTCTAAACAAACTACAGATATCTAACTTTTAAACCACAAGAATAGTATATTTTAGAATTGTAATTAAACAATAATTAATTAAAGATATTCTGAGAAATATTTGCCAAATTTTTAAAAGCATACATTAAACTAAAATCATGTGAATTGAACGACAAACTTTTATTTTACTCGTATTTAAAAAAAACAACTCAAAATACGTGAAAACATTCCAAGTGCCTTTATAAAATCCATACAAATACTATTCTAATCCCTATTTTCCTTGAGATTTGTCTTTCGTTTAAATTTTGTTAGTTTACTTTCATAATAAATTAAATTCCTAGATATACGACGGATGGATGCCGTTAATATAATAATTTTGAAGCAAAGAGCTGGTTGATTGGAATAAATTTCTTTGAAGCAATAACTCCGCCAGATGTGTTTATATTATATGAAAGTTTTAAAATAAAATAAACACTGATTAAAACAAAATTTGAATACCAGTAGTCTTTTGTATTTAACAAATTTTAAACAAAAAAAATCGTTGTAAATATGAATTAATTAACTTGGATAGTAATTCTTACTACCTACTAAAAACTGTACACACAAATTATTCTAAAACACGTTTTATTTAAAGTGTAAATTATATTTTATTTTAATACCACACTTTCAGATAGTTAAAAAGTATTTTTTTAGTTTAAAATCGACAATTTTCACTCACGAAATGTATTATTAATTGAAAACAGATTTGTACAATTTAATTATCACTGGCAAGTCATTCGTATTAAATTTCTATTCTATTTCCTGAGTTTTAAATTGTTTATTTAAAGATATCATATGGGTTGAAATGAACCAACCAAATTGTATCTGTATTTTAATTACAAAATTATCTACGAATTTGGATTGGTATGATATTTGAGACCGCAACGCCCACTAATAAACCACTTTTTATATCGAATGGCGTAATAAAAACTGGATATAAAATTCGGATTAAGTTAAATAAACTTCTGTTAATCGTTTTCCAACTGTTCACAGTAAAAAAAAACTTTTGTTTCAATACACAAAATATGTCGATTTGTTCAACATTCACAATTGCACGATTTATACGCGTTCAACACTCGAATATTTAGCACTTAAAAAAGGTTTTTTAAACTTGTCATAACAAAAAATAATTAATCAATAGCATTGTAAAGTTATTTGTTTAAAAACACCTTAATGTCACACGTTTTTTTGATAAAAAATATTGTATACAAATCCGAGATATCACTAGACAATCCCACTTGCTGTTTTTTTTTATCCAAATGTCGTTTAATTTTGTTGAATGATTAGGCGATTTTCAACGTAAAAATGTATTAAACACGTATAAAATAAAATAATGGAATAAAATTGTTAGAAATTAAAACATTTCACAGAAAAATGAATTGGTTTTTATAGCTGCAAAAAGAAAACAACTGCGGTGTATGAAATTTGTACACTTGTAAACAAAAAGGCATTTTTCAAAATATTTATACGTTGATTCCACGAAAACTTGTAATTTTTATGTCTTAGGCATAATACGTCACAGATATTAACAATTCGCAATGTCGTCTATTGGCACTTTTTAGTATATTTTCACAGAAAAAAACGCCGATTTTTAAGCAGCGTTTACGCCGAAATGACGGAAAAACACCGAACCGACACTAACCTTCCCCTACGGAAGTTTTTCTATAACTGACGGCAGGGTTCTTACGGAGCGTGGATGAGCTTTGAGAAGGCAGCTTCGATTTTTGTATCGCTCTCTCTCGCTTCTTTGGGGGCGGTAGACAGGGACACAGAGACTCCCGGACCGAATGTAGGGTTATCACAGTGATAAATTATATTGTATTCCTATTGGAATTTAAATTTTTCATAATTTTCCCAAATTCTTATCTGATAATTGATAACCTTTATCTTGTTAGTTAGGATACTTGTTTAGCATCCAGACATACCGGGCTATATATCAGACTGTGTAAAAATTTTGTTCGGCGTATTTATAAAATATATAAACTAATTATTTTGCTACTTTATCTTAATATTCATCAAATGTTGGTTAATTTTAGACAGAAAGAGGTTTTAAACAGGGAATCGAGCAATAGATTTGACCATCTACTAATTCGCTCATATATGTTGTCACCCGTCGTGGTGAGATTCGCCGATTCCAGTCGCGACTGTCATGGAAACGAGATGTTACCAAGTTGGGCAAATTATGGACACGATAAGCGGACCACTTACGCTGTCTGAATTTTTTTCGTGGTCGCTATGAAAAGGTTGAACCCGGGTCAAAAAGAATTTAGTTTTCACCTGGCTGCCGTGTCGGGTGGAGTCACTTCTTCTGAGAGCTGTGCCTAGAGTGAACTTCAATACACCTGAGAGTTGTGTCTGCACAAGCGCCAAGCTGGTATTAAACAACTGCCAGTTCCATCCGAGGATCATTCAACAGCAGCCGATATTCAAATAAAATTGAAAAGTTATTTTGTTGTGTTGCCATTGTCGCCCTGAACCTCTTGAATACACTCCTCCAGTCATGGTAGTAGTACCGAGAGACATTCTATTTTTGTCTTTTACTGGGAGCTGGTATCCCTATCTTGCAGGGAAACGTTATATTAAATTCATATATTTCAATCAAATTAACCAAGATTATCGAAATTCTCGAAAGAAAATTACTTTTATAAAAGTTCAATATATAATTAGTTTCTTTAAATATTTTTGTTGGAGAAGCTGACATTTTTTTAAAATAAAAAATATGGATTTGTGTACGTGTATTGTCTTTGAACAAAGTATTTCTTATATCATAGGAATTATTTAATTAAAACCAAATGTGTCATGCAATATATTTATAGGTGTCTTATCTTATCTTATATAACCATTTTTTCTAGTAATTTTTGGGTTTTGATTAAGAGATTTCTGTAATCATCCTAAGTATAGTGATATATTTTTAAACTTTGTGGTTTAAAGTGTATGACAAGCAATATATATATTTAATACTATATATTATATTTAAACAATTAATTATTTATCTCGAAAAGTACTCGTATTTCTCATTAATACGAAAAAAATGATCAACAAAACTTTTATGTATTTAAAAAAATCACTAATTTAGTTTTCTCCAAGTAGCGCCACTGTACAGAATATATCCTAATTCCATTTATCACCCAAACGGAATCAAATTAGATAAAATTTATAATTCAATTAAAGCAATCGGAAATTTTGGCAGCCCTATCTCTCGGGATATACAGAAGCAAGCGAGACGACTCCTGCCGAGATCGCCCGAACAAATACGAACTGATGCTGCAGCGTACGTTTATATGGCCGTACACATTTTTTATCCGCAATAGTCTCATTAATTTCTGCAAATTTCGACCAAATCATTATTTGAATAATTATTAAAAATTGCAAAATTTTATTTTTATTTCAATATGCTTAAAGTTTGTTTTATTGCACAGTATTATATTTTATCTATAAAGGTTTCACGTAGTTTCGAGAAATCGAACCATGTTTTCGTTCTTACAAATTAAATAATTTTAAATGGTATTATAACGTTTCCCTCCAATGTAGGTTGGTATTGTTTTGCTATTTAGTAGAGAATTACGCATTTCTAATGTTGTTTTCTATGCAGACAAACCGCATACACTAATTACGTGCATAATTTTAAGGTTATACAATTTTGTTAATCGTTAATTATTGACTCGGATTAAATTTGATTTGATCATGTAATATTTAGTGTAATATTTAATAATAATTTTATATTTATTTTTAACTGTTCAGATAGGATAAACCGTGAATGGTCATAGATAATTTTTATTTGATTTTATTTCGTTGTTTATCGGTTTTATTGATTCAAGGTCAGTATATTTTAATATTTAAATAAATAATTTAACATTGTGTAATCAAATATGTTTTTTTTTTCTTTTTCTTATAATTTTGAATCGTGTACTTGCTTACGTATTATTTTCTTGTGTTAACGTATATTTTTATTTGGTTTTATTGAATCGTTATGAATAGCTTATTTTCAATTCCAAGATTATTTTGTTAATATTGTAAATGAAGCTTTATTTCATAATTTTGTAAGACACATTGTAGAGTTGATTAAAAAATAAAGATGAAATAAAAATAACAGTCTGGCGGGTTTATTGTAAGGTGGCAATTCGTTCCCGCCGCCCTTTCTTATCTCGCTAAAAATATTTCACGTCTTTTCGATCACGAACTTCACTGTACTTAAATTAAGATTATTTCTGGACCTTCCAAATTCACCCTTATTCTTTAAGTACGATGGCTAATAACTTATGTGAAGTGATTTTATAAATATTGTGAAAAAAGCACCAACTGCTTTTTTTAAATTATTTTATGTAATATAAAAATCATTACTTTTAAAAAATTATTTCATATGATATTTAAATTATTTAATATGATAAATAAAATATTGTTTTATTGGTAGTAAAATTGTATGTACATAAATTCAGAAATTACATATATTTCAAGACAATTGAAAAGAAAATACATTTGAGAGAGAAGCTTTCAAAATGTATGAGATTATCTCATTACATCTCCCCAGTAGAGATACGCCCCACCAATAGAGGGTGAACTCGGCCGCGAAGACAATAAGATGTCTTTCTGCTCGTAATTTATTTCTGCATGTCAATTATTAAAAATTATTAAAAAAAACAAATGATTTCAAAAAAACAATTAGTACAATTGTAAATTCAATAAATATGTATCGAAATTGTTGAAAACATAAATGCAAAGCAAATCAAACTAAAATTACGTTTGTGGCCTTTATTTACATTGTGTTTAATTATTTATTCACTAACTATGACTGTGACAAATTACGGGATTAAAATATACTTGCTAAGCTGTAAAATAAAAACAGCAAATGTATTGAAACGCTTTCACAGATAACTTTCCTTTTGCACGCTGTGCAAATTAAATAAACCGTTCATCACATTTTGGATTCACTGAATATTGTACTACTTGGTCGCCTCCATGTTCTCTGATTATCCAGTCAGTGATCTCTTGATCGTAGACGTAATGAGGATTTGTTGTTTACAAATACGTTTTTGTACCAACAATGAAATTGGTACCAAGCAAACAAATGTGTCTCACAATTGTGAGCTCAAGAAACAGCTGTTTCTTCTACACCTTCTTGAAAATAACCCAACTGTTCTTCAAGCAGATGATTAGCAAGACAAGTTATTGCATACTAACGATCATGCATTTTCTAAAAGTCTCTACATTGTTTCTGATACACTCGCGTATCAAGCGTACAAGAACGGATTGATCTCATCGTGGACAATATAAATTTCACATCAATTCAAGTCCTAACGTTACAGTAACCTATAAATAGGTGCATATAGTTGGAAGTCAAACATACAGAGGTGGGGTTAGTGAAAGGAAAGTAACATTGAATGTGATTGTATGGCTATGCACACAACACATGACAGTTCCAAAAATAGGGACTTCAAACCAGAACAAGACCTGTTTAATGTGAAAGACATGGCACTGGAATATCTGCTGTCTTCTACTGAAAACACGTGGCATAATAGTTATTTTAATTTTTTTTATTTAACACTTTTATTGCAAATACAATCTGGTGGCCTTATTGCCAGTCGGAAATATCTTCCAACCAACCAGACAAAAGTAAATGAATCAAGTTACGTGGTCGCATAAATCATTCAAATGACTATCCATCCACACGAAATCCATAAACATATATGTGAGCATATGCCCACGAACCCCACAAAGACGGACAATCACTTTTTTATTTTTCATATAAAGTGAGATATCAATCAATTATTTTTCATATAAAGTGAGATATCAATCAAAAGAAAATGAAGGGATGGTGGAGAGGGAAGGAAAAGAAAAATCAGGAATGAAACACGTTATCTTACTGACTAGAAATTAAGAGTTTTTTTCAGTCGCTTCTTAAAGCATGCCAAGGACGCAGCGAGTTTTATATTGGTTTGTAACTGATTCCAGAGTCTCACTGCATAGGCAGTAAAGGAAAAAAATAATTAATTGATGGTTCGGACATGGAAACGAATGAATGTAGTGCATAATGTCAATATGTGTCCATACATATTAATCAAAGTAGGCTTGTCACTGAAATAGTATTGTCACTGAAATAGTATAGACTTTACTATGGTAACGCATCTTTCGTCTCATCTACATCCATACACACTCTCACACAAGTTCTATGATTTCTTTGAGTTTCAACACATCCTTTTTACAAAACATCATTTACTTGATTATAACATACTTTCTTTGGTCTTCTTCTACGATGCTTTCTACTCACATTTGAACTATATATTTATTTTGTTAGTCTATCTTTGTTCATTAATTCTTCATATCCAAACCATCAGAATACTCCCTTATATTCCTTGTCATATCAGCATTTAGTTCACATTCCTCTCAAGTCACTTCACTCTGTCATGCATTATCGACCCATGTATCGTTCTCAGTAAACGCATTTTTACAGCATTTATCTGGCTCATTTTAGTGTTTTTTAACGTTCACGTTTCACTCCCATGCAACAAAGCTAGTACTAGAATACTGTTGTGGAATATCATCATAACATATTTTGATGCTGTCCGGCTCTACTGTATATGGTTTAATGCCTTATTGACTTTGTTGCCTATTGCTACACGTCTTTTATATATTTATATATATCAAAACTCTTCCATCATCTGAGAAACCCTACTTACATACATACCAATACGCCATCTCCCTGTCGAGGTACGCAGAGATGACAAAAGCTAGACTTTCCTATCTCGACCCATATCCTTAGCTTCTTCCACATCCATACACCTTCTAGCACAACATCTATGATTTCTCTAACTTCCTACTTTCGTTCTTTCAGAATATTATTCACTACTTAAATAGCAGAATTGGTCAATTTTCTCTAATCCTTCATGACACCTATTTATCGCATTTATTTTTCTTAACACACTTAGGTTATTTAAAATCAGTATAAAAAGTGGAAAAATAGTGATGAATGTGTAAATTTAAAAAAAAATCATGGAGTGACAATGTATGACAGAATACGGAATGAAGGGATGAATTTGAATTTAAGGCTGATGTGTTGAGTAAGCTGCAGAAAAGCACGTTTTTATGGTTTGGGCACGTGGAACGAATTAATGAAGAAATACTAATAAAAAAGATACATAGTGCAGATATGAGTGAAAGGAGTGTGGAGGAAGAACAAGGAAAGTATGGTTGGATCAAGTAAATTATATTCCAAAAATAAGAAACGTAATGAGTCGGAGAAATCGTAAAAGTTGTAGTAGAAGGGGTATGAATGTAAAATAAGCCAAGGGTGTGTGTCAAGAAAGAAAATCAGACCGTCTGTCCTCTCTACCTACTCCGATAGGGAAATGGCGTGATAATATGTGTGTTTAAAAAAATTATGAAAATTGAAATGAAAATTAAACAATTTTCTTATTAAAAGATATTGTATCAAGTTCGTCCATCTCAACGTACTCCACAACGCGCCCAAACCAGCCCGACATCGGCCAGGCTCGCGTCGCGCGCGTTTCCGAACATTGCCGAAGCTGGGAGCGCGCCTAGCAACGGGAGCCGAGAGCAACCGAAGTTCCCCATAAGCGGGAAAACGAGCTTTCCGAGTTCATGCGAACATCTCCGAACGGACACGAAGTGTGGCTGACGCGCGACGAAAATCAGTGAGGTTATGTACAACCTTCGGTATTGAAAAATAATAATAAAATCTCAAGTAAAAGCAGACATTTATGAAAAGGTTCTATCATATTAAGAAAACGTTTAACGATTAAACAAAATCGTTATTTTTTTTTTACTCGAAACACATTTTCACGCATTGTCTTTCCACGTTAACTTTAATATTTTTGGTCTTCAATTGATGTAATAACTTGACAAGTTAAGAGTTGAATTATACAAAATGTTGTTATCATTTTTGACGATACATTTTTATGATTCAGATAAAAAGGTGATATTTTTATACGTAATACATTTTTACGCGTTGTCGTGATAGGTTTGCTGCGAAATACGGTCCATTGTGGTTCCAAAAACATTGTTTAAGAAATGATTGATTAAGACAAAATGATCATTCTTAAAAAAATGTCTAAAAACGATTTTTAAACACTGTTTAAATAGTTTTTTTTTTTGTTATTTTAAGATATATTCTTGAATAACGTATTTTCACATATTTTATTTCTCAATTATCGAAAATCAATTTAAATTTTCAATTTCGTTAACTGTATTCTGTGATACTATATTTTAAATACAACACATATATGTAACTTTTTTTTAAATTTATGTGTATCAATTCCTAGATTTTTAAAAATTTATTTTTATAGACACATACTCGTGTATACATACCATCACGTCTTTTCCCTGTCAGGTACGCAAAGACGACAGAGCTCCTGACTTTCCTATCTTGACACACATTCTTAGCATCTCCTACATCCATGCACTTTATTATACAACTCTTCTTCTGTAATTTTCTACGTTTCATTCTTTCAGAATATAATTCACTTAATCCAACCATACTTCCTTTGGTTTTTTTCTCACATTTGCGCTATATACCAGTTATAATATTTTTTCATTCTCAAAGCTCTAGTCTTATTTAACACATCAGCCTTAAGTTCACATTAATCCCTAATCACTTCATTCCGTATTCTGTCATACATTGTCACTTCATGTATTCATCTACACACGATTACACATCTACACACATCTTTCTATCAGGGGTAAGATTATTACTTTTGCGGACGACACGGTTTTTCTATTCGAGGGCCGAACATGGGATGATGTGTTCTTAAAGGCTAACGAAGAATTACGTGTAGTTAAAGAATGGATGGACTCAAATTTATTGACTATAAATTCCCAAAAAACTAAATACATCACATTTAGCATATCTACAAGAACTCAAGCACCTACAAATAAATACATAACACTGCACACTTGTTCACCCATGTCTGACTGTAGTTGTGTTTCCTTGGAAAGGGTTGATAGTATAAAGTACCTTGGAGTTTATGTTGATCAGTTCCTTCGTTGGGAGGTCCATATTAACACTTTGAGCGCAAAAATCAGAAAACTAGGATACATATTCCGTATGATTCGAAATGTGCTCAGTGAAAATATCCTTAAAAGTATATACTTCGCCTTATGTCAGTCAGCACTTTCTTACGGTATATCAGTTTAGGGGGGATGCACCTTAACCCAAAAACACATATTGCAGGTTTCCCAAAAATTGATTGTGAAAATAATTAATAAACTTCCTGCTCGGTATCCCACGGCGGAGCTTTTCAGAGAGTATCAGGTCCTGAACATAGCCAATTTACATCTCAAATCCATTCTCTGGCACTACCATCGAGAGGAAGGGAAGATGCAGACTCAGCAGAGACACATGACACGCATGGCAACTAATGAAATGTTCACCATCCCTAGAGTTAAAACCTCTTTTGCCCAAAGGCAATATGCTTATTTGGCTCCCATTACATACAATGGCGTGCCGACTTCAATAAAGGTAAAGGTAGGAAAACCATTTAGACAGTCGATCGGAGCGTGGTTGTTATTGCGACAGGATTTTGAGTACTTGGGCTTTCAGGATAAATGACGAGTGGAAGGGATTTATGTGAGATTTGTGATTGTGTGCGGTATAGTGTGGGATGAATATTTTTGATCTTTCTGGAGTGATGATGTGTGAGGAGTTGAATTTCGCAAGATGTTTCCAGTTGTAGTTGAGTGTCACTGTCAGGTTGATGAGAGCGTGCAACGGGGTTTTGTTTCTGTGTAATCAAAAATCGGAAAGAAGTATCGATTTATTTTTTTCATGCTAAATATCCTCAGTGAGATACAGGCAAAAGCCTAGTTTACTGGGGATACGACAAATGAAAGGCAACAAACCCAGATCCATTAAAATTGTATGTCCAAATCAAATTATCTGTTGTTTTTCTCAAATTGTGTATATTTCTTGTCATGTGTAATAATAAATAAATAAATAAAAAAATAAAATCTAGTTTGTGATCCTCTGATGATGAGGTAAAAACCTTGAAACCTGTAGGTTTATACCATTATATTAAATGGAAAAAACAGTGTTTTACTAAATAAATTACAATGTCTTTAAACCTCCACAGTGTTACTTGTATTTTATTAAACTTTCGTTGTATATAGTGCCACCTGGCTGGCTTGTTTCTATGTGGCAATATCTTTTGACCAACCAGAAATATGTTAAACTCTTTTTTTAAATCTGGGTTCTAATGGGAATCGAACCCGTAACCTTAAGTATAAATAATATAAACGTAGTAATAATAAAATAATAAAAATTATACGAGTATGGAGTCGTTTAAAGAGCAGACCCTCTTCATGGGCGCTCTAACTCGGGTTTGATCCCACTTTTATTTACAGATTAACAATGTTTCAAAATAAATGTATTTAAATTGTGTGTAAGAATAGATAGATTGTGGCTGCGGCCTTTATGTACCTCCCCGCATCTATATTTATATAGGTATATAACCGCATCTGTATTTCTATAGGGATATAACCGCATCTTTATTTCTATAGGTATATAAACGCATCTGTATTTATATAGGTGTATCACCGCATCTATATTTATATAGGTATATAACCGCATCTGTATTTATATAGGTATAGAACCACATCTATATTTCCATAGGTATATAACCGCATCTGCATTTCCATAGGTATATAACCGCATCTATGTGACAAAGTGCGAAAGTAAAAAAAGAACCGCTAGATTGCACTATGTATTGCTTTTATCGGCAAGTAGTTTAATTTTTTTATATTTAGATTTAACTTATTTGTGGACAGTAGTTTTGATATTTTTAATATCTCAGATACCACATTCGAGTGTAGTATCATCATTACGGAAGTTTTTAAACCAAATTTGACACACACGACCATTTAAAGCATCGTATGTTGCGCCATACACTCTAAAACTACCGGAGGGAAACGTGGCTGGACCAAATGTTGAATGAAGGTAAAGTGAGAAGTATGAATAATAGTAGATTGCGCATGACGAAGTGTATGAATGTGGAGGAAGCGAAAGTTGTGTGCTTGAATATAAAACATTAGATATCTGTTCCCTCTGCCTACCCTGGAAGGAACACGGCGTGATGATGTGATTCCTTTGCTGCATTTAAAAAACATCAAGCACCGAAAAAACACACTTTTTTTGTTCTATGAAATTTAGATAAACAGTGGCCGAAATGAAATTTGTGTAAAAAATTCATAATAATATACATTCGGCACGTTTGGAAAGAGGTAAGCAATGAAAATTTTGTACTAATGACATATACCCGAGAAATACAAAACTACCTTCTGGCCAACCTATTACAACGAACGTGTACATTTTTTTTAAATTTTTTTTTTTATTTATTTTACACGTGACAAGAAATATACATAATTTGTGAAAAAACAACTGGTTATTTAATTTGGACACACAATTTAATTGGATCTGTGTTTGTTGTTCTTCATTTGTCGTGTCCCCAGTAAACTAGGTTTTTGCCTGTATCTCACTGAGGACATATAGCATGAAAAAATAAATCGATACTTCTTTCCGATTTTTGATTATATAAAACCCCGTTGCACATTCTCATCAACCTGACAAACAGTGACACTCAATTACACATGTATATGTTATGTCAACCGAAATCAAACCCCTGACACTTCATCACTCCAGACAGACCAATAAATTCATTCCACAATATACCGCACATAATAAAAAAATAAAAACAAAAATATAAATATAAAACAACAAAAAACACATATCATGCGTGTCTTTTGCAGGGTAGACAGAGAGAACAGATATCCAAACTTTTCTGTCTTATCACACAACGTCTTCTCCACATTCATACATCTCGTCATGAACAATATTTTCTTTATATTTCTCACTTGACCTTCTTCAATTATTTAAAAAAAAAACATGCAGATGTGCTTGGATCGTCTCATTTCAGTGTGCCATCGAATCCAGTACAGCGCTATGGCTGTTGAGTTTGCTGGTGTGCAACGGCTCACTCAAAAAAGACTCCACAGCACGGCTTCGCTTTCTGTTCTCAATGAAATTGACTTTGGAATGGTTAGGGGATCCTCGACTACCGACGAATAAAATACAAGAAGTTAACTTGGATTATAGAGTGCCTTCTACTAATCGATCAGCTGGTTAAGGTTCTAGAGTCTAGTAGACTCTGAAACCGTGGGAACAAGGTCAAGTGTAAGGACAAGACTATGTAGGCGGCTAATTGTGGGGACTTTGAAGAGGTGGCCGGATGCTGCCATTATCTGTGTCGTTCTGATAATGTACTGACGCTCCTTTCTACAGGGGCGTTGCTAGGTTCACATCATCTGAAGTTACTACTTCGCGTTTGATTATTTAAATTATATATACTAACGGTGACGATCTCTATGACCTAGTTAATAAGACACTCATCTTCCAATCCGGAGATTGCGGGTTTACATCTCGCTGGAACCTTGATTTTTTTTTAAAAGGATTCCAGTGTCGTTTTCATTTAATGCCTCTTTAACATCTTTCTGGTTGGTTGGGAGATATTGCCAGCCAGATTGTAATGTATACAATATAAACAATGAAAGTGTAATACAATACAACCTCCATGACCTAGTTGATAAGACGCGTGTCTTCCTAACCAGAAGTCGCGGGTTCGATTACTGTTGGTAACCAATTTTGTTAAAAACGGTTCTGGTTTTTTACAATTGGTTGGTTGGGAGAGATTGGTAATCAAATCTGAAACCCTCGGGTGGAAACGTAGCGTTTTACCAACTGTTACACGGAACTCTGTAATACTGTTGATAGGTTCGATAGGCCTCTTTAACACCTTTTTGGTTGGCTGGAAGAGATTTCCACGTGGTAATACGCCCGCAAGGTTTTATTTTATATTACGAAAGTGTAACGCAATACAATAAATCAACAGCGACGTCAAAGAAGATGAATGAAGCTGGAACTATGATTTTTAAAAAAAGGATTCCAGTCTGGCTTTCACTTAAGGCCACTTTAACATATTTCTGGTTGGTTGGAAGAGATTGCCACACGACAATAAACCCGCAAGGCTGTATTGTATATTACGAAAGTGTACCATAATACAATACAATGAATCAACAGTGACGACCGCTATGGCCTAGTTAATAAGACACCTTTCTTTCGACCCCGAGGTTGCGGGTTTTATTCCCGCTAGAAAAAATCCCTCTGAACACCAGATTAAAAAGGTTTTCAGTCTAGTTTTCACTAAATACCTCATAAATATCCTTTTTCTTTTATTTAATTTTACCTGGTGAGTTTATTTCTATGTGGCAATCTCTTCTAACCGACCAGAAATATGTTTTAATGGTCCCTAAGTGAAAGCCAGACTGGAATCCGACGGGGATCGAACCCGCAATCTCCGGATCGGCAGACAAGGGTCTTTCCACCAGGCCACCGAGGTCGTCTCACTGGTTGGAAGATATAGTCTCATGGCAATAATACTGAACACAAAGAAAGTGTTATGCATGATTCGCTCGTGCGCTGCTGTAGCTACGAGATATGATTTATTTAGTAATAATGGGTTCGAGTCCCGCGTTAGCTCGTTCTTGAGAATTTTTGTCTATAAGGCGCTTTATAAAACTGTTTATTAAATTTTAACAGTCCACTAACTAGTAATACTTTTAATGATATGCGAGGCCGAGTCTAGTACCACGCCAGCGATTATTTATTTATTTAATTATTTATTAACACTTCATTGAAAAACTCGAGAGACTCAAATCATCCACCAATGTACTGCCCAATTTGATCCCACCACCACCCATGGTGTTATGGGGGACAAAATAAGTCTTCAGCCAGAACGATTTACATTTAAAGATTGAAATATTCTTAATTTTTTTATGAGCGCGACATCACATACAGACGAATAAGGAATAGCCCAAAGGAAGCCCTCCTCCGGTGGCGACACACCTGAGTGTAAAGATATTAGTAGTGACGAAGGACTTAAGGTCCGACATTACGGAAGAAGGAGAATGACTTGCAGCGCAGTCAAGTTTTTCTTATAAAGTGGCTTAAGGCCTGGAATTCAAACAGCCAAGCAAGTTGCCTTGTTATCTCAAAGTTGGTAGTATGAACCGAATGGAAGCATTCGAAATGTGGATGCACCGGAGAATGCTACGGATACCCTGGATGGATATGATCAGCAGCACAAGGGTTCTTCAAAGAGCTAAAGTTGATAGAGAGTTGCTGACTAATATTAAAATCCGAAAGGTGTCCTACTTGGGTCATGTATGTAACTTAGAGGAGCAAAGTACAAATTACTACACCTGATCATCCAAGGCAAAATAGAAGGCCGAAGACGTGTTGGCAGGAGGCAAATCTTCTGGCAGTCGCAATATACGTGATTGGACTAGCATAAGGGGCGGGGCGTTGGAGATCTTTTTTGGGCTGCCGGAGACAAAGATGTCTACTCCCAGGTGATATTCAACGTTGGGGGGACCTGACGTGACACTGGGAAGAAGAAGAAGCAAGTTTTTGCAAGCAAGCAAGCAAGCCAATATTTTCACAGAAAATTTCAAATGTAATAAAATTAGCCTTTGACGCCACTTGGTCGGAGTAATCAATCGGTACGAAGATGAACCGATGTAAGACTGAGTGGAGTTCCCATAGGAAATTATTGAATCGATTATCATCGCAGCACCACAGAATGTGATTTGCGGATTGATCCAGAGGGTCGCAATAATTACAACAGGGTGAAGAGACAAGATTAGGGCTTAAGAGTTTCCAATTAAAGCTCCTTTGGTCAGGGAGAAATTGGGTAGTGTAATAGTTTGAGAATACCAACATGGACGCGTCCTGATGCAAGGAAAAACTAACCAGAATAATTTTACTTATTTATTTTCTCAAAACAGGCTAAGTCCAATTACATTGAAAAATACAAGATGTGTTAGCATTAAAAAAAATTATATAAAATAAAAAATTATGTACATGCATACATAACATATATACACACAAACATACATACACATAATATATTCAAAGTCATTTAAATACGTTGATGAGTGCTTTCTAACGCGCGCAATCTTAGAAGAAAATTTACTTTTACTTTTGGTAATGTGATATGAAATATGTCAATATCCGAAGCAGTCCCGTTCAAGAGTTAAGGCCCTTCCAACAGGCATAGCGGCTGGAAGACCCGTTCTGGCGTATGTTATTGAGAACAGTTCTTGCCGGCGCAGTTTAGTGTAATTGTTAGGAATATTTAACGCTAATCTTTGTAGTAATGCTGGACAGTTCACAACTCGAAAGAGTCTGACAACGTATACTAGGAGATGCAGATCTCTTCTTACGCTCAAAGAGTTATACCCGAACATGCCTAGCAGAAACTGAGTAGGATAAAGCCATGGATAGACAACAAACTCACTCATTGTACATTCAATATCCACCTAACACGAGAAAAAGGCTTGTAACGTTCTTGTGGCCGATGCTCTATGTTAAAAACTACTTTATAATTATCGCCGTTTCTTAAACAGGCCCTGTTTCTTAAATCTACGATACCGCCAGGGGCGACAGCCTATCCATGGGAACCTGAACAGCAACAGGACGAAGCAGGCTCCTGACACCACAATTTATAGGTACAAGTGCCAAGTCTGATAACACCTTCCTTACTATGGGAAGATGTCTTCTGTTTTGTCATGTTTATTGATTTTTGATTAGATCAATTAAAAAAATCCTGTCAAACGAGATTGTTTATTTTCCTGTTCTCTAGTGTGGGGTAGATCTGACTCTCAAAACAGAGACGAACGGTGTTAGTCAGAATGCTGGCAGATATTTGTATTATTGTGTAACGCTATGTATTTATTGTATACAGTACAACCTCCTCCTTGGCTTATTGGCAATATTTTACAACCAACCGGAAAGATGTTATGATACTAAATAAAAACGTAACTACAATCCTTTTAAAATAAATCTATAGTGTGCTGATGACATGGTAATATTAGTGAAGAATGAACAAGAATTACAGTGTTTGATTAGGAAATTGTATGAGAGATACGAAGATAAAGATTTGAGAATAAATATTGCGAAATTCAAAGTTATGGTGATAGAAAAGTGTGAAAGGAAAAGTAAATGAAAATGTAGGTGAGTAGTGAATAATTGGAGCAAGTTGTAGAATTCTGCTATTTCGACAGTATTTTCACAGATGATGGAAGAGTTAAGAGGAATATCGAACAGCGACCCAAAGTCAGTGGCTCACTAAAACATATATAACATACTTGAACCAGATATTATCAAAATCTGCTAAGGTGCTATTTATCTTCGATGTATAGGAGTAAAACGTGGAAGTAGAAAAATAATGAAAGGAGTTGAAAAAATTCTATAGAGATGCAAGCATTAAGGAGAATAATGAAAGGAGTTGAATAAATGCTATAAAAACGCATGCATTGAGTAGAATAATAAAAGGAGTTGAATAAATGCAATAGGAATGCATGCATTGAGAAGAATAATGAAAGGAGTTGAATAAATGCTATAGGAATGCATGCATTGAGACGAATAATGAAAGGAGTTGAATAAATGTTATAGGAATGCATGCATTGAGAAGAATAAATTGAGTGACAATGTATGACAGAAAACAAGATGAAATAATTAGGGATGAATGTGAACTTAAGGATAATGTGTTAATAAGATGAAGAGAAACACTCTAAGATGATTCGGGCACGTGGAACGAATGAATGAAGAAAGTACAACTACTACGGATTCTCTGACTTTCTACGTTTTCTTCTTTCAGAATATCATTCACTTGATCCAACCATACTTTCCTTGGTCTTCCTCTCACTCGCCTTCCACGCACATTTGCACTATATATCGGTTTTGTAAGATTTTCTTCGTTCATTCGTTTCACATGCCCAAACCATTTCAGCGGGCTCTTCTTCATCTTACTCAACACATCGGCCTTAAGTTCATATTCATCACTTCATTCCATATTATCATAGATTGTCACCACATATTCGTCCAAAAGCACGCATTTCCACAGCATTTATTCAGCTCCTCTCAGTCGTTTTCCAGATTCACGTTTCACTGCCATACGACAAAGTTGGCACTAAAATATTATTATGGACTATCTTAGCTGATTTTGATACTGTCTAGTTCAAATATATGTATATGTTTTAGTGCCCCATTTACCTATTTTTCTATCGCTACACCCCGTTCGATATCCCTCTTAATACTTCTATCTGAGGAAATATTCTTTGTCATAGCAAAAAATGGGTGTCAGTCTATTTGTTTTTGCTTTCGTATTTTTTTGGTTCCATTGCCCTCTCTTTTGAATATACCATACACTGCATTAATGTAACCACACAAGTAATTAATAAATAGTAACCAGATAAATCGTTAACAATTGGTACCGAATAAATCGTTAACAAATGGTAACCACACGAGTCGTTAATAATGATAACCACACAAGTCGTTAAAATTGGTAACCTCCCAAATCGTTCAAAAATCATTGATAACCACACAAATTGTTCGTGAATCATAAGTAACACACAAGTCGTTAAAAATTAAACCACAAAAGTAATTAATAAATAATTACCAGATAAATCGTTAACAATTGGTACCGAATAAATCGTTAACAAATGGTAACCACACGAGTCGTTAATAATGATAACCACACAAGTCGTTAAAATTGGTAACCTCCCAAATCGTTCAAAAATCATTGATAACCACACAAATTGTTCGTGAATCATAAGTAACACACAAGTCGTTAAAAATTAAACCACAAAAGTAATTAATAAATAATTACCAGATAAATCGTTAACAATTGGTACCGAATAAATCGTTAACAAATGGTAACCACACGAGTCGTTAATAATGATAACCACACAAGTCGTTAAAATTGGTAACCTCCCAAATCGTTCAAAAATCATTGATAACCACACAAATTGTTCGTGAATCATAAGTAACACACAAGTCGTTAAAAATTAAATCACACAAGTAATTAATAAATAGTAACCAGAAAAATCGTTAACAATTGGTACCGAATAAATCGTTAACAAATGGTAACCACACGAGTCGTTAATAATGATAACCACACAAGTCGTTAAAATTGGTAACCTCCCAAATCGTTCAAAAATCATTGATAAACACACAAATTGTTCGTGAATCATTGGTAACACACAAGTCGTTAAAAATTGTAACGAGGTTTAAAATAATTAAAAATTCTCAGTTAACTTAAGATTAAAAAATTTCTTTGTTATGAAATCCTTTAAGACATTCTCTATACATTTCAAGAATCGGTCACTTGACACTCAATAAAGATATAAGCAACTATCTCGACGCCCTTATTCCCTTTGCGTCGCTAGTAATTAAGCATTACCCGTCGAGTCCTTGTAGAAACACGTGCCGCTATCTGCTGTTTTGTCTTATTTGGAATTGAATTAGGTTACAAGAACTTAAGTTAGACTTACTATGTTAGCGAATCCACTACCAAGATACAAACGTCTGGGTGTCCCGTGCAAACTAAGCGACAATCAAGTATTTTTTTTAAATTTGTTCAAATCAAGTATTTTTTTAAATTTTATTCAAATCAAGTATTTTTTTCAACTTAAGTCTATCACTCTCAGTAGGGTGAATTGTGTCAACCAAAAAAAATACTTACGGATTTTTTCTATTTTGTACGTATTAAGTATTTTTCATTTTTTATAATAATACTATAAGGGAGCAGACTCTCCTCGAAGACTCGAATTCGGGAATCGAACCCAATTTTTCACTAATAAAGCATTTTTTTCAGTTTTTGTATTTATCAATCATTTTTTTTTGCATTTTGTGGTTACTAAGTTTTTTTTCAATTTCGTACTAATCAGGCATTTTTTCCCCGTTTGCGGTAATCAATTTTTGAATTATTTACTAATAAAGAATTTATTTTAAATTTGGTATCGATCAAGCAATTTCTCAGTTTTTTACAAAGCAAGCATTTTTTCATAGTTGTAACTAATAAGCATTTTTACAATTTTTTACTTGTCAAGCATTTTTTGAATTTTGTACTAATCAAGCTTTTTTTCATTTTATTACTAATCAAGCAAAAAAAATTCAATTAATATGTTAATCAAGTATTTTTCAATTTATTACTAATCAAGGGTTTTTTTTTCAATTTTGTATTATTCAAGCATATTTTGAAAGGCATTGAAAGACGAGAAGCCACATGGAACACGGTAAACGGAGTACTTAATGATATGTACAAAAATGACAATTACATAATTGGATGTTGGTGTCTATCTTGATGTATAGAAGGGAAACTTATACTTTGCAGAAGGATTAGAGGAAGATTAATGCTATGGAGATGCGTGGACTGGGGAAAATTTGTGATGTCAATGTATAAAATAAGGCGTACATCAGAAATGAATGCATTAATAAAATTGATGTTTTAAGTAAGATGAAATAAGGAGCTTTAAGATGGTTTGGACATGTGAAGAGAATGAATGATGAAATAATGACTAAGCGAGTATACATGACAGAAGTTTAAGGTGTGCGTGGAAGATATAGACCGAGAAAAATGTGGCTGGACGGAATGGACCAGATTTTGAAAGAAGGTAAAGTGAGATGAATGAATTATAGAAGATTGTGAACGAGATGCACTCGTATAAACGTTGAGGAGGCGAAAGTTGTGTGTTTGGATAGAAAAGTTTGGAGATCTGTCCTGCCTGCCTACATGGGACACGGTGTGATAATATGTTTAATTATTTTATTTTAGGGTAAATGTAGTTGAAAATAATTAGTACGTTTTTATAACGATTTTGTACCTGCACTGACATACTATTACGCTGTTGTCTTCTGGCCACGTTCTTAATTTTGTGTGGATCGTCAATTCAGATATGATGAGTAGTTACATACAAATAAACAAAACCGCGAAGAGTCTTTCGACTTTTGGGAGAGTAAGTTTTGTGATATTTTATCTTAGCTTACCCTGCAAGGGACACCGCATGATGATATGTATATACGAGTATGTACAGTACCCGGCGGTAAGTAATACACATCGGGCTTAAGAAAGATACTGTCGGCCATAATCGGCTAACTTCGGCTTTGTAGAGCGTCGTCTCTGTCATTGACTGTTAGCGCATCGTGTGACAGAGACGACGCTATACAAAGCCGAAGTCAGCCGATTATGACTGACAGTCTCCTTCTTAAGCCCGATGTGTATTACTTACCGCCGGGTACGTAATCAATTATATTTATGTCGTACAAATCAAGTATATTTTTCTATTTTGTATTAATTAACCATTTTTCCATTGAGTAGTAATTATATGTGTATACTTTTATAAACATGTTTGGGGATTTAGCGTCATAATTTTTTTGGTATTTTTGAGTAAGTTAGAAGTATTAAGTATCGGTTTTTTTTTGTATCGCTATGTTAGCAGTTAACATAAGTCATATATATTTGAATGGCTACTTTCTTTGGTGTAAAGTACGAATGTTGCAGGTATATATTTAGTATAAATCAGCTCCGAACATTTCAATTATCCGTATATTCCACAATTTAATGATTTTTTTCCGAGATAGCCTCTGTACGGAAGTATGCGAATGAAATCTCAAATTTACATGGTGAGGTGCGGGCAGCTGACAAGGGACGGCCCAGTGTCGTGTGATCAGCTACGTGTATTGTTATATTTACTCGTTTACTTACTTATTTATTAGTTTAAATATTTTAATGATTTGTATTTTAAATGGTGTTGTCGAATAAATGGTTCTTTTTACGATTGCTTTGTTATATTGTAAATTAGCACAATGTTTATTCTTTTTTAAATAATTTTGAAACGTATATTATATCATCGATGAAAATTAAACGAAATAATTTTTTTGTCATTTTGGATTGCGACTTATCGTGACGAGATAATAGATCTCGTGGTTGCACACCTTTTAATAATAATAAACGAACAATTTATATAGCGCCGTTTCGACAGCAGATTCAACTCAACTCCCCCGTTACTACTATCATTGAAAGATTTAAAAAAAAACGTTGAGTGTAAGGATAGGAAGGCGGTGGCTGCGGCCATCAGACTAGGAACTTATCTGCATCTGAATAAGCTTAGAAAAACAAACTCGGTAAGAAAAACGCAGAAAATTTACCACGGGAAGACGATCTACAAAGAAACATTTGTATAATATTACAAAATATTGTATGTAAAGAATTTTGTATAATAATACAAAATATGTTATAGTATATGTATGTTTTTGTAAAGAATTTTGTATAATAATACAAAATATGTTATATTATATGTATGTCTTTGTAAAGAATAATAATAGAAAATATTGTATGTGTATATCTTTGTAACGAATAATAATAGAAAATATTGTATGTGTGTATCTTTGTAAAGAATAATAATAGAAAATATTGTATGTGTATATCTTTGTAAAGAATAATAATAGAAAATATTGTATGTGCATATCTTTGTAATGATATACACATACAATATTTTCTATCCACGCCTTTAAAAAATCCTTGTCCATCGCATCAAATGATTTCTTCCTGCTATAACAACATCACCATCCAGTGAGAAGATACAGATAACGCTAATACAAAAACAAAAATCAACCACCTAACACAAAATAAAAGGTTCTCCAATGATTCAATGAAAACGTCAATCCGCACCACCGATAGAAATTACGTCACTCGAATATTATCATGTCAAGAAATGACAGCTGTCAAATAACATGGGGAAACATGAAGATGTTCTGAAACATGGTTTGACTATAGAATTCCTCACTTTACCAATTGTCATTACAATTCAGTACCGTATCAATTATAATATTCAGAAACTCTAAAATACATCAATCACAAATGCGAAAAATTCTATGTTCAAAACATGTGTCAGAACATCATAGTATAAATAGGCCAAAACCCATACGATGGTTGTAGCCAAAGAAATAATACAAGAATTGAATTTTGAATACAAAAGAGCGAGAGAGGAATACTTGAATTCTCTCCGAAAGTAATTCAAAATTTGAATATCGGTGGGGCCGTGATACTGAACGAATTTTAAATACCTAGCTAACAATTTTTGAACCGGTGTAAAAGGGGACGATGTATAAATGATATATAATTTTACATTTATGAATGTATATTTTCATAAATGTAGAATTTGTTCTACTTCCGTGAATATTTCACGGGCTGCAACTAGTCAGCTTATATTATTACACGACATCTGTCACTTTGTATTTTCTTATTTTTTTCTTTTTTATGGTTTTAATACTATAACTGAAGTTCAACTGATGAGAATTATTTATGTTGAAATTAAATACGATGAGTTTTTCAATTCTATGTCATTCTTCTTCTTCTTCTCAGTGTCATGTCAGGTCCCCTCAACGTTGAATATCACTTGAGAGTAGATATCTTTGTCCCCGGCAGTCCGAAAAAGATCTCCAACGCCCCTTATGCCAGTCCAATCACGTATATTGCGGAGCCAGGAGATTTGCCTCCTGTCAACACCTCTTCGGCCTTCTATTTTGCCTTGGACGATCAGGTGTAGTAATTTGTACTTTGCTCCTCTAAATACATGACCCAAGTAGGACACCTTTCGGATTTTAATATTAGTCAGCAACTCTCTATCAACTTTGGCTCTTTGTAGAACCCTCGTGTTGCTGACCATATCCGTCCAGGGTATCCGTAGCATTCTCCGATGCATCCACATTTCGAATGCTTCCAGTAGGTTCATACTACTTACTTTGAGGGTCCATGATTCTACTCCATGCAATAACACTGACCAAACGTAGCATTTGACTAACCGTTGTCGAAGTTTCGAGATTAGATTATCATCGCATAATACGCTTCTCATTTTATGAAAAGCCGCACGAGATGATTCAATTCTGCACTTGACTTCGGTTTCTGGGTCGAGGTCTTCCACTAGGATACTTCCGAGGTATTTACATTTTTTCACTCTCTCTATATCAGCACCGTTCAATGTAAGACATGCTCCTGCGTGATCCTGCCGGATATGTCATAAAGCACTCAAATTACATGATATACGAGTACATATACCATCAAACCTTTTATTTCATTAATATTTTATTAGACATTTCATTGTTAAAACAATCTGGTGGGATTATTGCCAGGCGGCAATATCTTCCAACCAACGAGAGAGCAGTAAATAAAAAAATTACATGGTCGCAAAAATGTTTCAATAATTATTCATTTTTATTATATTTATAATCATATACATAATAAAAGTAAAAGTGAGATATCATCAATCAAAAAAAAGTAAGGGATGGTGGAGAGAAAGGAAAAATTAGGAATGAAACACGTTATATAATATTACTGACTAGAAATTAAAAGAAAAAAAATCCAGTTGGTTCTTAAAATATGCCAAAAACGGAGCGAGTCTTACATTGGTTTGTAACTGGTTCCGGAGTCTTACTGCATGGACAGTCACGGACGGCGTAAAAAAAGAAGAGCAAGGAACTGGGAAGGCCAATAAACCATCTCTGTTTGAGCGTAGCGCCTTTTCAAGGCAGGGAGAATAGGACATCAGACTTGACTATCACAACACGCATCTTGAGCATCTTCTACATTCATACACCTTCTCACCTAACTATTTCTCTGACTATTTACATTTTTCCTTCTTTCAAAATATCATTCACTTGATTCAATCACACTCGTTTTTTTTTTACCACGTCCTATATTTGTTTTGTTAGTCTTTTTTCTTTCATTCGTTCCACGTGTCTAAACCATCTCAGAGGCTTTTCTTGATGTTACTAAATACATCAGGCTTCGTTTCGTATTTTGTCATACATTTCTCCTCCTTTAATCTTCTCAGTGCGTGCATTTCTACAGTATATATTCGGCTCTTTCCACGTCGACGTTTCACTTATATGTATCAAAGTTAATACTACGATACTGCTGTGGACTATTGTTTTAGCAGATATCGAAATTGTCCGGTTCGAGTATGTTTTTGCCTCCTTGTTTTTGTTTCCTATCGCTACATGTCGTTTGATATCCCTCTTACGAAATCTGAGACATTACTAAAGGGTCTTTCGAATTTAGCGTTTTTTTTTTATTCTTGGATAAAACACAGATGGCGTCGCGAACTTACCTGGGTCTTGTGACATTTGAGAAGTCTAATGTATGACATTAATATAAATGGACTCGTATACAATACAACAACGCGTTCAAATTGTTGAATTATTTAATGAATTGTAACATTATCTCCGGAAATGATGATGTTAATTGGCCACCATGACCATGTGATCTGACACCGTTGGACTATTTTCTCTGGGGTTACGTAAAAAACCAGGTCTATAAGAATGACCCCCGATCAATTCCTGAGCTGAAGGACGAAATTATTTGCGTTATTGGTGAGTTAGAACCGCAATTATGTCAAAATGTCATCGAAAATTTTGACAAAAGTGTGGACATCTGTAGACCTGCTAGAGGTGTACATTTGGCAGATATTATTTTTTGTGTTTAAATTTCATACATTATTCTTTAATGACCAATAAAAGGTTTTTTGAAATCAAAGCAAATTGTGGGTTTTATTCAAGAATTAATAAAATTTGAATTAAAAAAACCGCTCAATTTGAAAGACCCTTTATCTTCATAGCAGAATTCCTCAACTTACTTTTATCTTTCATTTTTCACCCATATATCACATTATTCACCCATATATCACATTATTCACCCATATATCACATTATTCACCCATATATCACATTTACTTTTCCTTTCACACTTTCTTATCACCACTTCTTTGGATTTCGCAACACTTATTTTAAGATCTCTCTCTTTGCATATCTCATACAATTTACATATCAACTCTGTAAGTCATCCTCATTCTCCGCTTACACTACAATGTCATCAGCATACTTCCATCATACATATAATTTTTATTTATTTATTTATTTTTTTCAAAACAGGCTTACCCCAATTACTTTTAAAATTACAATACATTAAAAAAGAAGAAAAATTACATTTAAAAAATTAAATATAAAATAAAAAATAATGCATACATACGAGTATATACACACAAAAATATGATACACATATATTCACTGTCACTTAAGTATGTTGATGAGTGCTTTCTAACGCGCTCAATCTAAGAAGACAATTTACTTTTGCTTCAGAAGAGTTAAGGCCCTTCCAACAGGCATAGCGGCTGGAAGATCCGTTCTTGCGTATGTTATTGAGAACAGTTCTTGCCGGCGCAGTCTAGTGTAATTGTTAGGAACATTTAACGCTAAGCTTTGTAGTAATGCTGGACAGCTCACAACTCCTCGAACGAGTTTGACAACGTAATATAATGATAAACATGATCTTAGCAGAAGGGTATTAAAGAAAGTGAAATAATATATTAGCCATGAATGCATAGATGAAATGGATGTTGTAAGTAAGATGAAGAAAGGAGATTTAAGACCATTTGGACATTTGTAGAGAATGAATGATATAAGAATAACTAAGCGAGTATATGAGTAAGAATGGTGAGATGTACGTGGAAGAGATAGACCTAGAAAAACGTTGCTGGATCAAGCGGAATAGATTAATGTAATCTGAGAAGTATGAATAATAGAAGGTTTTGCGTGCCAACTGTAAAATTCTCATAAAAAGAAAGGAAATGTAATGCTTAAGTATTATATTACACTTTAGTTGAAAACATTGCAAATTGGTGAGTTTGTTGCTGTTTTTTAATTTCTTCCAACTAACCAGAAATATTTTAAACAAGCCTAAAGTGAAAACCAGAATGTAACCCTTTGTCAAACGAAATTGGGTAACAATAGTGATCTAACCCACAACCTTCGGGTTGAAAGATCTTATCAACTAGGTTGTCTTAGTATGTCTCGACAGAAAAGTTTGACGCTCTTTCCACTCTGCCTGCATCGACAGGGAAATGGAGTGATGGTATTTATGTATATATTTAACATTTATTAAAAAAAAAATTCGATCAAGCCTTGCCAAGATTTCCGTCATTGAAGAACTCATTGGAAGATTTCTGAAAATAATTCTGCGCACGATTCCCCTAATTAAAATGTTACCCGAGAATTCCTCTCTCATTTGTGAAACCCTTTAAAACTCACGGATGCTGAACTTTTGGTTCAAATTAAATGTGCATACATACATACTGAATCCACACAGCATCTCTTAAGCTTTCTTACGCTGCTCTCACAAAAGTCAAAAGATTCTTCGCGGTTTTCCTTATTCGTATGACACTCCTCAACATATCCGAATTGACGATCCAAACAAAATGAAGAACGTGGCCGGAAGACAACGGTGGATAATTATGTCAGTGCAGCTACGTAATCCGGAAACTTAAAAAATAACTACATTTATCTACCCCAAAATAAAATTATTAATAACTATATATACATGACTAATACATGTCATCACGCTTAGTCCAAAGAAAGCAGAATTTCACCCCTCTTAAATATTTTTCTTTTAGGTCAAATTACCACACATATATAGATCATTCAGCCAGAAGAGTCATTTTGCAATAGTGTGAGTAACAGAGCATTTACAAAAACTTGTCACTTTATTTTTTTCATGAAGTGGAAAAGCAAAAAAATATAAAAATAATATTTCATATTCAAACATTGAAATAAACACACACGTTTTGTAAATTAAAAATGCTGTCAGCTTCAATTGTAATAATCATAAAAATAAAATGAAAGTAAGTTTATTTAACCTATTAATTGTTTAGGCATGGCAGACTCTAGGAAACATTAAATAACAATGATGGAATTTTTCAAGATTATAAATAATTATAAGTACAAGTATTATAAAGTAAAAATTTTCGTTAGCTTTAATTAGATTATAGCACATCAAAATAAAATGAATGTAAGATTATTTAACATATTAATGTATCATAATTACATAATAACAATGCCAAATAATAAAGTTTTAAAATAATAGTGGATGGAGGGATACTAAATTCTATGAAACTTTAAGTTATAACAAAGTAAATTCTAAGCTTTCGAAAAATGTTGAATTATTTATTACATTAAACAAAAATCGCACTCCTAATTTCAACATGGTAGTGTTTTTCTAATCACCGAGTATTTTAACAACAATACAAACGTGCGCTCTGCGCGAACCAATCGTGTGGCATTCTAAAACCAATACCACTACATAAGTTGTGTAATACAGATAGTGTTACTTACACTATTGCAAAATGACTCTTCTGGCTGAACGATCTATGCTTCCGACGTAATATGACATCAGTCTGACCTTAACACTGCTTTCGTAACGAACCGGGATCATTCCACTTGAAGAGAGCCTCGGGTTGGGAGGGAGAAAAAGGTGTAGTGGAATAAAATAGTTATTTATTTCTTGAATTTTAGAAAAAAGACGTTTGTTTCACTTTGTAGTGTCATGTTCATACATTTTTGGTGAAATAAATAAAACATTTATTTTTTTTATTTACCACTATCTTATTTGAGTTCACTACCAGTTTCAATGACCTCCGTCTTTCTCGTCAGTTCATCTTCACCTGACGAGGAAGACGGAGGTCTTTGAAACCGGTAGTGGACTCAAACTTTTTGTTTTTTTTTATTTATTTAATCTAGTTATGCGGTGTGGGATGGAAGCCCCCTGATGCCCTTGCGGTCGGGCTCGCCCTACATTGGTGGGGAGTATCTCGGCCGGGGGAATGTTTGTGGGATGAGCCCGAACCTTTTAATGTCTTCTCTCTTGAATGTATTTTTTTTATCGATTCATTTTCTGTTTTTTTTATATTCTTGTTCTACGTTTTCAAGGGTGTGGGCTGAAAAACATCTGGTGTCCCCGTGGCTGGATTCGCCCTATATTGGTGGAGTGTATCTTGGCCGAGGGGATGTTATTAGATGAGCCCAGACCTTTTGATAGCTTCTGTATTTAATGTATTATCTGCAATTTATGTGTTTTAGAAGTGTTATTTAAATATATTTTGTACAAACTATGTTGCTGTCAATAAACCTATATTTATTTAAATAAAACAGTGGTGAAGATAAAACAAAAATATGGGTTTTATTTATTTTACTAAAAAAATACAGTTGTTTATAGCTAAAATATTATAATATAATTCTTTAAAGTTACAGGCAAAAAGTTGAATAAATTGTTAAATATTAAAATCTTACAATGTTATTAAGGTATTCTTGGGGTAGTTCTCTGTCACTTAAAAGCATTGAAGAATAAATCATAACGTATTTACAATTCCCTGTTTAATACTTTAATGGACAAATTACTAGGTAACAATATTTTCAAACCATCAAGATAAAAGTAATTCAAATATTGGTCAAAGGTTTATCTCGGTTGAAGAGAGCCTCAAGAATCTAGAGTCTAGATACAAGGCATGTAGCGCGAGATTTTTGTACTAAGCAAATCAATTTTTTTTTATCCACTTTGCACGTATTTCTCCTGTTACACAAAGAGGGTCGGCTTCTAGCGTTAGCTTATTCGTTAGGAAGAATATCAGCCAGGATTCTTCTCATACTGCTAGGCGGTACCGAAAATACGAGTATATCAAGTGTCATTCAGTTGGTTCAATATCTCTATAAGAGTACCACGCGAGACTGAGTGTTTAGCCATGATATTCGTCCTGTAAGTTGGTATGTAGAACAGAGGTTGATTCCTTGCACGGCTATATTTATTAGGTACATATAAACTTAGTGCTTCTAGAATCGCGGGACAGTTAAAGCAACCTTGAAAAACATTAAGTAGGAATATCGCAATGAATTCTTGCCTTGTTGTTTCGAGGCTTCTTTAGTTACACACCGTGAGAAGTTCGATACGGAGAGCATATTTTGGATAATGGTCTTTTGTTCTGTACTATAGATATCTGAGGATTTTTTTTGTATTTGTTCCATAGGTATTGTTTTTATATTTGAGCTGATGAAAATCCCAAACTGTAGATGCATATTCTAATTTGGTTCTAATTAGATCATTATATAAGTTTCGAAATATATCGGTACTGTTAAATTCTCTTGATATTCTCATTATAAAACCGAGTAGTTTGTAACAGTCTGATAAAATAAGTTAGATGGTCGCAAAAAATATTCAAATGATTGTTCATTTGTAAAAAATACGGATGGTTCATATATCATGGACCGTATGGCAACAACGTCTCTATTATCCGAAAATTGGAGATTACCGAAAAACTTTCGACAACCATATATAAATAGAAGCCTAAAGTACTTTGGGCAAGTTACTTGAAAGAATGATGACTATCTGGACAAACTGGTTAACACGGGGACTGTAGAGGGATTCAGAGGAGGAAGGTGTCGCAAGATAGACGGATCAAATAAGTGCTGCATATAACATGCCCCAGGACCGGAAGGGATGGAGACAGAAGACGCGCCGAGTTAGAGACAGCAGAGGACCACGATGCCCAGAACGATGAAGAAGAAAAGTGGGGGAAGAAAGAATTAATTTTAGAGAGGAAAGGCAAATCGAGAAAGAAATAATAAATAAATATAGGTTTATTGATAGCAACATAGTATGTACATGAAATATTTAAATACATTCCAAAAACACATAAATAGCAGAAAATACATTTAAAAGATAAGCTATCAAAAGGTCTGAGCTCATCTCATAACACCCCACCAATATAGGGCGAGCCCAGCCGCGAGGACACCAGATGTTTTTCAGCCGACACCCTTGCACATATAGATTAAGAAGAAAATGAAATAAATAGATGGCAGAAAAAAAAAAAAAAAAAAGTAAATCCACAAATGCATACCACCTCAGATTAACTCAAACAAATATATATGTTAAGTTCTTTGACAGCAACTTAAGTTTTGAGATATGGCAACACCAGTTGTAGATACGTCAAATCTGACATCAGCATCGTAAAGTTTGACGTTTTTAATGGTATACGTGATTTAATGGTAGACAGTTTTGTCATACGAGTGCTATTTGTGTTGTTTACAGTGACTTGAAAAATTTATCTCGGCCAAAAATGGAATTAAATCGTGAACATTTTCGTGCGATGATTTTTTATGATTTTCGACGTGGACTAATTCAAGAACAGTGTACCGATCAACTCGCTTCGACTTTTGGTGATGAATCACCATCCCGAGCCACCGTGTTTTGCTGGTTTTCCGAATTCAATCGTGGACGTTGTTCGCTCCAGGACGAATTTCGTGAAGGTCGTCCAAAATCGGTTGTTGTGCCAGAAGACATCGATGCTGTGCGTGAACTGATATTGCAAGATCGTCATTTGACTTATCGTGAGATTGAGGCATTTTTGGGCATTAGTTTCATTTGCATACATTCAATATTGCATTGCATTTGGCCGTCAAAAAGATTTGTTCGCGTTGGATACCGCATAATTTGACAATCGTTCAAAAAAAGGCTCGTGTCGATTGGTCCAAAGAAATGTTGAAAAAATTCGATCGCGGTGCTTCAAAAGACGTCTATAAGATTGTGACAGGCGACGAATCATGGATCTATGCATTCTAACTAAACGGCAGTCGACTGTATGGGTCTTTCAAGACGAGCCAAATCCAACAAAAGTTTTTCGCGCACGAAGCACTTCGAAGCAAATGGTGGCTTGTTTCTCCGGTATAAATGGTCATGTTGCAACAGTGCTTTTAGTGGAACGTCATACGGTCAATTCCGAATGGTACTCTACTATTAATTTGTTTGCCAGAAGTGTTCGGAGAAATGAGGAAAACCAAGACGGATCATTCTCCACCACGACAATGCGAGCTCTCACACATCGGCTCAAACAAGTGACTTTTTGAGCACTCAAAACATCGAATTGATGGGTCATCCACCGTATAGCCCTGATTTGGCACCCAATGACTTCTTTTTATTCCCGAACATCAAAAATAAATTGCGAGGTCAACGTTTTTCCACGCCTGATGAAGCGGTTGATGCGTTCAAAATGCATGTTTGGAAGTTACCTCATTTGGAGTGGAAAAAGTGCTTCGAAAATTAGTTCAAACGCATGCAAAAGTGTATTGATCTTCATGGAGAGTATTTTGAAAAACAATAAAGCTATTTTCGATGATAAATATTTATTTTTACTTGTCTTTCTCAAAACTTAAGTAGCAAGCCTCGTATATAAATTCATTCCGAAATCGCACATGTATCTCAAAATAAACTGAACCAGAGTATGTTAAACCGAAAGCTCGATAAATGGGGCCGACGACAACACTGTCTACTGTCCACGCTCTTCAACATGTCCGTATGAATTCATATGCGCTGCGGTGTACCATACAATACAGAATAAATAACGAGACTTACTTATACAGATGCGAGGAAGCACTCATTCTAACGGCCGCAGTCGTCATCTTCCCATCTTTAGTAATTTTTTTTATAATATCTTCTATAAGAGTAAGTTCGATTCCTAATTAGAGCGCCCTTGAGAAAAGTGTTCTCTACGAGTATCAACGACGGTATATAAATTGTTATTTTATCAGTTTAACTTTGCTGTTTTGCCATTTTAATGGGTTGGAGTGAATTGATAATAAACAGGCATAAATAATATAATAGGTTAGTCAAAAAGTTTTGAAAGCGACATCTATGGAGCAGTAGAAAACCAAAATTTCTACGCCATTTTAATATTTCATCTTTCATAAGAACGTACTCAAAATTTCATTTCGATCTGTTAATTCATTCTTTGTTTACAAGCCATTTGAAGTTGACGTGTCAGTGTATTTTTTAACAATGGAAAAATCCGAATATCGTGCAGTGATTAAATTCTTTGTTTTGGAAGGTTTATCGGCTACTGAGATCCATGCAAAGATGGTGAAAGTATAAAAGGAGTCTTCTCCTTCATTTCCAACCGTTCACCGATGGGTTTTTGAGTTTAAGCGTGGCCGTAGAAGCGTTGAAGACGATCCACGCTCAGGACGTCCAAAAAGTGCATCAACACCAGAAATCATAGCGAAAATACAGGATATGGTTTTGGAAGATCATCGATCGACTGTGGATGTGATAGCTGACACCATAGGCATCTCACATGGAACAACATGGCATATTTTGGCTGAAGTTTTGGGTTTCAAAAAACTGTGTGCACAATGGGTGCCGCATTTGCTAACTATGCAACAAAAACACGTTCGAATGCGACTTTCTGAGCAACATTTGGAGCAATTTCGAAAGGATTAAAAGGATTTTCTGCGTCGATTCATCACTATGGATGAGACTTGGGTCTACCACCATGATCCTGAATCAAAACAAGAGGCTAAGGAGTGGTGTGAACCAGGCACTTTGGCTCCGAAGCGAGTTCGTGTCCAGAAATCGGCCAAGAAGGTGTTAGCGTCAGTTTTTTGGGATGCAAAAGGAATTTTATTGATAGATTATCTCCAAACTGGTAAGACAATCAACTCTGATTATTATTGTGACCTTTTGGACCAGTTGGATGAAAAAAATTGTGAAAAAAGACCCGGTTTGCAGAAGAAAAAAAACATTTTTCATCAAGACAATGCACCTGCTCACACAGCTCAAAAAACCATCGCGAAAATCAATGTATTGGGGTACGAATTGTTGCAGCATCCACCCTATTTGCCAGATTTAGCTCCCTCTGACTTCTGGCTGTTCTCACACCTCAAAAAATTCCTTCGTGGTAAGCATTTTTCATCAAACGAAGAGGTTATAGCCGTCGTAGAGGAGTATTTTGCAGGCCTTCCAGAAAGTCACTTCCGTGATGGGACAACAAAGTTGGAAGATCGTTGGACCAAGTGTATTGATCTTATGGGAGACTATACTGAGCAATAAAAGTGATTTCCCCTCAAAAAAAATGTATTTTCATTTCCGCTTTCAAAACTTTTTGACTAACCTAACTAAACACAAACTGAATGATTGGTAGAAATTACTACAAAGCAATAAATTAACTACAAGTATGAGATTTTTTGTTATAATAGGAAAATAAATTGTTTTCAGATAGTAAACTTATTGAATTATCATCTGGATTTATATAACTTCCATTCAACACTCTGAAAGTCACTCTTAATTTCATGTCAGTAATATAACGTGTTTATTTATTATTTTTTATGTAAATTTTTTAAAGGAATAGATATGACCGAAGTCATAGGTATCCTTAATACCCTCGAACACTAGGCGGAAAAAGTGCATGTGTCGTTCGAGGGGAGTAGCCCAGCGCGAGGTTCGAATCAACGACCTAAATAAGTTTAATCCTCATTTTTCTTTCTCTTCCATTCCTTTTTATTCCTTCGATTGATGATATCTCACTTTTATTTTTACTTTGTATACTGTTTATGAATTTTATTAATGGTGTGTAATTATTTGAACATTTTTCTCGAACATACGTAACTTACTATCTTTACTTTGTCTGGTTGATTGAAATAGATTGCCACCTGAAAATAAGCACGCCAGATTATTTTACAATGAAGTGTTAATCAAATACAAAAAAATGTTTGGCCACGTGGAACAAATGAATAAAGAAAGAATTAAAAAAAAAACAAATAACATATATAGTACAAATGTGAGTGGAAGGCATGTTAGAGAAAGACCAGGAAAGTATGGTTGGATCAAGTGTATGATATTTTATAAGGAGGAACTGTAAAAGTCGTGGGAGTTACATGAGAAGGTGTATGAATGAAGAAGAGGCGAAATATGTGTGTCTTGATAGAAAAGTCTAACGCTTTCTCCTTTCTGCCTACGTGTGATGGTATGTATGCAATATATCTCATTCATACACAAATACATGCACTCCCTCCACACCTAGCTGAGATGTTCAGCTCAAAGAGATTTGGTTTCTGGTTTCATTCATAACTTCCCTTCCCCCACAACTGTACCGCCACCTCCTCTCCCCCACTGCATTACGCCTCTCCAAAAACTCCTGTCTACACTGTGTGTTATCAAATGCTGACGTAACACTGATTTCGTATTGTGTTCAAATCAAGGAACGAGTTGTGATTTTGTTAGGTTGTTCCAAAATAAATGACCGATTTGAATATAATAACAATTCAAACGTGCTTTGCTTAACAAATATGATTTATTTAATTTTGTTTGACATTTAGGAATCTGGTATGAAATTGTAATAATGGTTAAAGAATTTGATATAAAGTTGTAATAATGGTTAAAGAATTTAGTTTAGAATTGAGGCAGCAAGAACTGCATTTAATAAAATGAAGTCGCTCTTCTGTGATGACAACTTAAATTTGAAACTCCGTCAGAGGATGATTAGTTGTACGGTTGTGAAACATGGACCTTGAAAGTCCAGGCAATGAACAGACTGGAAGCATTTGAAATGTGGTTGCATCGTCGAATGCTCAAAATTCCCTGGACAGACATGGTGACAAATACCGAAGTCCTGAGGTGAGCTAGAGCTGACAGGGAGTTGTTGTCCACTATTAAAGTTAGAAAGATTTCATATCTGGGTCACGTGATGCGTGGAGAGAAGTACCACTTGCTCCAGCTTATATTGAAGGGGAAAATCGAGGGACATCGGGGGCCCGGAAGAAGACAAATGTCCTGGCTGCGGAATGTGAGGGAGTGGACCGGCATCCGGAGTGTAGAGGAGCTGTTCCGGGCGGCTCAGGACCGAGACGGATTCGCTGAAGTGATCGCCAACGTTGGGGGGACCCGACAAGGCACTTAGAAGAAGAAGAAGAAGAAAGAATTTAGTATAAATATTTTGTAATACTGGTTAAAGAATTTTATGCATGGGAGTTAAATGTGGACTTGGAAAATGACGCATAGTACCGTTCGTTGAGCGTTTTCTTCCAATAAAGTTTTCAATTCATCATTTTCAACAGTAGCAGGACGTCCTCGACTCTCTTCATCTTTGAGACTTACCTCTCTAATCCAAAACTTTTCCAGCTCCGCACTGTTTATTCAGAAGTGATTCCTTCACCCCATGTTTAGTTAACTAAGAAGACTAGTTAACTCTAAGAAGAAAACGCTCGACGAAAGGTACTATGCGTCATTTTCCACGTCCACATTTAACTCTCACGCATTAAATTCTTTAATCAGTATTACAAACTATTTATACTAAATACTTTAACCATTATTACAACTTTAACCATTATTATCAAATTCTTTAACAATTATTACAATTTCATATCAAATTCTTTAACCATTATTACAACTTTATATCAAATTCTTTAACCATTATTACAATTTCATATCAAATTCTTTAACCATTATTACAACTTTATATCAAATTCTTTAACCATTATTACAACTTTATATCAAATTCTTTAACCATTATTACAATTTCATATCAAATTCTTTAACCATTATTACAACTTTATATCAAATTCTTTAACCATTATTACAACTTTATATCAAATTCTTTAACCATTATTACAACTTTATATCAAATTCTTTAACCATTATTACAATTTCATATCAAATTCTTTAACCATTATTACAACTTTATATCAAATTTTTTAACCATTATTACAACTTTATATCAAATTCTTTAACCATTATTACAACTTTATATCAAATTCTTTAACCATTATTACAACTTTATATCAAATTATTTAACCATTATTACAACTGTACCTATATCAAATTCTTAAGACATTATTACAAATGTATATCAATGGTTAAAGAATTAATTGTATTATATTTTATTACAATTTCGTTGTATACAGTACACCCTGATGGGAGTGTTGCCATGTGGCAATCTCTTCCAACCAACTTAAAATCTGTTAAAGAAGTTTTAAGTGAGTCTCTTCTAACCAACCAAAAATATGTTAAAGAAGCCTTAAGTGAAAACCAGTCTGAAATATATACTTTTTTAATCGGAGTTCCAGCGGGATTTGAACCCGCAACAACCGGATTGGGAGACATGTGTCTTATCAACGAGTCCATGGGGGTCGTGTACCTGTGTATTTTTAAGATTTAAAAAAGATTATTTGTTTTTTAATTTATCTGTATACATGGCAACACAGTGTCTTTTGACAAAATTTGATTTCAATTTAAATAAACAAGAAAAGGGAATTCAAATATTTAAATTGATTGATAAAAGTACATAAAATTTTATTTACAGTAATTATGATAAAATTGTAATTTATAAAGCGTGGCTATGAGAGCAGACTCGCCTCAATGGCGTTCCAGCTTGGGATTTGAAACCACTATTATTGACATTAAAAATATTCAAAATAAATATATATTAGTTGAGTGTAGCGTTAGGCAGGTGGGACTTGCAGCAATTACGTTAAACACTTCCCCAGATCTGCGTATGTCTAGAAAAACATATTCGGTAAGAAAACCGCAGACAACTTAACAAGGGAAGATGAACTACTAAGAAAACTTTGTAGATCTTTCGTATATTAAGCGTTATCAAATATTTCTCTTTTATTAGTTTTTTTACTTTTTAATACATAACATATATATTTCTTCAATGAAAAAGGGAAAATGAAAAATAAATTTAAATGAAAAAATAACTTTAAAATAAAATAAACGTGTGGACGTCGATAAGATGTGCTGTAATTTGTTTTATCAAACACTGTTTATTACACTTCATGTAACGGTATAACCCTACAAGTTTCAAGGTTTTCACCTCAAACAAAACTCTTGTTTGTGCTCCCCTGATGATGAGGTGAAAGCCTTGAAACTGGTAGGGTTGTACCGTTACATAAAGTGGAATAAACAGTGTTTGATTAAACAAATTACGATGTCTTTAAACCTCCACAATGTTAATGCCTTGACTATAAATAATATACAAAATGTGTTTTCATATAGGAAAATCTAGCGGTATGTTCTCTCTACCTACCCCAGCAGGGAAACAACGTGGTGGTATATATGTATAATGAAATCATAATTTCCATTGCTATTTAACCCTTGCCTTACTGTGCTAAAAAAATTTGCCAGCCACGGTGCTGGACGCTAAGCGTCCAATGAAAAATGTATATTTTAAATTAAAATTATGCAAAATCTGCTAGATTATTTTTTGTTATTAGCTATAAAAATAATTTTATTATGTATTAAAACGTAGAATAATCAAATAAAATATAAGTCCTGGTCACTCACTATCCATCACAGGGTGGCAAGTGTTAAGAAGCATATTTTCCAGATATTGTAAGATATACAAATGTATTGAAATACGTATTGGCGCATTGCTAATAAAACAATGGCTAAAACTTCAAAAATAATAGCGTACTTGATGTGCAGGTAATAAATAGCATCGTATCCCATTATTTGCTTACCTACCTAAAGGACATTAAGAAATTTTATCAATAATATTATATTTTGATCCTTTTTAGAGGTCTGGCTTTGCGGATTTGTAAGATTCGCGCGCCGTTCTAAAGATGACGTTGACCTCTGCAGAAACCTGCCAAACACCTTTTGGCCACCGGATATGCCCGTTGCGTCATGTATACTTAAACATGCTTATATGTATATATTGGACTATGCCTCGAATGAAGTGTACTCTCTCACACCTTGATTGTTCTTTTTTATATCGTCGTTGTTGCTGGGTCTTGAAATCGAGGATTCCATCGCCATTCCAACGTTTATTCAGTTGGAAAGCGAAGCTGTGCCGTAGTTTTTTTTTTTTTTTCAGTGGGCCATTGCACACCAGCAAACTCACCGACCTCTTCATTGTATCGTTTCCGATGGCAAAACGGCATTTTTTCCCCTTTTTAAAATAATGTATGTGCATGGTCGTGCGGTAACGCACTTGACTTCCGTGCGGAAGGTCACCGGTTCGAACCCCGCGCTGTACTACTCCCCTCGAATGACACAGGTATTTTTCACCTTAATATAAATAACCTATTATAAACGAAACATTAAGGACAATACTTTGCCTCTGGAGTTG
The DNA here is from genome assembly GCA_949825065.1 of Odontocerum albicorne. Classification (NCBI taxonomy): domain Eukaryota; kingdom Metazoa; phylum Arthropoda; class Insecta; order Trichoptera; family Odontoceridae; genus Odontocerum; species Odontocerum albicorne. Next base: position 13,441,561 of record OX463865.1, read on the forward strand.
AGTAACCCTGCATCAATATGTCGAAGGTTTAGATTCTGCAAAGCAACTTGCATCTCGTTCTACAAGTGAGCCCGTGTGTTTTCTATATCTCAAGATCTATCCATAAAATTCTCGACAAATCCAATTCTTGTTCTATGTAAGCGTTGTTCCACTAAAAAAATCTAAGTTCTTTACCACTATAAAATAAGTCTTCCACAATTACGTAAGTCTACTTGGTAATATTCTGTGGTATACATACATATATTGAACTTAAATATACATATTAATAATAAACAATTTTAAACAATGACTGTAATTTATTATTACTACTGCTTTTTGTATCTCTATGTTAGTTTTAGATAAAGTTTTGTATTTTTTGTCAATAATTTGAAGTATTTGTATAACCTGTCATATGTTCATTTGTATATAAAAGACACTGTTGTGTCGTTAATTAAATAAAATAAATAAATACAATAGTATTTGAGGGTATAAAGATACCTATGACTTCGGTCACATCTATTCTTTAAAAAAAAGATAAAAATAAAACATACCGGTGTGTTCTGATCGTCTCACTTCGGTGTGCTATAATCGCCAGCACGGCGGTGTGAGCGGTGAGTTTGCTGGTGTGCAACGGTTCACTAACTTAAAACAAGCTCCTTGGCACAGCTTCGCTTTCCAACTTAATTTACGTCGGAATGGCGAGGGGATCCTCGACTACGAGACCCAGTAATGACGAGCACCCCCGAATAGAAGGCGTAAAAAATGCCTTGAGTCGAGGGCAGTAGCACAACACGGGGTTCGAACCGGTGACTTTCCGTACGGAAATCCACGCGTCCATGCACCTCATTATTTTTTTTACATACACATATAGACCATCACATCGTTTCCCTGTCTGGATAGGCAGAGCGCCTGACTTTTCAATCATGAAACATGTCTTCCGTCTCTCCTCCATCCATACGAGTAACTATATTCCATGCTAACTCAACACACAGTTTCCTACTCACCCATTTAGATTTTATTGATTTGAGTTTACAGTTTAGTAATTCTTCATTCATTCATTTCACGTGCCCAAACCATCTCAGAGTGCTTTCAATAAATCAACTTCAGTTTCACATTCATCTCTTATCACTTCATTGCAAATTATTTCATACATTGTTACCTCATGCGTACTTTTCAGTGTACGCATTATAATAACATTTACTATATTCGACTACTTTCTATCTTTCTCCACGTCAAATTTTCACTAACATACGAGTACATCAAAGTTGGTACTTAAACACTGTTGTGGATTATCAACTAAAGCAGATTTTGATACTGTCCGGTGTGGTTGTATATGTTTTACCTAAGTGCCTCATTGACGTTGTTCACGCCACAGTATTGTATATCCCTTATAACTCTACCGTAATCTTTGAAAATTCTACCTAACATAGCAGAATTCCTTTACTCACGCGAATCTTTCATTGCTTACCCATAATTACGAAACATAATTTGGTTAATTGGAAAAAGTTGAGATAAATAAATCTTCCGTATATATTTGCATGAAAACGTTGTATAATAATTTAATAATGGCGTCTTTTTAACCTTGCTTGAATGAATGAGTGAACAAAGTACCCAGAGAGGAGCGAGGTCTTGCAGGATAACCGGCCAATATCCTCATACTGTATAACTTCTTATGTACCTGCAGAGGTGCATCGAATCCTTTCTATGCAAGTCAACTAATTTTTATACATCACTGAGCTAACCAAGTTGTCTGTCAGAGATCATCAACCATTTTTGTTAATTGAATTAAATTTATATATTTTTTTCTTATATATTTTTTATCTTTAATTCCTTGTCTGTTGACAAATGTTAAAGGGTGGCGTGTGGTGATTTAGAAAGTATCGAAGACAACCCTTTTTATTATTTATTTTTATTTATTTAACACTTTTATTGCAAATACAAACTGGAGGGCTTATTGCCAGACGGCAATCTCTTCCAACCAACCAGACAACAGTAAATGAAACAAGTTACATGGTTGCATAAATCATTCAAATGACTATCCATCCCTACGAAATTCATAAACACATACGTGAGCATATGCCCACGAACCCCACAAAGACGGGCAATCACCCGAACATTCTTTTTCATATAAAGTGAGATATCATCAATCAAAAGGAAAGGAAGGGATGGTGGAGAGGAAAGGAAAAGAAAAGAAAAAATCAGAAATGAAACACGTTATTTTACTGACTAGAAATTAAGAATTTTTTCAGTTGCTTCTTAAAGCATGTCAAGGGCGGAGCGAGTCTTATATTAGTTTGTAACTGATTCCAGAGTCTCACTGTATGGACAGTAAAGGACGACGTAAAAAAAGAGGAGCGGTGAACTGGAAATGCCAATAAACAAACTATGTTTGAGCGGAGCGCTAATCCATGATCGGAAAGATGTTTTTAGGACGTTGAACCAAATTTATGGTTAAATATGAACAATTCACGCATACACTACACTTCTATGAGGTGCATGGTTGCGCGGTAACATACTGGACTTCGTCGGACTCCTTGCGGAAGGTCGTCGGTTCGAACCCAGTGCTGTGCTACTCCCCTCGAATGACGCAGGCAGTTTTTCTGCCTAGGATTCGGGGCTATAAGGATACCTATGACTTCGGGCATATCTATTCTTTCAAAAAGAGGAAAAAAAACATGACGGTGTACTCCGATCACTTCGGTGTGCCATCGGATCTAGGAATTTATTTATTTATTTTATTTATTTATTTATATTTATTTTTTTCAAAACAGGCTTAGCCCAATTACTTTGAAAAATACAAGACATTAAAAAAGAAGAAAAATTACATAAGGAGAAGAAAAAAAATAAGTTAACAAATTATATAAAATAAAAAAATAATGCATATGCATACAAACGAGTATATACACACAAACATATGATACACATATATTCACAGTCATTTAGGTATGTTGATGAGTGCTTTCTAACGCGCTCAATCTAAGAAGAAAATTTACTTTTGCTTTTGGTAATGCGATATGAAGTATGTCAATATCCGAAGCAGTCCCGTTCAGAAGAGTTAAGGCCCTTCCAACAGGCATAGCGGCTGGAAGACCCGTTCTTGCGTATGTTATTGAGAACAGTTCTTGCCGGCGCAGTCTAGTGTAATTATTAGGAACATTTAACAATAATCTTTGTAGTAATGCTGGACAGCTCACAACTCCTCGAACGAGTTTGACAACGGGAATGCGGTATAGCCGGTGAATTTGCTGGTTTGCAACGGCTCTCAAAAAAAAAACACTCCATGGCACAGTTTCGCTTTCCAATTGAATTGACATTTGATTGCCGAGGAGATCTTTAACTACGAGTACTACGAGTCCAAGCAACGAAATCCTAATTAATCCTAATGTATTGCTGTCGGAAGATCTGCAAAGGTTTCTTTGTATATGGTAGTAGTTCGTCGTCCCTTGATAATTTTTCTGCGGTTTTCTTACCAAAGATGTTTTTATAAACGTGTACAAATGCGGGCAAATTTCTTATTGAATGGCCGCAGCCACCGTTTTCCTATATTTACATTCAACTTGTTTTATTGATATATTTTTTTTTTATACTGTATTTTTAATCGGTTATCAATAGTGGGTTCGAATACTGAGTTAGAGTGCCATTGAGGAGAGTTTTCTCTATAAACGACCCAGTATAAATTGTCATTTTATTATTAAAGGAAGACCTAGGAAAGTCTGGTTGGATCAAGTGAACAATATTTTTAAAGAAGCAAATTTAGAAAATCAAACAAATCGTAGGAGTTGTATTAGTAGCTGTCGTTATTGTATATGTATAATATCCTTAATTTTCCCGCTGCCCTTTCTTATTCGCCAAAAATATTACGTGTCTCTCCGATCATGGGCTAGCGTTACGCTCAAACGGAGATTGTTTATTGGCCTTTCCAGTTCACCATTCTTATTTTTTGACGTCATCCTTTACGGTAAGACTCTGGAACCAGTTACAAACCAATGGTTGAGTATCATCATCATTGATAAGCTTAAAAAAACGACTAAAAAATTCTCAATTGCAAGTCAGTGATATAACGTGCTTCATTCCTAATTTTTTCTTTCCTCTCCACCATCCCTTCCTTTCCTCTCCACCATCCCTTCCTTTCCTCTCCACCATCCCTTTCTTTCCTCTCCACCATCCCTTCCTTTCCTCTCCACCATCCCTTCCTTTCCTCTCCACCATCCCTTTCTTTCCTCTCCACCATCCCTTCCTTTCCTCTCCACCATCCCTTTCTTTCCTCTCCACCATCCCTTCCTTTCCTCTCCACCATCCCTTTCTTTCCTCTCCACCATCCCTTCCTTTCCTCTCCACCATCCCTTCCTTTCCTCTCCACCATCCCTTTCTTTCCTCTCCACCATCCCTTCCATTTACTTTGATGATATATTGTTCATAAAATTTGTCAAGATCAATAATCATTTTAATATTTTTTGCGACCATGTAACTTTTTTTATTTACTCTAGTTTGGTTGGCCGGAAGAAATTACCACCAAGCAATAATTTCACCTGATTGTTTTACAATGAAGTATTAAATAAATAAATAAAGCTGTATCGATGTAGAAGAGGCGAAGGATCTGTGTCGAGATCAGAAAATCTGGCTATCTGTACTCTGCTTACTCTTAGAGGTAAATGACATGATGGTATGTATGTATGATGCTATTGCTCCACCGACCATATGTGTTGAACTCCTGCACACAGCATCCCATCACAAGTTATCTACGCACCATAAAACCAAGTACGAGATTGGCTTGCCATGGCAGTCTCTGGCAAACCAGTTTTCCGCCGTGCTGTTCTGCACCAGACTAGATTCACTTTAATACCTTTATATGGATCAGCTTAAGGTGTCATCTTTATTCTGCAAACTAGTTTCACTCTCTCTCTCTCACTCTCCCTGATACTCTTAAAACGCTCAGAATGAATAATACCTTTTTAATTTAAGATAAGTTCAATTTAATTATAGCAAATATCGAATCAAAATCAATTATTAACTGAGTGATTTTCCCTGAAACGGGGAACTAGTCTTTCCTTTTTCCTTCTTCTTTATTACTGCTTTTCACCCATCAATATTGTTCTATGGCAATATACAGCCATAAATATAAACATATAAATAACCATCACACCTGTATGGCACCGGTACAAAGGACTGTAGAAATAGGTGTATGGCTGCTGTTCAAAGCTTGGAGATTTTGGCTCACGGTAAAAAGGTCGGTGAAAAAATAGCGGGGTGAAGAGATTCCTCTTTAGATGGTCGCGAGTAAAAGGCAGTAGACTGGTGTAAACTAGGAATGTATTTTTTGACTTTTGGGCTCTTTGTGTGCGGCCAATCGCTCATCGCAAGCGCCTGTTTTCGCCCGTGCATGCCGTCATGACTTGCGAGATATCACAATTCTCGCAAGTTTTCGCATGCATGGGCCGGTCGACTTTTGATACTGTCTCGCGATGGCCGCGCACAAGGAACATTTCAGTTACGGTCGTGACACTGCACGAACCTCAACAAACATAAAATCATACACAAAAAAATACCAATATTATATAATACTAAATATAAATAAACAGGAAAACAAATACATCATATGTTTTACGTGACGCTTACGTCCGATACAACACCATCATCCTGACAGGCTTTGCAGAGGAGACAGAGCACCACACTTTCCTATCTCAACACACATATATTAATTTACCTTTTCTATATCCATTCCTCTTCATATACAACTTCTACGTTTTCTTTTTTCAAAATATTAATCACTTGATTCAACCATACTTCCTTGATCATCTTCTCACACGCGTTTCACTCTTATTTTCACCACATATCTGTTATATTAGTCTTCCTTCATGTATTTGTTCCACATGCTATCCTAAATTTGAATCCGATTACAATTTTTACTTTTTAAAAACTTAGGCAGTCTTACTGCGTACTTGAGTGAACTACGCAAGGATAATTCAATAAAATAAGCAACCTAACAATCTGACTTGACACTATAATATTTTTGTATATAAGCCCTGGCATACTGTGGGGAATCTGTTGCATTATTATGTTACACAGGGCTGTAGAGTCAGAGTAGGAGTGAGGATTCGGCGTCGGGAGACGCTATTCTAAAATCAAGTCCGACTTCAAATTTTACACATTTTTAAAACTTATTGGCTACATAGATTACATTATGAAATTATGACCTATGCACTATTCAGTAGAAAAATCGTATAGTATGATGAGGAATTCCCGTAGACATTATATCCAAAAAACCTACATTTCATTTGTTCATGCTCATGTTTTTGCAGTTCTTGTTGCGCCACCTACAATAAGTTTGCGCAACAATAACTGCAATTTTAAAATTAACTCTTGGGCGGGCGCATCTAATCTGTGAGATGAGGTACCTAGTTTTTTTTTGTGCCGTTAACGCCTTAACTAGAAATAATATACGTTTGACAGTTGAAAAATGGCATCAAACATAAAACTGCAGTTCTTGTTGCGCCGTCCTATGAAATAATACCTTCGGTAAATAGAAATCGATATCGTGACATGATTCAAACTTTTTTGCTATCAATTGAACGATTTGGACTTGTAAAACATTTGGTTCCTGCAAGATGGGACTGTTTGTCATACTGCTGATGAAACAATGGCTTTATTGCAGGAAAAGTTCGCCGACCGTGTCATTTCTCGTCGTGGAAATGTGAATTGGCCGCCACGGTCGTATGATTTAACCCCTTTAGATATTTTTTCTGAGGTTATGTAAAATCTTAAGTGCTCGCCAAGAATCATATAACCATCGATGACCTTAAATCCAACATCACTCGTGCCATTGCAGATATACGTATCCGTTTAGTTATGTGAATCCGTTTTGATCAAAGAGTCGTCATCTGTGACAGGAGCCGAGGTGGCCATTTGGCTAATATAATTTTTCACACATAATTCTCATGTGTCAATCACACTGATATCAATAAACATGAACATATACAAAACACTTGTTTTTTCTTTTTTTCTAACATTGATTTAAAATTGCAGTTCTTATTGCGCCACGTAATTAAGTATATGTAACATATGGTTAGCAATACATGTATGTACTATAATTGGAGTCGAAAATTTATAATTTCTGGAGTCAATAGTTGGGAATTTTTTGTCGACTCTACAACACTATTACACATTTTTTAAACCACATTTGACACACACCATCGCGTACTGCATAGTCGTCATGTACTTCAATATTTTTTTTGGATTTGTGTCGCACTTTTTCTGTTCTGGTAGTAAAATAGTATCAAACATCGAAACTTATTTTTTAATGTCTTCAAAACTACGCGAAAAATTCGCTTATACAATTTCGACTTTAAAAATCATGTTACCTATAGTATATGCAGGTTTTATTTCTAAAAGTAAGCGTGAGGCAACCGGGGTAAATCCATCAATATGTATAAATCTACATCAATAATCTTCACCACTACATTATTTTATGTTGGGACATATGTACGAGTATATACAGGATGCGTTTCATATTCCAGGACGATTTTGTTTGGTTGCCATTTTGATTTTGCTGTTATTTGTCAATGTATATATAACAATCGTAGAGAGTGGTCGATAACAATTTATTATGAAGCATCTAACTCCGCAAAAACGTGTTAAAGTTATTAAAACAATTTATTTAAATAATTGTTCAGTTGTGAATACGCGAAGAAAATTGCGTGTTTTTTTGTTTGTTTAAACCATGTGCTAAGCAAGTCAACCATTCAGCTTGTAATGAATAATTTAAAAAATTTGCATACACTGGGAGATAAAACGAAGTCTGGGCAATAATGTAGCCAACGTACGCCAGAAAAGATTGATGCAGTGAGACAGAGTGTTGAACGTCCGTGCACCTCTCATCGACGCCGTGCACAAGAATTAGGAAGGTCTCCATGATGTTGGTTAAAAATTATCAAAAAAGATTTGCATTTTTATCCGTATAAAATTCAATTGATGCAAGAGCTACAGGAAAATGACCATAAACGTACTCGTATAATAGTTATTTTTTAGTCAAAAGTGTGTCGAGAAAAAAAATGGAGCAGGTTGATGAATTTGGTTGGGATCTAGGCAGTATGTTTACGTGTGATGGGAGAGTTGAAAAGGGACATTGAAATATGGATAGCGATAGGGAACAAGGTAAACGGAACACTTAATTTTATTTACAACAACCGCGTAATATCAACAATAACAAAAAATACTATACATAAGTGTGTGCCCATCTTGAAATCAAACATTTAAAATTTCTCGATTAGAAATATTTTTGCCGACTCCATAACCCTGTTTTAATGTTAGGACTTGACTGGTTATTTAATTTTTTTTTATTAAACAAAGTAATATATTGTACAAATATTTGTCAAGTCTTTACCTATATACACATTTATTACTTAACTAATCTTATTTATATATTATAATTTATAAACTTACTTAATCTTATTTTCCGACATGTAATTTTATTTTATTTTTTACAATCTTAATATATTTTATTTATTTATTATTACGCATGACAAGAAATATACACATTTTGCGAAAAAACAACAGGTTATTTGATTTGGACATACAATTTTAATGGATCTGGGTTTGTTGCCTTTCATTTGTCGTATCCCCAGTAAACTAGGCTTTTGCCTGTATTTCACTGAGGATATTTAGCATGAAAAAATAAATCGGTACTTCTTTCCGATTTTTGATTACACAAAAACAAAACCCCGTCGCACGTTCTCATCAACCTGACAAACAGTGACACTCAACTACAACTGGAAACATCTTGCGAAATTCAACTCCTCACAGATCATCACTCCAGAAAGACCAAAAATATTCATCCCACAATATACCGCACACTATCATAAGAATAAAAATTAAAACAAAAAATACACAGAAACACAAAAGCAACAAAAAGAAACCCACACTCACGAGCTCACACAAATCGTTCCCACTCGTCATCCCAAGTACTCAAAATCCTGTCGCAATAACAACCGCGCTCCGATCGACTGTCTAAATAGTCTTCCTACCTTTACCTTTATTGAAGTCGGCACGCCATTGTATGTAATGGGAGCCAAATAAGCATATTGCCTTTGGGCAAAAGAGGTTTTAACTCTAGGGATGGTGAACATTTCATTAGTTGCCATGCGTGTCATGTGTGTCTGCTGAGTCTGCATCTTCCCTTCCTCTCGATGGTAGTGCAAGAGAATGGATTTGAGATGTAAATTGGCTATGTTCAGGGCCTGATACTCTCTGAAAAGCTCCGCCGTGGGATACCAAGCAGGAAGTTTATTAATTATTTTCACAATCAATTTTTGGGAATCCTGCAATATGTGTTTTTGGGTTAAGGTGCATCCCCCCCAAGAATTTCTTAGAAATAATTAGATTTCTTAAAAATAATTAACACCTACATACTACTTATAACTAGATAACAATTCTTACAACTAATTATTTAGCGAGAACATGTCTACTCGTTCAGGCTACTTGTATTCCATCACATTCACTCAGACCTTGGTCGTCCCAGCTAATACTGTAGGTGGACTAGTCAGGCAACAGATAATGCTTCGGGAGCTTGTGCTTATAACGGAAGGGTAGGTCGGATTTACTCTCGTAAGCCCCCAGGGCAGCGACTAAGGGATTGTTGTGATTGTGTTGGATTTTATAGAACTTCACGGTCCAAGCGAGGATGTGGTGTTGTAGGGTTTCTTCTCGCTGTTCGCCTTTGAAGTCGGGTAAGGTTTGTTCTGGGATGGGTGTAAATTTCTATTTAATCTAAAATAAAAAATAGGATTTTTTTCTAATTTGTATTTATATTTAAATTTTATATTTTACTTTTTATCGTATCCATCTGCAAATTTAGATAAATTTCGTGCTTAAATCAATGAATATTTATAACTTATTTTATTTGCATATCTGATGGTTAATATATACTATTTTTTTCGCTTAACTTGATATAATCCCAATATTTCAGCAGAATGGATGGTCATTCTAGCAGACGGGACGTCCACTTTATTATATCGAGGCTTCATACAGGATATCCGACAGGTTTTGTTTTTTTATATCGATATTGGTAGGACAGTCTAAACAAAAGTTGTAACAAAAGCTGTACACTTTCGTTGTATACATCATAACCTGGCGGGCTTATTGCCATGTGACAATACCTTCGACTTACCAGAATTCTCTTTAAGAGGCCTTTCGTGAAATTCAGACTGAAATTCTTTTAAAAAAAAATCTAAATTCTAACGGATTGTGGGATGGTTACCTTAAAACAATCGACACCTGCGAGGTGATTTGATTCACGTGCTAGGTTTTATGTGACTCATATACTAGGTGACTTCATGCCTAGCCACACCAAAGTGATACGCACAAATTCATTTGACAGTTGGGAGCGGTTGAGTCAACACACTATGTCACTCTCAAAACTAACCAATTTCATTACACTTACCATCTTTATTTACTTTATGTGCAATTTCATTCGAAAGTGATTTTATTACAGGTACATTTTTCTATAATTTGCTCGATGGGCTCCACAAAAGCTCCCTTTTATACACAGCTGTCATTAAAACTTCCACCATCTTGTAAATTAACCAACACGTCTGTTTGCTAGGAGATTCACTAGATGATTAATCGTCATGCAACGTGGCGCGAAGCGTGCAGTGTGGCCACTGCGATAGTATGCGGTACGTCAGTTCGCTAGGATATGTCGCCTAACTCGCAACATAGCTATAAGCATCGAGCGAGGCTCCTACCTGTGTGGCCGAGGCCTAAACGCTGAAGTTGAGTGAAATATGTTCAATTTTCCAGACCGCTACTCTAGTCAGTCGTTTATGTGTAGTGATTAGGGCATCCAAATAACCGTCTCATTTGACTTGCCGATTTTCAATTGCTTTTACATCCAAGAAATCGATTACGCAAATATATATAAAAGAATATACATAAAGGATCAAATTTGCAATCAAGTAAACCAAGGGAATTCCCTACCTTTTGTCTACCACTTCATATATATAATACGATCGTTGTTCTGCAGGTAAACAATGATTTGTTCATTTATTGGTTGAAGGTATCTTTACACTTCAAAAATTTGTTAAAGGCAATAAAATTAATAATGGGATTAAGGAATGTTTGTAAAAACAACTAATGTATTTTCTATATTATACCATAAATGTTCACAATATGAATAATGTATTATATTTATAATTGTTGTTTGGGGTTAAAAAAAACTTGAAAATAGTCAACCGACCGCCAGTGTCAAGATGGTCTCTCTCTCTCTTTGAATAATGGCCGTGAGCTCCTATATATGAAGGAGTATACGCCAGTGTCAAGTGATGTCAGCTTCATAGTATCTAGGTAGTTCTATTCATATGGGCGACACGGCACATCAAGCAACTCGGCCCAGGACTACTGTTATCTAGTGAGATACTATGGAGTTAAACTATTTTATAACTAAACTACATAGTTTAATTTGAATACCATCAGAGAGAAGGGGCACAAGGGCATAGGGGCTATCAGTTCGATATTTCATCGACGCAGCTTCCTTTCACCCAAAAATAAGCTCCTCCTCTATAAAACCCTTATTCGTCCTATCTTGGTCTATGCTGCATCCGTTTGGGGTAGTGTGAGCAACACGGATCACCTGATACTCCAGAGTGCAGAACAAGGCATTCAAGATATATTTTAACTCCCATCCCAGAACAAACCTTACCCGACTTCACGCCGAAAAACGAGAAGAAACCCTACAACACCACATCCTCGCTTGGACCATGAAGTTCTATAAAAGTCAACAAAATCATAGCAATCCCTTAGTCGCTGCCCTGGGGGCTTACGAGAGTAAATCCGACCTACCCTTCCGTTATAAGCACAAGCTCCCGAAGCATTATCTGTTGCCTGACTAGTCCACCTACAGTATTAGCTGGGACGACCAAGGTCTGAGTGAATGTGATGGAATACAAGTAGCCTGAACGAGTGGACTTGTTTTTGCTAAATAATTAGTGTAAGAATTGTTATCTAGTTATAAGTAGTATGTAGGTGTTAATTATTTCTAAGATCTCATATATTAAGATTGAATAAATAAACTAAAATGATATATAGGAAAATAAGATTATGTTAGTGCATAAATTATAACATATAATTAAGATTAGTTAAGTAATAAATTTGTATATAGGTATAGTCTTGACAAATGTTTGTACAATAATTTACTTAGTTTAATAAAAAAAACATAGTTTAACCCTAAATGAATATTTACAATAAGATGATAGTTAAATGTATGTGAGCGAGCGAATAATTTAAATTGAATTTCCTATCGATATTTATCATATATATTATACATATATTTTAGATGGTCATAAAACGGATCACTTGTGAAATAAGATGCCGTGTTTGTAGCTATGGTCAAACGCTATGCCAATAATATAACAAAAATATGATTTTTTATTTTTTTTATTGAACAAAGTAAATTATTGTACAAACATTTGTCAAGGCTATACCTACGAGTATATACACATTTATTACTTAACTAATCATAATTATATGTTATAATTTATGAACTTACTTAATCTTAATTTCCTACATATCATTTTATTTTATTTATTCAATCTTAATATACGAGATCTTAGAAATAATTAACACCTACATACTGCTTATAACTAGATAACAATTCTTACACTAATTATTTAGCAAAAACAAGTCCACTCGTTCAGGCTACTTGTATTCCATCACATTCACTCAGACCTTGGAAAAATATTGTTGTTCGATAAAAAACTTTTTTTTTCTAACCGGTAAAAAGTAACCGATTAATGAATATTTTAAAGATTTTTAAATAAGCAGTTAACCGGTTTCAGTTTTAACCGGTTGGGAAGTCCTAGTAATGACTGTTTCTTGAATTATTTTAAATTTGTGTATCGTTTATTTTATTTATCGCTTTACATATTTAAAAAAATATATTTTAGATCTTTTTACATTCTCGTATACAAGTATGTATCGAATTTGTTTTAATGTTACTACACAGCGTGTATGTATGAATATGAATTTTATAAATATGTTCTACTTTAACTTTAACCTCTTCAGACCTGGCGTCCAGTACAATGGACACACAGTTCATATGCCCTTTGTAAACAACTTTGTGATATATTTCTGTTTTTTGATAATAAATTAAGTGAACGATACTGTATTATCGACTTGGAACATTTTGGGCGCCATCTATCTCAACTAATACGACATAATGTTAAATTTAGTATGGCAGAAGTTGATATGTCCGTTTTACCTTAGTTTACAGGAGAAGCAATATTAACTTTGATAAGCTGTTAAAATCAGTACAAATAAGCATTTTTTAAGTTTTTCCAAATAATATATATTTTGTTTGGATAATGACTAACACACTGTGGGAACCACGGTCGTCGCTGAATATTGTCAACACATACGGTCAACGACCGACGAAACGATCTTTGGAAATGTCCAAAGGTCACATACCAAAACATTGACGCGGCCGGACATCGCGCCGTTTCCGTAAACAAATTGTTTACCCACAATACTATTTACGATACATTCCACAGTAGAAAGAGAATGCATCACGCTGTCTCGCCGATCCCGCAAACAAATTGTTTACCCACAATACTATTTGTGATGTCTGCAATACTGCAATCGACCATTTCGGCACGCACAGAAGCGAGATAAAAATATATCGCGGGCGCCCATTCTGAAATGTATAAATACCCACTTACCGATAAATAAAGCATTAATTCATTCACTCTCTCCTTCCGCATTGCTAATTGACGTATTTTATTTATTTACCAACAACTACTATCATCATCTCTTCAGACAAGAAGCATACCGTTAAAACACCAATCTTTGCCACAACATGCTGAGAAATGTTTTCTATAAATTGGGTGAATAAACACAAAATGACAAAAAACGTACATGTCAACTTCTGCCATAACGCCACAGAAATAATACACTTATAAGGAAGAATATTTTTATAAAACCTTAGAATTAATTCAAGTCTAAAAAAGTTGAAATGTACTCGTATATTAAATACAAAATTCATACTACGTTTTCTCAAACTACTAATAAAATCTGGAATCTCTCTTTTTTTATAATTAAATATTAATTTAAATCGGAATATGGCTTAACTCAAGTTCCCATTTACATATATTCGTATTCGAGCATTCTGCTATTAACGTTTTTTTTTTCATTGCTGCAACTTTTTTCTATCTATAAAACATGAAACTATTAAAAAAAGGATTCAGTCTGATCGGTGTGCCTATAGTTTTGCAGACCATGGTTCATCATCGATGACGATCTGTGTCTTAGTTGGTAGGACGCCTTTTTATAAACAGGGGCATGTATTTTTCCCTCCTCTATCCACACTGTCTCAAGAAACTAGTAAGATTCCTATGGATTGAGATCGTAAATAATTTAGAAAATGGGATACAGTCATAATTGGATATAAATAAATAAATATTAGGTTTATTGACAGCAACATAGTATGTACAAGATCACACCTGAGTAACACTACTAAAACACATAAATTGCAGACAATACATCAGACACAGAAGCTATCAAAAGGTCTGGGCTCATCTAATAGCATCCCCTCGGCCAAAATACACCCCACCAATATAGGGCGAACCCAGCCACGGGGACACCAGATGTTTTTCAGCCCACACCCTTAAACACGTAGAAACAGGAATATATACAAAAAAATAAACACAGAAAATAAATATAGTAGATGACAAAAAAAGAAAAAAAGAAAAAAATACATTCAAGAGAGAGTACACCAAAAGGTCCGGCTCATCCCACAAACATTCCCACGGCCGAGATACACCCCACCAATGTAGGGCGAGCCCGACCGCAAGGGCATCAGATCTGTCTCTGGGGGGAGTCCCCGGAGACAGCTTTTTTTATCCAAAGGTGGGTTTCCCTCGGTCGGTTCTGTCTGCTGGCACTGTAGTGTAAAAACTATAGCGGCGACACCGACAGAAAATTAGATACCACGGACAGATATGATAAATAGGAAAAAAAAACTTATATCTACTGCAGAAGGTCTTTAAAGTTTTAGGCAGTCACCATTTTTTTTTCCACAAAAGAACGCTTGACTTCCGACCGCAGGTTGCGGGTTCGATTTCCGTTAGAAATAGTTTTTTTATAAAGCCATGTGGCAATATCTTCCAACCGAACAGAAAGATGTTAAAGAGGCCTTAAGTAAAAACCAGATAGTAATCCTTTTTTTTTAATCTGTTTTCCAACGGGAATCGAGCCCGCAACTACCTGGCTGGAAGACAAGCGTCTTACCACCTTGGCAACAGAGGTCGTTTTTACTTAAATAAATATAAAATAAATAAATATAGGTTTATTGACAGTAACATAGTATGTACAAAATATATTTAAATAACGCTTCTAAAACACATAAATTGCACATAATACATTAAATACAGAAGCTATCAAAAGGTCTGGGCTCATCTAATAACATCCCCTCGGCCAAGATACACCCCACCAATATAGGGCGGGCCCAGCTACGGGGACACCAGATATTTTTCAGCCCATACCCTTGAACACGTAGAACAAGAATATAAAAAAAACACAGAAAATAAATAGATGACAAAAAAACAATACATTCAAGAGAGAATACATTAAAAAGTCCGAACTCATCCCACAAACTTTGAACGATTTGAAGGGTAATACAATGAACTCTGTGACTTAGTTGGTAAAACGGTTGGTTCGCAACCCGGGGGATTTTTAATGTAACCTGATAAGATGTCCCAGTCTCGATTTTCTCATAAAGCTGTTAATAATATCTCTTGTTATATTATAGTTCGGAAATTCTAGGATGAGTCCTGTGACAGCTCACAAATTGGCCCCAATACAACCTTGTAGTAATTTTAATTACTTTATCAACTTTAATATAAGCCTCAATTCTAATAAATAGCAAGTTATTTAGGGGAATACATTACATAAGGTTGTATTGGGGCAAATTTGTGAGCTGTCACAGGACTCATCCTAGAATTTCCGAACTATAGTCAGAAATAAACCGACCAAATTGTACTTTAAACAATCCAACAATGCATCAAGGAGTGTTTAAAAAATATACAATATATTAAGGTTCATGGTCGTGCGTTAATGCGCTTGTGTACAGCGCAGAAGGTCGCTTGTTCAAACCACGCGCTGTGCTTCAAACCACCCCTTCGAATAACGAATAACAATAAAATTTACATGGATTTCGTCACGCGTATTGTACAAATTTGATCATCTTACATTGAAAATTTGATCACCTTACATTGAAATATTGATCACCTTACATTGAAAATGTGATCACATTATGTTGGATTGGAAATTTGATTTTATTTAAAACCGTAGTACTACCATTTATGCTGTTTGGCTTATAATGAAGGCATATCACTGTAAATATGGATCTGAGGGGATGATACAAATTTAACCACACTCGCCTCAATATTATCATAGTAAGAAGCAACCTTAAATCTAATTGCGAGAAGCCTATTTCAATACTTATTAGAAAAACAAATTGAACAGTAGAGCTTTTGAAGTTTATTAAAAGTTTTCGATTTCAATATTAATTTATGCTGATTAAGTTGTGATTATATTATTTAAATATGTTGAAATAATTCATTGATTCAGAAAAAAATTATAAATTTGTACTTAAAAAAGCTCTACAGTAAAATTAATGTTATTCATAGAAAGTATCGTGCCCCTTTTCTTACTAACTTGACACTCTCTACCGACCTTTTGCCTTTATATACCCCCTTGCGTATTTTACCACCCCTAAGGGGGTGGTAGTGCCCACTGCTGTATTAAAATAAAATATTAACCGTAATCGTCGTCGTTGCTGGGCTTCGCAATCGAGAATACCCTCGCCACTCCGACGTCAATGTTGAAATGCTCATCCACGTCGATCGTGTGATCTTCTGTGAGAAAACAGCCCGATCCTAGATGCGCACTCCCTCTCGCAGAGTAATGCAATATACAACAAAGCCTATTTTTTTTCAACCTGATCTTCTTCATCCGTCTCTCCACTGCTGGATGTAGGCCTCTTCTAAAACCTTCCACGCTTCCCTGTCTTGGGCTTTTCTCGTCCATTTTCTACTGGCGACAGGGATAATGTCGTCAGCCCACCTCTTCTGCGGACGTCCCATCATCGGTCTTCTCGTATCCCACGACCTCCATTTCAGGACTCTGGGTGCCCATCTTTCATTTCGTTGTCTCGCAACGTGACCCGCCCATTGCCATTTCATGCCAGCAACACGGTCCATTATGTCGACAACCCTAGTCCGTCGCCTGATTTCTTCATTTCTGACTTTGTCTATCAGACTTATGCCCAACATTCGTCGTTCCATGGACCGTTGTGCACATTTTAGTGTGTGAATGGTATTGACAGTTAATGTCATCGTTTCCAAGCCATACGTTAGCACAGGGAGGACGCATGCATCGAAGACTTTTCTTTTTAGAATGGTGGGAACTTCCTTGTTCTTGAACATGGTCGAGCTTTCCGAATGCTGCCCAGCCCAGTCCAATTCTTCTGGGTATTTTTGCTATTTGGTTCTCTTTTCCCAATTTGATTTTATGTCCGAGGTATACTATACTATATGTATTCGTCAACAGCTTCGAATGTCTTATTGTCTACTTTGAGATTTCTGTTGGATGGACTCAAAATTTTTGTTTTATTGATGTTCATTTCTAAACCAAATTTTAGGGAAGTGTCGTGGAGTTCCTTAATCATGTCATTTAGTTCTGTCAGGTAGTTACTTATAAGCACAATGTGTCATGTATCTACTGCCAGCACATGCTAATCTTATCTATACATTCACCCTCAACGCAACCAATGTTTCGCTTATCTAAGAACCTATAAATATCATTATCTGTAACACGGTATAGTCACCAAAACCGATGTTATCTTATCCACATTCAAATAAATATTATAAGTTATATTATACCCTTGTCAAGCTTATCGATACTAACCATGTACTAGATCCTATTATCACATTAGTGTCAATTTAACTTCGATGTGTTATGTTAAGTTTATCATCTCGTCTGCCCAAATTCAATAAGATTAGATATCACTAAATGAGTAAGCTGGGGACGAGATAAATCACCGATATCGACTCGACCTTAAAGGGCAAACATAACATGCTCGACGAATTCCTTCTTAATCTATTGAAGGGTCTGGTATAGTTATCTTTGCTTTAAATAGGACGTCATATCTGAGGCAGCATCACTATTCTTAAAGCCGCTAAGATATTAACATCATACTTATTATAATACTGTTTATATTATACATCAATGTAATTCAACCTTCATACAAATAAAACTACATGTTGAAATTCTAAAAGTGTTTTCGTTGCAAAAGGCCATAACAAATGTCATCCGCGAAACGGAGGTGGTTCAAACAAATTCCATCAATTCAATCTAATACCAATGGGAATTGAACACGTAACCTTCGGGCTGGAAGAGCCACTTTAACAAATAACCAACTTCTACTTTGCTTATCCCACATAAAAATATCGTTGATATTCCATTATAAATGATTAACAATTATTTAATTAACTCGAAACATATTTCCCCAATAACAAAACAATATGATTAATCTACTTCATAATGTAATAATATAAGGTAGTAGCGTTTACAGCAGGATTTGTATACATCGTCGATTATCCTTTGTCCGTCTCCCGTCTCTCTCGCTCTCACGGTTCCGCCGTATGCGTTGCGCGAAAGAGGCAGCGTTGAAAAATAATGATCTTGGGAAATTGTCGGTATTATTGGGTAAGCTGACTCTTGCTGTACGCGATTCGGTGAAGTGCGTTTTTAATTAAGTTATTTATATTTATCTTATCACAGGTGTTGGATTTGGCTGTGTGGAATTTGATTTTAGAATATTTGCGTACAATCACGACATTTGCGACAGAGCGCCAGACTTCCTCATAGCGATACATATTTTTTACCTCTTCTATATTCATACATCTCTTACAAATTCTCTGACAATTTACATTTATTTTTTTCAAAATATCAGGGACGCTGGAATGCCCCCCTGCTAGGCTGGTGATAAGAGGTAAAGAATACAAATGACTTTTTTATATATGAATTAATTTAGTACTTTTAGATTATTTTGTAGGTACCAGTAGATTTTGTAGGTACCAGTAGATTTTGTAGGTACCAGTATATTTTGTAGGTACCACTATATTTTGTAGGTACCAGTATATTTTGTAGGTACCAGTATATTTTGTAGGTACCAGTATATTTTGTAGGTACCAGTATATTTTGTAGGTACCACTATATTTTGTAGGTACCAGTATATTTTGTAGTTACCAGTATATTTTGTAGGTACCAGTATATTTTGTAGGTACCAGTATATTTTGTAGGTATCAGTATATTTTTTAGGTACCAACCAGTATATTTTGTAGGTACTAGTATATTTTGTAGGTACCAGTATATTATGTAGGTACCAGTATATTTTGTAGGTACCAATATATTTTGTAGGAGCCAGTATATTTTGGTTTATAAAATAAACACTAAAATTTAAAGCATTTTTTATTTCAATTTAATTTTCAATGTATCATTATTTGACTGGCTTTGGGGGAAAGGGGCGCTGATGAAATATATGATCTAAAAAGGGGCGGTAGTAAGAAAAATTAAAAAAAACACTGAATTACATATATCACACCGTTTCTCTGCCGGGGTGCGCAAAGAAGACAGAGCGCTAGACATTCATATCGTGGCACACATATTTTGTATATTTTATATCCATACACCTTCTCATACAACTACCACGATTTTTCTGACTTTTTACATTTCGTTCTTTCAAAATATCATTCACTTGATCCAACCATACTCGTAATTTCTGTCATCTTCTTCTATCACGCATTTGTTTTATTGGTTTTTCAACTTTCATTCGTTCTTCATGCCCAAACCATCTCGGAGTGCGCTTCTTCATCTTACTACATACATCAGCCTTATATTCATATCAATCCATAACCACTTCTTTCCGTATTACGTAATTCATTATCCCTCGATGTATTTTTCTCCGACCACGTACTTCTACAGCATTTATTCAGTTCATTTCAGTATTTTTCCAGATTACATTTGTTGTCTAGCTGGTAAGACGTTTGACTTCCACCCGAGAGAAGAATCGAAAAACTCACTTTTCGGAGAGCCTTCGAAAGGTCATAAAACATTCGCGTGACTTCAGTCTTGGCTGTGTTGATATTTGGTCATACATAAGGTGTTTGGGATCAGCCTTTTGTTAGACAGAATTTTACACATCGCTGTACTCGTATATATGGTAATAACGCTATAAGTACTTATGACAAGTAGCATACGAGTATAAGTTACAGAAAAACGTTAATTTAGATAAATGGTCTAAGAGTAAAACCAGTCCAGAAGTGTATCCACCAGGAATCGAAAGGCTGCAATAGAGATAACATGTTTATCGTCTTGAAATTTTAATATATTTGCTATCAGAACTTTGTTTGATATTTTAAGACTGTGTGCTTGCTGAAGTGCAATAGTTTGCAAACAATAAACCGATACACGCACAGGCATCTTCCATTCACAGGATGACTAACAATCATACTCGATCTCGGGGGATAGCCTATTGTATTGTTTTTGATTACCACTTACCTTACTGTGCTAAAAAATTCCCCCAAGCACGGTGCTGGACGTTAAGCGTCCAGTGAAAAATGTATATTTTAAATTAAAATTATGCAAAATCTGCTAGGTTATTTTGTGTAATTAGCTATAAAAATCATTTTATTATGTGTTAAAACGTCGAATGATGAAATAAAATATAAGTCCTGGCCACTCACTGTCCATCACAGGGTGGCAAATGTTAATAAGCTGTTTATATTTCTCACTCCTGCGTGCAATATTGTGGTGAATGCTTTTATTTTTATATTGGGGTTAATCTGAAACATTCGCCAATAAGGTAATATGTTTCGTTTAGAGCAATATGTATCCACTTTGCGTATCCAGACATGCTCCATACTTAGCCAAATTATAATCTACAATTATTAAAGGGATCCTTCTCATACTCAGTCAGCAAATGCTGGAATGAGTTGCCCCTGACCTTGAAAGAGCGGTTAAATAGTTTCACCTTCAAAATTGCTCTGCAATGTTACCTTCTAAATAGTTAGTAATTTTTTTAATATGATTTGGACTCCTATTTGCTTTTACTCTTTTCGCTGGCGGTAAACCGAGGGTTGTGTGTCCGTTCTCTTTTCATTAATATTAGGTCCTTACATATGAAATTGGCGTTTTGCCGTACTGGCAACTTTGATCTCAAATATCTTCTCTTTGGTTAGGAATTCCAAATTCAAATTTATACAGCTATTTACTCAAGTATTTGTGTTTCGAAAATAATAATTCATTTGTTTTTTCCTCAATTGTTTTGAAAACTTGAAATATCGCGTTATTTACGAGTACGAGTTCCACCGTGGCACCAGTGCTGCAGAAACGGCTCGAAGGATTAATGATGTGTATGGCGACGGTGCCGCAAAAGAAAACACAGTGCGTTTTTGGTTCCAACGTTTTCGTTCTGGAAATTTCGACCTGCAGAAGAAGCCCCGTGGACGGCCGGAGACCAAAGTTGATAATGAAGAATTGAAGGCTATTGTGGAAGCGGATCCATCGCAAACCACGTCCGAGTTAGCTGCAGGCTGCGGTGTTAGTGATAAAACTGTTTTAATCCACTTGAAGCAAATTGGGAAGGTGAAAAAGCTTGAAAGGTGGGTACCTCACGAATTGAGTGAAGCAAATCAACAAACGCGCGTTGACTGCTGCGTTGCATTACTCAACCGGCACAATAATGAAGGGATTTTGAATCGAATCATTACCTGTGATGAAAAGTGGATCCTGTATGATAATCGGAAGCGCTCATCGCAATGGCTGAACCCTGCCGAACCAGCCAAACCATGCCCCAAGCGAAAATTGACTCCAAAAAAGTTACTTGTGAGCGTTTGGTGGACTAGTGCTGGTGTCGTTCACTACAGCTTTCTTAAATCTGGCCAGACGATTACGACAGATGTCTATTGTCAGCAACTGCAAACTATGATGGAAAAGCTAGCTGCTAAACAACCGAGGCTGGTTAATCGCTCTAGGCCACTGCTGCTTCATGATAACGCTAGACCACACACTGCACAACAGACGGCTACCAAATTAGAAGAGCTTCAATTGGAATGTCTAAGACATCCACCGTACTCTCCGGACCTTGCCCCGACAGATTACTATTTTTTTCGAAATTTGGATAACTTCTTGCAAGGGAAAAAATTCAACTCCGATGGGGCAGTCCAAACCGACTTCAAAGATTTTATTGATTCCCGTCCGAATGGTTTTTTTAGTAAAGGGATCGATGAACTACCTATGAGATGGCAAAAGTGCATAGATAGCAATGGTACATACTTTGATTAAATAAATATATTATATTAAAAAAAATCAACTTTATGTTCCTCCCAAACAAAACGCCAATTTCATATGTAAGGACCTAATATTTAAAATACGGTTAATTTATTAAAATTTTTCGTATTATTGTTAGTATATATGAACATCATTTGTGATTTATTTTGATAAAATTTGGACCTGTATTAGATGTTTTCTTTTTTCGCGGACAGTTAAGCTAATGTGGTTTTATTTTTTGTTTTTTTTTTCAATCTACATGTATGATACAAGGGTGTGAACTGAAAAACATCTGATGTCTTCATAGCCGAGCTCGCTCTACTCGTATATTGGTGGGGTGTATCTCGATCGGGGGATGTTATGAGATGAGACCAAACCCTATGATTGCTTGTTTCTTAAATATATTTTTTGCTATTTATCTTGAGATATAATATGTGCGATTTCAGAATGTATTTATTTATTTATTATTTATTTACTTATATTCGCCAACTGAGTGGCAGAAACAACGCGATAGAATACTCGTATATCCTGAAACCGTCTAAAGGGAAGACTTTACGAGTACCGTGTTGGCAGAGAACAGCTCGGTGTATGCAAACGTCCCGTTTTGATGAATGGCGGAGTAATTTAAGGCATCCTGCTGTACCCACATTATTCCCATTTTTCCTCTCTTACTTTACGTTCTACTCTACTCAACTTATGGATAAACAGGTCAACTCTCTTAGGCTATCCCAAAACTTTCTCAAAGCAAATTTAACAATCCTTTGCTTGCAGAAAACTCTTATCGTGTATATATTTAATCTTCTGATGCTTTAAAGTGCTCTTTTTTTCCTTATAGAAAACTCTTATCATGTGTACATTTAATATTCTTATGCTTTGGGGGACTGTTTCTTTCCTTACAGAAAACTCTTATCATGTGTACATTTAATATTCTTATGCTTTGGATGACTGTTTCTTTCCTTACATTTAACTCCTATCATGTGTACATTTAATATTCTTATACTTTGGAGGACTGTTTCTTTCCTTCCAGAAAACTCTTATCATGTGTACATTTAATATTCTTATGCTTTGGAGGACTGTTTCATTCCTTACAGAAAACTTCTATCATGTGTACATTTAATATTCTTATACTTTGGAGGACTGTTTCTTTCCTTCCAGAAAACTCTTATCATGTGTACATTTAATATTTTTATGCTTTGGAGGACTGTTTCTTTCCTTACAAAAAACTCTTATCATGTTTACATTTAATATTCTTATGCTTTGGAGGGCTGTTTCTTTCCTTACAGAAAACTTATCACGTGTACATATAATATTATTATGCTTTGGAGGACTGTTCCTTTCCTTACAGAAAACTCTTATCATGTGTACATTTAATATTCTTATGCTTTGGAGGACTGTTTATTTCCTTACAGAAAACTCCTATCATGTGTACATTTAATATTCTTATACTTTGGAGGACTGTTTCTTTCCTTACAGAAAACTCTTATCACGTGTACGTTTAATATTCTTATGCTTTGGAGGGCTGTTTCTTTCCTTACAGAAAACTCTTATCACGTGTACATTTAATATTCTTATACTTTGGAGGGTTTTTTCGTTCCTTTATACTTTATCAATTATGGTGTCCGTATCTTTATAAAAAATTACATCAAATTTCTTGGTATCTGTTTAGATAGTAAACTTTCCTTCAATAGACAAATTAGTTATACAGTTTCATAAGTTTTTTTATAGTCTAAGAAAGTTAAAATTTGTCCGTCGATTCCCAGTTGGAAAATAAAAACTAGTCTGGATTATTTTTTATCTCTATTTTTTTTTGATTCGCCTTTTCACATTTTTTTAGATTCCAGTCTGTTTTCAATACAGCTGCCACTTCGCAAAAGTATACAATGGCTTAAGTGTCGCGAACGGATTGATTTCAATATTTGGCTCTTTTGTATTTAAGTCCCTTAATAAGACGTCTCCATTGTATGTTTCAAATTTGTGTCTGAGGGATGTTCTATCGTAGAGAAGTAGAACTTTACGGTTGATCTCTTCGTCATCTGATAAATTGGTTGGTTCAAATAAATCCAATAGGGCGTGGAATTATGATAAAGGTTTTACCATTGCTAGCCCTGTGGTGTGGAATGGTCTCCCTCCTAGTGTAAGAGGTATGTGTGGCGTGTGCAGCTTTAGAAAGTTCTAAACGGCGCTACATAAATAGTCCTTTTATTATTATAATAAGTTGTTGCGGCTTAACATTTTTTTTATTTATTGATTTGCATTTCTTTATACTGAATACAAATTATCTTTAAGCTTTCTATATCATATAAGTGGGTTTCGTCGTTAATGGTTCTCGTAGTCGAGGATCCCCTCGCCACTCCAACGTCAATATTGCACTGCTCTTCCACGTCGATCATGTGATCTTCTGTGAGCTTCTATTCAGTTGGAAAGCGAAGTTGTGTCGTGGAGTTTTTCTTTTCGTTAAATGAGTGACTCACTGACTACACCGTTGTACTGGATTTGATAGCACACCATAATGAGAGGATCGGAGAACACCGGCATATTTTCCCCTCTTTTTTAAAAGAATAGATATGGCCGAAGTTACATGTATCCTCGAATACTATATGGAAAAAATTCATGTCATTCGAGAGGAGTAGTACAGCGCGAGGTTCAAATCGGCGACTTTCCGCCTCCAGTTCGTTACCACGCGGACGTGCACCTTAATGGGTTTGTTTACCCTGTATACGTAAGCTTCATAAAAAAATCATAAGACATGAAAATAAATATATATTTATTTTATATTATTTTTAAGTCATATTTATTTAATGGTTTATTAAACATTTTTATTGAAAAAAAACAATCTGAAGGGCTTATTGCCAAGCGGCAATCTCTTCCAACCAACCAGACAAAAGTAAATGAAGCCAGTAACGTGGTCGCAGAAATCATTCAAATGACTATCCATCCCCACGAAATCCATAAACATATACGTGAGCATATGCCCACGAAGCCCACAAAGATGGACAATCACTCGAAAATTATTTTCCATATAAAGTGAGATATCATCAATCAAAAGGAAAGGAAAGGATGGTGGAGAGGAAATAAAAAGAAAAATCAGGAATGAAACACGTTATATTACTGACTAGAAATTAAGAGTTTTTCAGTCACTTCTTAAATCATGTTAAGGACAAAGCGAGTCTTATATTGGTTTGTAACTGATTCCAGGGTCTCACTGCAAGGACAGTAAAGGACGACGTGAAAAAGAGGAGCGGTGAACTGGTAAGGCCAATGGACAATCTCTGTTTAACCGCAGCGCTAATCCATGATTCGAAAGACGCTGAAATTTTTGACCGAGATAAGAGAGGGTGGCGGGACAGTTAAGGATTTTATACAATAGAGACAGTATGTGAATTTAGCATCTATTTCTAACATTCAACCAGTTAATATCGCTTATCAATAATTAGTATGTTAGAAAATAAAATCAATCAAAAAAAAATTTGGCATATATTGACTAAACTTGATAGTTCATTATATCGAGAAGAAAATGCTCAAAAATTTTTCAGCTTACAAAACTCTTTTTTGTTATTTCAGATAATTTAATATCGCTTATCATTGATAAGTAAGTAAAAATATGAAATCAGACAAAAAAAATTGCATATATTGACTAAACTTGATAATTTTTTTAAATTGAGACGAAAATGCGCAAAAAATTTTCGACTCACAAAACACTTTATTTTTAGTTATTTGAGGGTTTTTAATATCGCTGATCAATAATCAGTAAGTATTAATATGAAATCAAACAAAAAAAATTTGACTAAACTTGATAGTGTCTTATATATTGAGACTTAAAGACGCAAAAAATTTTTGACTCACAAAACACTTTATTTTTAGTTATTTGAGGGTTTTTAATATCGCTGATCAATAATCAGTAAGTATTAATATGAAATCAAACATAAAAAAGTTGACGAAACTTGATAGTTTCTTATATATTGAGACTAAATGGCGCAAAAAATTTTCGACTCACAAAACACTTTATTTTTAGTTATTTGAGGGTTTTTAATATCGCTGATCAATAATCAGTAAGTATTAATATGAAATCAAACAAAAAAAAATTGACGAAACTTGAATAGTGTCTTATATATTAAGACTTAAAGACGCAAAAAATTTTCGACTCACAAAATACTTTATTTTTAGTTATTTGAGGGTTTTTAATATCGCTGATCAATATTCAGTAAGTATTAATATGAAATCAAACAAAAAAAAGTTGACGAAACTTGATAGTGTCTTATATATTGAGACTTAAAGACGCAAAAAATTTTCGACTCACAAAACACTTTATTTTTAGTTATTTGAGGGTTTTTAATATCGCTGATCAATAATCAGTAAGTATTAATATGAAATCAAACAAAAAAAAATTGACGAAACTTGATAGTTGTTTATATTGAGACTTAAAGACGCAAAAAATTTTCGACTCACAAAACACTTAATTTTTAGTTATTTGAGGGTTTTTAATATCGCTGATCAATAATCAGTAAGTATTAATATGAAATCAAACAAAAAAAAATTGACGAAACTTGAATAGTGTCTTATATATGAAGACTTAAAGACGCAAAAAATTTTCGACTCACAAAATACTTTATTTTTAGTTATTTGAGGGTTTTTAATATCGCTGATCAATAATCAGTAAGTATTAATATGAAATCAAACAAAAAAACATTGACGAAACTTGATAGTCTTATATATTGAGACTTAAAGACACAAAAAATTTTCGACTCACAAAACACTTTATTTTTAGTTATTTGAGGGTTTTTAATACCGCTGATCAATAATCAGTAAGAATTAATATGAAATCAAACAAAAAAAAATTGACGAAACTTGAATAGTGTCTTATATATTGAGACTTAAAGACGCAAAAAAATTTCGACTCACAAAACACTTTATTTTTAGTTATTTGAGGGTTTTTAATATCGCTTATCAATAAAAAGTAAGTAATAATATGAAATCAAACAAAAAAAAGTTGACGAAACTTGATAGTTGTTTATATTGAGACGAAAATGCTCAAAAAATTTCAACTAACAAAACACTTTATTTTTAGTTATTTGAGGGTTTTTAATATCGCTGATAAATAATCAGTAAGTATTAATATGAAATCAAACAAAAAAAAATTGACGAAACTTGATAGTGTCTTATATATTGAGACTTAAAGACGCAAAAAATTTTCGACTCACAAAACACTTTATTTTTAGTTATTTGAGGGTTTTTAATATCGCTGATCAATAATCAGTAAGTATTAATATGAAATCAAACAAAAAAAAATTTACGAAACTTGATAGTTTCTTATATATTGAGACTAAATGGCGCAAAAAATTTTCGTCTCACAAAACACTTTATTTTTAGTTATTTCAGAGTTTTTAATATCGCTGATCAATAATCAGTAAGTATTAATATGAAATCAAACAAAAAAAAATTGACGAAACTTGAATAGTGTCTTATATATTAAGACTTAAAGACGCAAAAAATTTTCGACTCACAAAATACTTTATTTTTAGTTATTTGAGGGTTTTTAATATCGCTGATCAATAATCAGTAAGTATTAATATGAAATCAAACAAAAAAAAATTGACGAAACTTGAATAGTGTCTTATATATTGAGACTTAAAGACGCAAAAAAATTTCGACTCACAAAACACTTTATTTTTAGTTATTTGAGGGTTTTTAATATCGCTGATCAATAATCAGTAAGTATCAATATGAAATCAAACAAAAAAAAAATTGACGAAACTTGATAGTTGTTTAAATTGAGACTTAAAGACGCAAAAAAAATTCGACTCACAAAACACTTTATTTTTAGTTATTTAAGGGTTTTTAATATCGCTGATCAATAATCAGTAAGTATTAATATGAAATCAAACAAAAAAAAATTGACGAAACTTGTTAGTTGTTTATATTGAGACTTAAAGACGCAAAAAATTTTCGACTCACAAAACACTTTATTTTTAGTTATTTCAGAGTTTTTAATATCGCTGATCAATAATCAGTAAGTATTAATATGAAATCAAACAAAAAAAAATTGACGAAACTTGATAGTGTCTTATATATTGAGACTTAAAGACGCAAAAAAATTTCGACTCACAAAACACTTTATTTTTAGTTATTTGAGGGTTTTTAATATCGCTGATCAATAATCAGTAAAAATTAATATGAAATCAAACAAAAAAAAATTGACGAAACTTGAATAGTGTCTTATATATTGAGACTTAAAGACGCAAAAAAATTTCGACTCACAAAACACTTTATTTTTAGTTATTTGAGGGTTTTTAATATCGCTTATCAATAAAAAGTAAGTAATAATATGAAATCAAACAAAAAAAGTTGACGAAACTTGATAGTTGTTTATATTGAGACGAAAATGCTCAAAAAATTTCAACTAACAAAACACTTTATTTTTAGTTATTTGAGGGTTTTTAATATCGCTGATCAATAATCAGTAAGTATTAATATGAAATCAAACAAAAAAAAATTGACGAAACTTGATAGTGTCTTATATATTGAGACTTAAAGACGCAAAAAATTTTCGACTCACAAAACACTTTATTTTTAGTTATTTCAGAGTTTTTAATATCGCTGATCAATAATCAGTAAGTATTAATATGAAATCAAACAAAAAAAAATTGACGAAACTTGAATAGTGTCTTATTTATTAAGACTTAAAGACGCAAAAAATTTTCGACTCACAAAATACTTTATTTTTAGTTATTTGAGGGTTTTTAATATCGCTGATCAATAATCAGTAAGTATTAATATGAAATCAAACAAAAAAAAATTGACGAAACTTGAATAGTGTCTTATATATTGAGACTTAAAGACGCAAAAAAATTTCGACTCACAAAACACTTTATTTTTAGTTATTTGAGGGTTTTTAATATCGCTGATCAATAATCAGTAAGTATCAATATGAAATCAAACAAAAAAAAATTGACGAAACTTGATAGTTGTTTAAATTGAGACTTAAAGACGCAAAAAAAATTCGACTCACAAAACACTTTATTTTTAGTTATTTCAGAGTTTTTAATATCGCTGATCAATAATCAGTAAGTATTAATATGAAATCAAACAAAAAAAAATTGACGAAACTTGTTAGTTGTTTATATTGAGACTTAAAGACGCAAAAAATTTTCGACTCACAAAACACTTTATTTTTAGTTATTTCAGAGTTTTTAATATCGCTGATCAATAATCAGTAAGTATTAATATGAAATCAAACAAAAAAAAATTGACGAAACTTGTTAGTTGTTTATATTGAGACTTAAAGACGCAAAAAATTTTCGACTCACAAAACACTTTATTTTTAGTTATTTCAGAGTTTTTAATATCGCTGATCAATAATCAGTAAGTATTAATATGAAATCAAACAAAAAAAAATTGACGAAACTTGATAGTGTCTTATATATTGAGACTTAAAGACGCAAAAAAATTTCGACTCACAAAACACTTTATTTTTAGTTATTTGAGGGTTTTTAATATCGCTGATCAATAATCAGTAAGAATTAATATGAAATCAAACAAAAAAAAATTGACGAAACTTGAATAGTGTCTTATATATTGAGACTTAAAGACACAAAAAATTTTCGACTCACAAAACACTTTATTTTTAGTTATTTGAGGGTTTTTAATATCGCTGATCAATAATCAGTAAGAATTAATATGAAATCAAACAAAAAAAAATTGACGAAACTTGAATAGTGTCTTATATATTAAGACTTAAAGACGCAAAAAATTTTCGACTCACAAAATACTTTATTTTTAGTTATTTGAGGGTTTTTAATATCGCTGATCAATAATCAGTAAGTATTAATATGAAATCAAACAAAAAAAAATTGACGAAACTTGAATAGTGTCATATATTGAGACTTAAAGACGCAAAAAAATTTCGACTCACAAAACACTTTATTTTTAGTTATTTGAGGGTTTTTAATATCGCTGATCAATAATCAGTAAGTATCAATATGAAATCAAACAAAAAAAAAATTGACGAAACTTGATAGTTGTTTAAATTGAGACTTAAAGACGCAAAAAAAATTCGACTCACAAAACACTTTATTTTTAGTTATTTGAGGGTTTTTAATATCGCTGATCAATAATCAGTAAGTATTAATATGAAATCAAACAAAAAAAAATTGACGAAACTTGTTAGTTGTTTATATTGAGACTTAAAGACGCAAAAAATTTTCGACTCACAAAACACTTTATTTTTAGTTATTTCAGAGTTTTTAATATCGCTGATCAATAATCAGTAAGTATTAATATGAAATCAAACAAAAAAAAATTGACGAAACTTGATAGTGTCTTATATATTGAGACTTAAAGACGCAAAAAAATTTCGACTCACAAAACACTTTATTTTTAGTTATTTGAGGGTTTGAAATATCGCTGATCAATAATCAGTAAGTATCAATATGAAATCAAACAAAAAAAATTTGACTAAACTTGATTGTGATATATATTGAGACTTAAAGAAGCAAAAAAATTTCGACTCACAAAACACTTTATTTTTAGTTATTTGATGGTTTTTAATATCGCTGATCAATAATCAGTAAGTATTAATATGAAATCAAACAAAAAAAATTGACGAAACTTGATAGTTGTTTATATTGAGACTTAAAGACGCAAAAAATTTTCGACACACAAAACACTTTATTTTTAGTTATTTGAGGGTTTTAAATATCGCTGATCAATAATCAGTAAGTATTAATATGAAATCAAACAAAAAAAAAATTACGAAACTTGATAGTGTCTTTTATATTGAGACTTAAAGACACAAGAAATTTTCGACTCACAAAACACTTTATTTTTAGTTATTTGAGGGTTTTTAATATCGCTGATCAATAATCAGTAAGAATTAATATGAAATCAAACAAAAAAAATTGACGAAACTTGAATAGTGTCTTATATATTGAGACTTAAAGACGCAAAAAATTTTCGACTCACAAAACACTTTATTTTTAGTTATTTGAGGGTTTTTAATATCGCTGATCAATAATTATTAAGTATTAATATGAAATCAAACAAAAAAATATTGACGAAACTGGATAGTGTCTTATATATTGAGACTTAAAGACGCAAAAAATTTTCGACTCACAAAACACATTATTTTTAAATATTTGAGGGTTTTTAATATCGCTGATCAATAATCATTAAGTATTAATATGAAATCAAACAAAAAAATATTGACGAAACTTGATAGTGTCTTATATATTGAGACTTAAAGACGCAAAAAATTTTCGACTCACAAAACACTTTATTTTTAGTTATTTGAGGGTTTTTTATATCGCTGATCAATAATCAGTAAGTATTTATATGAAATCAAACAAAAAAAATTGACGAAACTTGAATAGTGTCTTATATATTAAGAATTAAAGACGCAAAAAATTTTCGACTCACAAAACACTTTATTTTTAGTTATTTGAGGGTTTTTAATATCGCTGATCAATAATCAGTAAGTATTAATATGAAATCAAACAAAAAAAATTGACGAAACTTGAATAGTGTCTTATATATTAAGACTTAAAGACGCAAAAAATTTTCGACTCACAAAATACTTTATTTTTAGTTATTTGAGGGTTTTTAATATCGCTGATCAATAATCAATAAGTATTAATATGAAATCAAACAAAAAAAAATTGGCGAAACTTGATAGTGTCATATATTGAGACTTAAAGACATAAAAAATTTTCGACTCACAAAACACTTTATTTTTAGTTATTTGAGGGTTTTTAATATCGCTGATCAATAATCAGTAAGTATTAATATGAAATCAAACATAAAAAAGTTGACGAAACTTGATAGTTTCTTATATATTGAGACTAAATGGCGCAAAAAATTTTCGACTCACAAAACACTTTATTTTTAGTAATTTGAGGGTTTTTAATATCGCTGAACAATAATCAGTAAACATTAATACGAAATCAAACAAAAAAAAATTGACGAATCTTGAATAGTGTCTTATATATTAAGACTTAAAGACGCAAAAAATTTTCGACTCACAAAATACTTTATTTTTAGTTATTTGAGGGTTTTTAATATCGCTGATCAATTATCAGTAAGTATTAATATGAAATCAAACAAAAAAAAATTGACGAAACTTGATAGTGTCTTATATATTGAGACTTAAAGACACAAAAAAATTTCGACTCACAAAACACTTTATTTTTAGTTATTTTAGGGTTTTTAATATCGCTGATCAATAATCAGTAAGTATTAATATGAAATCAAACAAAAAAAAATTGACGAAACTTGAATAGTGTCTTATATATTGAGACTTAAAGACGCAAAAATATTTCGACTCACAAAACACTTTATTTTTTATTTATTTGAGGGTTTTTAATATCGCTGATCAATAATCACTAAGTATCAATATGAAATCAAACAAAAAAAATTTGACTTAACTTGATAGTGTCTTATATATTGAGACTTAAAGACGCAAAAAATTTTTGACTCACAAAACACTTTATTTTTAGTTATTTGAGGGTTTTTAATATCGCTGATCAATAATCAGTAAGTATTAATATGAAATCAAACATAAAAAAGTTGACGAAACTTGATAGTTTCTTATATATTGAGACTAAATGGCGCAAAAAATTTTCGACTCACAAAACACTTTATTTTTAGTTATTTGAGGGTTTTTAATATCGCTGATCAATAATCAATAAGTATTAATATGAAATCAAACAAAAAAAAATTGGCGAAACTTGATAGTGTCTTATATATTGAGACTTAAAGACACAAAAAATTTTCGACTCACAAAACACTTTATTTTTAGTAATTTGAGGGTTTTTAATATCGCTGATCAATAATCAGTAAGTATTAATATGAAATCAAACATAAAAAAGTTGACGAAACTTGATAGTTTCTTATATATTGAGACTAAATGGCGCAAAAAATTTTCGACTCACAAAACACTTTATTTTTAGTAATTTGAGGGTTTTTAATATCGCTGAACAATAATCAGTAAACATTAATACGAAATCAAACAAAAAAAAATTGACGAAACTTGAATAGTGTCTTATATATTAAGACTTTAAGACGCAAAAAATTTTCGACTCACAAAATACTTTATTTTTAGTTATTTGAGGGTTTTTAATATCGCTGATCAATAATCAGTAAGTATTAATATGAAATCAAACAAAAAAAAATTGACGAAACTTGATAGTGTCTTATATATTGAGACTTAAAGACACAAAAAAATTTCGACTCACAAAACACTTTATTTTTAGTTATTTGAGGGTTTTTAATATCGCTGATCAATAATCAGTAAGAATTAATATGAAATCAAACAAAAAAAAATTGACGAAACTTGAATAGTGTCTTATATATTAAGACTTAAAGACGCAAAAAATTTTCGACTCACAAAATACTTTATTTTTAGTTATTTGAGGGTTTTTAATATCGCTGATCAATAATCAGTAAGTATTAATATGAAATCAAACAAAAAAAAATTGACGAAACTTGAATAGTGTCTTATATATTGAGACTTAAAGACGCAAAAAAATTTCGACTCACAAAACACTTTATTTTTAGTTATTTGAGGGTTTTTAATATCGCTGATCAATAATCAGTAAGTATCAATATGAAATCAAACAAAAAAAAAATTGACGAAACTTGATAGTTGTTTAAATTGAGACTTAAAGACGCAAAAAAAATTCGACTCACAAAACACTTTATTTTTAGTTATTTGAGGGTTTTTAATATCGCTGATCAATAATCAGTAAGTATTAATATGAAATCAAACAAAAAAAAATTGACGAAACTTGTTAGTTGTTTATATTGAGACTTAAAGACGCAAAAAATTTTCGACTCACAAAACACTTTATTTTTAGTTATTTCAGAGTTTTTAATATCGCTGATCAATAATCAGTAAGTATTAATATGAAATCAAACAAAAAAAAATTGACGAAACTTGATAGTGTCTTATATATTGAGACTTAAAGACGCAAAAAAATTTCGACTCACAAAACACTTTATTTTTAGTTATTTGAGGGTTTTTAATATCGCTGATCAATAATCAGTAAGTATTAATATGAAATCAAACAAAAAAAAATTGACGAAACTTGATAGTTGTTTATATTGAGACTTAAAGACGCAAAAAATTTTCGACTCACAAAACACTTTATTTTTAGTTATTTGAGGGTTTTAAATATCGCTGATCAATAATCAGTAAGTATTAATATGAAATCAAACAAAAAAAAAATTACGAAACTTGATACTGTCTTATATATTGAGACTTAAAGACACAAAAAATTTTCGACTCACAAAACACTTTATTTTTAGTTATTTGAGGGTTTGAAATATCGCTGATCAATAATCAGTAAGTATCAATATGAAATCAAACAAAAAAAATTTGACTAAACTTGATTGTGATATATATTGAGACTTAAAGAAGCAAAAAAATTTCGACTCACAAAACACTTTATTTTTAGTTATTTGATGGTTTTTAATATCGCTGATCAATAATCAGTAAGTATTAATATGAAATCAAACAAAAAAAAAATTACGAAACTTGATAGTGTCTTATATATTGAGACTTAAAGACACAAGAAATTTTCGACTCACAAAACACTTTATTTTTAGTTATTTGAGGGTTTTTAATATCGCTGATCAATAATCAGTAAGTATTAATATGAAATCAAACAAAAAAAATTGACGAAACTTGATAGTTGTTTATATTGAGACTTAAAGACGCAAAAAATTTTCGACACACAAAACACTTTATTTTTAGTTATTTGAGGGTTTTAAATATCGCTGATCAATAATCAGTAAGTATTAATATGAAATCAAACAAAAAAAAATTACGAAACTTGATAGTGTCTTATATATTGAGACTTAAAGACACAAGAAATTTTCGACTCACAAAACACTTTATTTTTAGTTATTTGAGGGTTTTTAATATCGCTGATCAATAATCAGTAAGAATTAATATGAAATCAAACAAAAAAAATTGACGAAACTTGAATAGTGTCTTATATATTGAGACTTAAAGACGCAAAAAATTTTCGACTCACAAAACACTTTATTTTTAGTTATTTGAGGGTTTTTAATATCGCTGATCAATAATTATTAAGTATTAATATGAAATCAAACAAAAAAATATTGACGAAACTGGATAGTGTCTTATATATTGAGACTTAAAGACGCAAAAAATTTTCGACTCACAAAACACTTTATTTTTAGTTATTTGAGGGTTTTTAATATCGCTGATCAATAATCAGTAAGTATTAATATGAAATCAAACAAAAAAAATTGACGAAACTTGAATAGTGTCTTATATATTAAGACTTAAAGACGCAAAAAATTTTCGACTCACAAAATACTTTATTTTTAGTTATTTGAGGGTTTTTAATATCGCTGATCAATAATCAATAAGTATTAATATGAAATCAAACAAAAAAAAATTGGCGAAACTTGATAGTGTCATATATTGAGACTTAAAGACATAAAAAATTTTCGACTCACAAAACACTTTATTTTTAGTTATTTGAGGGTTTTTAATATCGCTGATCAATAATCAGTAAGTATTAATATGAAATCAAACATAAAAAAGTTGACGAAACTTGATAGTTTCTTATATATTGAGACTAAATGGCGCAAAAAATTTTCGACTCACAAAACACTTTATTTTTAGTAATTTGAGGGTTTTTAATATCGCTGAACAATAATCAGTAAACATTAATACGAAATCAAACAAAAAAAAATTGACGAAACTTGAATAGTGTCTTATATATTAAGACTTAAAGACGCAAAAAATTTTCGACTCACAAAATACTTTATTTTTAGTTATTTGAGGGTTTTTAATATCGCTGATCAATAATCAGTAAGTATTAATATGAAATCAAACAAAAAAAAATTGACGAAACTTGATAGTGTCTTATATATTGAGACTTAAAGACACAAAAAAATTTCGACTCACAAAACACTTTATTTTTAGTTATTTGAGGGTTTTTAATATCGCTGATCAATAATCAGTAAGTATTAATATGAAATCAAACAAAAAAAAATTGACGAAACTTGAATAGTGTCTTATATATTGAGACTTAAAGACGCAAAAAAATTTCGACTCACAAAACACTTTATTTTTTATTTATTTGAGGGTTTTTAATATCGCTGATCAATAATCACTAAGTATCAATATGAAATCAAACAAAAAAAATTTGACTTAACTTGATAGTGTCTTATATATTGAGACTTAAAGACGCAAAAAATTTTTGACTCACAAAACACTTTATTTTTAGTTATTTGAGGGTTTTTAATATCGCTGATCAATAATCAGTAAGTATTAATATGAAATCAAACATAAAAAAGTTGACGAAACTTGATAGTTTCTTATATATTGAGACTAAATGGCGCAAAAAATTTTCGACTCACAAAACACTTTATTTTTAGTTATTTGAGGGTTTTTAATATCGCTGATCAATAATCAATAAGTATTAATATGAAATCAAACAAAAAAAAATTGGCGAAACTTGATAGTGTCTTATATATTGAGACTTAAAGACACAAAAAATTTTCGACTCACAAAACACTTTATTTTTAGTTATTTGAGGGTTTTTAATATCGCTGATCAATAATCAGTAAGTATCAATATGAAATCAAACAAAAAAAATTTGACTAAACTTGATAGTGTCATATATTGAGACTTAAAGACGCAAAAAAATTTTGACTCACAAAACACTTTATTTTTAGTTATTTGAGGGTTTTTAATATCGCTGATCAATAATCAGTAAGTATTAATATGAAATCAAACAAAAAAAAATTGACGAAACTTGAATTGTGTCTTATATATTGAGACTTAAAGACGCAAAAAAATTTCGACTCACAAAACACTTTATTTTTTATTTATTTGAGGGTTTTTAATATCGCTGATCAATAATCACTAAGTATCAATATGAAATCAAACAAAAAAAATTTGACTTAACTTGATAGTGTCTTATATATTGAGACTTAAAGACGCAAAAAATTTTTGACTCACAAAACACTTTATTTTTAGTTATTTGAGGGTTTTTAATATCGCTGATCAATAATCAGTAAGTATTAATATGAAATCAAACATAAAAAAGTTGACGAAACTTGATAGTTTCTTATATATTGAGACTAAATGGCGCAAAAAATTTTCGACTCACAAAACACTTTATTTTTAGTAATTTGAGGGTTTTTAATATCGCTGAACAATAATCAGTAAGCATTAATACGAAATCAAACAAAAAAAAATTGACGAAACTTGAATAGTGTCTTATATATTAAGACTTAAAGACGCAAAAAATTTTCGACTCACAAAATACTTTATTTTTAGTTATTTGAGGGTTTTTAATATCGCTGATCAATAATCAGTAAGTATTATTATGAAATCAAACAAAAAAAAATTGACGAAACTTGAATAGTGTCTTATATATTGAGACTTAAAGACGCAAAAAATTTTCGACTCACAAAACACTTTATTTTTAGTTATTTGCGGGTTTTTCATATCGCTGATCAATAATCAGTAAGTATTAATATGAAATCAAACAAAAAAAAATTGACGAAACTTGATAGATGTTTATATTGAGACTTAAAGACGCAAAAAATTTTCGACTCATAAAACACTTTATTTTTAGTTATTTGAGGGTTTTTAATATCGCTGATCAATAATCAGTAAGTATTTATATGAAATCAAACAAAAAAAAATTGACTAAACTTGATAGTGTCTTATATATTGAGACTTAAAGACGCAAAAAAATTTCGACTCACAAAACACTTTATTTTTAGTTATTTGAGGGTTTTTAATATCGCTGATCAATAATCAGTAAGTATTAATATGAAATCAAACAAAAAAAAATTGACGAAACTTGATAGTTGTTTATATTGAGACGAAAATGCGCAAAAAAATTTCAACTAACTAAACACTTTATTTTTAGTTATTTGAGGATTTTTAATATCGCTGATCAATAAGCAGTAAGTATTAATATGAAATAGAACAAAAAAAAGTTGACGAAACTTGATAGTTTCTTATATATTGAGACTAAATGGCGCAAAAAATTTTCGACTCACAAAACACTTTATTTTTAGTTATTTGAGGGTTTTTAATATCGCTAATCAATAATCAGTAAGTATTAATATGAAATCAAACAAAAAAAAATTGACAAAACTTGATAGTGTCTTATATATTGAGACTTAAAGACGCAAAAAAATTTCGACTCACAAAACACTTTATTTTTAGTTATTTGAGGGTTTTTAATATCGCTGATCAATAATCAGTAAGTATTAATATGAAATCAAACAAAAAAAAATTGACGAAACTTGATAGATGTTTATATTGAGACTTAAAGACGAAAAAATTTTTCGACTCATAAAACACTTTATTTTTAGTTATTTGAGGGTTTTTAATATGGCTGATCAATAATCAGCAAGTATTTATATGAAATCAAACAAAAAAAAATTGACTAAACTTGATAGTGTCTTATATATTGAGACTTAAAGACGCAAAAAAATTTCGACTCACAAAACACTTTATTTTTAGTTATTTGAGGGTTTTTAATATCGCTGATCAATAATCAGCAAGTATTATTATGAAATCAAACAAAAAAAAATTGACGAAACTTGAATAGTGTCTTATATATTGAGACTTAAAGACGCAAAAAAATGTCGACGCACAAAACACTTTATTTTTAGTTATTTGAGGGTTTTTAATATCGCTGATCAATAATCAGCAAGTATTATTATGAAATCAAACAAAAAAAAATTGACGAAACTTGAATAGTGTCTTATATATTGAGACTTAAAGACGCAAAAAATTTTCGACTCATAAAACACTTTATTTTTAGTTATTTGAGGGTTTTTAATATCGCTGATCAATAATCAGTAAGTATTTATATGAAATCAAACAAAAAAAAATTGACGAAACTTGAATTGTGTCTTATATATTGAGACTTAAAGACGCAAAAAAATTTCGACTCACAAAACACTTTATTTTTTATTTATTTGAGGGTTTTTAATATCGCTGATCAATAATCAGTAAGTATTAATATGAAATCAAACATAAAAAAGTTGACGAAACTTGATAGTTTCTTATATATTGAGACTAAATGGCGCAAAAAATTTTCGACTCACAAAACACTTTATTTTTAGTAATTTGAGGGTTTTTAATATCGCTGAACAATAATCAGTAAGCATTAATACGAAATCAAACAAAAAAAAATTGACGAAACTTGAATAGTGTCTTATATATTAAGACTTAAAGACGCAAAAAATTTTCGACTCACAAAATACTTTATTTTTAGTTATTTGAGGGTTTTTAATATCGCTGATCAATAATCAGTAAGTATTATTATGAAATCAAACAAAAAAAAATTGACGAAACTTGAATAGTGTCTTATATATTGAGACTTAAAGACGCAAAAAATTTTCGACTCACAAAACACTTTATTTTTAGTTATTTGCGGGTTTTTCATATCGCTGATCAATAATCAGTAAGTATTAATATGAAATCAAACAAAAAAAAATTGACGAAACTTGATAGATGTTTATATTGAGACTTAAAGACGCAAAAAATTTTCGACTCATAAAACACTTTATTTTTAGTTATTTGAGGGTTTTTAATATCGCTGATCAATAATCAGTAAGTATTTATATGAAATCAAACAAAAAAAAATTGACTAAACTTGATAGTGTCTTATATATTGAGACTTAAAGACGCAAAAAAATTTCGACTCACAAAACACTTTATTTTTAGTTATTTGAGGGTTTTTAATATCGCTGATCAATAATCAGTAAGTATTAATATGAAATCAAACAAAAAAAAATTGACGAAACTTGATAGTTGTTTATATTGAGACGAAAATGCGCAAAAAAATTTCAACTAACTAAACACTTTATTTTTAGTTATTTGAGGATTTTTAATATCGCTGATCAATAAGCAGTAAGTATTAATATGAAATAGAACAAAAAAAAGTTGACGAAACTTGATAGTTTCTTATATATTGAGACTAAATGGCGCAAAAAATTTTCGACTCACAAAACACTTTATTTTTAGTTATTTGAGGGTTTTTAATGTCGCTAATCAATAATCAATAAGTATTAATATGAAATCAAACAAAAAAAAATTGACAAAACTTGATAGTGTCTTATATATTGAGACTTAAAGACGCAAAAAAATTTCGACTCACAAAACACTTTATTTTTAGTTATTTGAGGGTTTTTAATATCGCTGATCAATAATCAGTAAGTATTAATATGAAATCAAACAAAAAAAAATTGACGAAACTTGATAGATGTTTATATTGAGACTTAAAGACGAAAAAATTTTTCGACTCATAAAACACTTTATTTTTAGTTATTTGAGGGTTTTTAATATGGCTGATCAATAATCAGCAAGTATTTATATGAAATCAAACAAAAAAAAATTGACTAAACTTGATAGTGTCTTATATATTGAGACTTAAAGACGCAAAAAAATTTCGACTCACAAAACACTTTATTTTTAGTTATTTGAGGGTTTTTAATATCGCTGATCAATAATCAGCAAGTATTATTATGAAATCAAACAAAAAAAAATTGACGAAACTTGAATAGTGTCTTATATATTGAGACTTAAAGACGCAAAAAAATGTCGACGCACAAAACACTTTATTTTTAGTTATTTGAGGGTTTTTAATATCGCTGATCAATAATCAGCAAGTATTATTATGAAATCAAACAAAAAAAAATTGACGAAACTTGAATAGTGTCTTATATATTGAGACTTAAAGACGCAAAAAATTTTCGACTCATAAAACACTTTATTTTTAGTTATTTGAGGGTTTTTTATATCGCTGATCAATAATCAGTAAGTATTTATATGAAATCAAACAAAAAAAATTTGACTAAACTTGATAGTGTCTTATATATTGAGACTTAAAGACGCAAAAAAATTTCGACTCACAAAACACTTTATTTTTTAGTTATTTGAGGGTTTTTAATATCGCTGATCAATAATCAGTAAGTATTAATATGAAATCAAACAAAAAAAAATTGACGAAACTTGAATAGTGTCTTATATATTGAGACTTAAAGACGCAAAAAATTTTCGACTCACAAAACACTTTATTTTTAGTTATTTGAGGGTTTTTAATATCGCTGATCAATAATCAGTAAGTATCAATATGAAATCAAACATAAAAAAGTTGACGAAACTTGATAGTTTCTTATATATTGAGACTAAATGGCGCAAAAAAATTTCGACTCACAAAACACTTTATTTTTAGTAATTTGAGGGTTTTTAATATCGCTGAACAATAATCAGTAAGCATTAATACGAAATCAAACAAAAAAAAAATTGACGAAACTTGAATAGTGTCTTATATATTAAGACTTAAAGACGCAAAAAATTTTCGACTCACAAAATACTTTATTTTTAGTTATTTGAGGGTTTTTAATATCGCTGATCAATAATCAGTAAGTATTATTATGAAATCAAACAAAAAAAATTGACGAAACTTGAATAGTGTCTTACATATTGAGACTTAAAGACGCAAAAAAAATTCGACTCACAAAACACTTTATTTTTAGTTATTTGAGGGTTTTTAATATCGCTGATCAATAATCAGTAAGTATTAATATGAAATCAAACGAAAGACGCAAAAAATTTTCGACTCACAAAATACTTTATTTTTAGTTATTTGAGGGTTTTTAATATCTCTGATCAATAATCAGTAAGTATTAATATGAAATCAAACAAAAAAAAATTGACGAAACTTGATAGTGTCTTATATATTGAGACTTAAAGACGCAAAAAAATTTCGACACACAAAACACATTATTTTTAGTTATTTGAGGGTTTTTAATATCGCTGATCAATAATCAGTAAGTATCAATATGAAATCAAACAAAAAAAAATTGACGAAACTTGATAGTGTCTTATATATTGAGACTTAAAGACGCAAAAAAATTTCGACTCACAAAACACTTTATTTTTAGTTATTTGAGGGTTTTTAATATCGCTGATCAATAATCAGTAAGTATTAATATGAAATCAAACAAAAAAAAATTGACGAAACTTGATAGTTGTTTATATTGAGACTTAAAGACGCAAAAAAATTTCGACTCACAAAACACTTTATTTTTTATTTATTTGAGGGTTTTTAATATCGCTGATCAATAATCACTAAGTATCAATATGAAATCAAACAAAAAAAATTTGACTTAACTTGATAGTGTCTTATATATTGAGACTTAAAGACGCAAAAATTTTTTGACTCACAAAACACTTTATTTTTAGTTATTTGAGGGTTTTTAATATCGCTGATCAATAATCAGTAAGTATTAATATGAAATCAAACATAAAAAAGTTGACGAAACTTGATAGTTTCTTATATATTGAGACTAAATGGCGCAAAAAATTTTCGACTCACAAAACACTTTATTTTTAGTTATTTGAGGGTTTTTAATATCGCTGATCAATAATCAATAAGTATTAATATGAAATCAAACAAAAAAAAATTGGCGAAACTTGATAGTGTCTTATATATTGAGACTTAAAGACACAAAAAATTTTCGACTCACAAAACACTTTATTTTTAGTTATTTGAGGGTTTTTAATATCGCTGATCAATAATCAGTAAGTATTAATATGAAATCAAACATAAAAAAGTTGACGAAACTTGATAGTTTCTTATATATTGAGACTAAATGGCGCAAAAAATTTTCGACTCACAAAACACTTTATTTTTAGTAATTTGAGGGTTTTTAATATCGCTGAACAATAATCAGTAAACATTAATACGAAATCAAACAAAAAAAAATTGACGAAACTTGAATAGTGTCTTATATATTAAGACTTTAAGACGCAAAAAATTTTCGACTCACAAAATACTTTATTTTTAGTTATTTGAGGGTTTTTAATATCGCTGATCAATAATCAGTAAGTATTAATATGAAATCAAACAAAAAAAAATTGACGAAACTTGATAGTGTCTTATATATTGAGACTTAAAGACACAAAAAAATTTCGACTCACAAAACACTTTATTTTTAGTTATTTGAGGGTTTTATAATATCGCTGATCAATAATCAGTAAGTATTAATATGAAATCAAACAAAAAAAAATTGACGAAACTTGAATAGTGTCTTATATATTGAGACTTAAAGACGCAAAAAAATTTCGACTCACAAAACACTTTATTTTTAGTTATTTGAGGGTTTTTAATATCGCTGATCAATAATCAGTAAGTATCAATATGAAATCAAACAAAAAAAAATTGACGAAACTTGATAGTGTCTTATACAAGTGATGGATAGCTTGTTCGGAGTTTCGGTCCGATGGTAGGACACCCTACTCCTTCATCGGATAAGTTCTGACTGTTAAGATATTTATTGGAAATTTTTGGATCTTTTTGGGAATCGGGAAAGGATAGGTTTGTGGTAATTGTTTTGATTTTATGAATGATTATGAGAAATTATAAACGATTAAATACATATATAAATATGATGATATGTACATAATATTAAATACAAATATACATAAATTTGTGTCGTCACACACTGTTTTATATTGAATGGGTGAAAAAAAAAAAAAAAAAAAAAAAAAAAAAAAAAAAAAAAATGAATTGTGAATAAATTATAAGAATGTATATAGTATATGTCGATAAGTAAATGAGTGGGGAAAT
The DNA here is from genome assembly GCA_949825065.1 of Odontocerum albicorne. NCBI lineage: Eukaryota > Metazoa > Arthropoda > Insecta > Trichoptera > Odontoceridae > Odontocerum > Odontocerum albicorne. Next base: position 13,485,555 of record OX463865.1, read on the forward strand.
GTGTGTGACTTTTATAAATATATTAAGGTGTAGAAAATGTTTATTGAAGGTGAGAAATGCGGTTGCCTATGGGGGTAAACTGTCTGCCGGAGGAATTATCGATGATGGGGTGTTCAGAGTGACAATCGGGGGGTCATTTGGGGGGATGATTAGAGTTAAAGAGGGGGGGATCGGGGGGATGTTTCGCAATATTGATTTCGGACGAGTGTGTCTGTAACTGGTGTTCGCGTTGTAGTTATCTAAGGCTTTTATGACTGGGTTGGGATGACGGGATATAGAGCTGTAGAACCTTTCGGCCAGAGCGCGCATATGTTCGGGGATAGTATGTAGTTTGGTATCTGCGTGGAGTCTTGAATTACGGACGATGTAGGGTGCTTTTAAAATTATGCGGAGGGCTTTGTTTTGAATGATCTGAATGTGATGTAGCGTTGTTTTCTTCGCGTGGCCCCAGACCGGAAGGGCGTATGTCAGTTGCGGTCTGACGATCGCTTTATATAGGTGGAGTTTTGTGCGCGTGCTAAGTTTGCTGTATTTACTGATCAAGGGAAATAATGATTTGAGTGTTCCGTGAGCTTTTGATTTGATATTGAGGGCGTGTTTATGCCACGAGAGTCTACTGTCTAATGTGAGGCCTAGGTATTTTACGTGTTTTGACCATGGGACGCTCTGGCCGAAGAGTTTAAGAGTTCTGATGGGTTTGATGTATCTGCGTGAGAAGCGGACTGCTGTGCTTTTGGTGGGATTTATTTTGATCTTCCATTTGGTGCACCAGTGCTCCAGAATGGGAATGAAGTCTTGCAGTCTGTTGTGGGATACGGACTCATATTTCGATGAAGAGAGAAAGGCTGTGTCGTCAGCGTATTGCGCGGTGATACAATGTGTACGTGAAAATTGGGGCATATCGCTCGTGTATATGTTATACAGGATAGGGGACAACAGTGCACCTTGGGGCACACCTGCCAGAATGGGGCGAGGGGATGAGTTTATACCGTCTATTTTGACGGAGAAGGAGCGATTTTCAAGGAATGATGCGATGATTTGCACTAGTCTGAGGGGAATACCTGACTTGTGCAGTTTGAATATGAGTCCGTTGAGCCAGACTGTGTCGAAGGCTTTCGCCACGTCTAGTGAAAGGAGGGTCGTGAGGCCTTTGGTGCTGAAGTATTTGATGATGTGTTCTACAACGCGAAGAAGCTGATGGTTGGTAGAGTGTAATGGCCTAAATCCGTGTTGCGAATCTGGGATGATGTTACGTGAGTAAGTTTCTAACGAGAGACGTTCTAGGATTAATTTTTCGAGCACTTTACCTAGAGTCGGGAGCAGACTGATCGGTCTGTAATTTTCAGGGATAACGTGGCTTTTACCCGGTTTAGGGAACATGATGACGTCGGCGTTTTTGAATGGGGTTGGAAAGAATTTATGTCGAAGGCAGGCATTGTAAATGGCGGTAAGGGCGTAAATGGCTTTTTTCGGAAGTTTTTTCAAGGTGAGATTATTGATTTTATCGGGGCCGGGGGCTTTTTTGTTGATGAGATTTTTTATGATAGATTGAATTTCTAACGGTGAGAAGAAGTCTGTGGTGGGGGGGGTTTGCTCATTTAATATGTCGGCAACTGCGTTGTCGACCATTATTGAGTGAGAGGGGTTAGAGAGGTCTGCATTTGGCGAGAAGATATTTGCTAGAGAGTCAGCAAAGGTCTCTGCGCGGTCGCGAGCAGAGAAAACGGGGCCATTTGGTCCTTGAAGAGAGCTGGGTCGGGAGGGCGTTTTTCTAAGGCTACGCGTTAGTTTCCATTTGAGTCCATCATTGTATTCGAGAGACTCGACGAAGTCTGACCATTTGTCATTGCGGAGTTGCTGTAGGAGGTGTTTGATTTTTTTGACTAATCTGTTGTAGTCGGTTTTGTAAGAGGGGACAGCTGTGTTTTGCCACAACTTTCTGGTTTTGTTTTTTTCCATAATCAGTATTTTGATATGTGGAGGAAGGGGAAGTTCGGGTTTATCGGCTGGTCTCTCTTTTGAAGAGGATGTGAGAGCGGATTTGATGGTGGTTGTGAAGTCATTTATAGCGGCGTCTATGGAGTTCGTGTCGGGGAAGGTTGTCGGTATTTTGATGCTGCTGTCGACGTTAATAGCGAAATCGCTCCACGAGGTGATGTGTCGCGGAGGGGCTGAGGGCGAGAAGGGTGGTAAGCCATCCGTCAATTGAAGTAATACCGGGTAGTGATCGGATTGAAGCTGGTGAACAGTCGTGAGATCTGTTTGATAGAGAATGTCGTTATGGACAATGATGTCGATGACATCAGGGCGATGATTGTCTATTAGTGGATAGAGGGTGGGAGACGTGGGTCCTTCCACGAAGTATCTTTTCCGGGAGGAGATTTCGTCAAGTTTATTACCGTGAGTGTTGGAAGTGCGGCTGTGCCAGAAGGGGTGTTTAGCATTTAGATCTCCCGCCATGATGGTGGGGATATTATCTGCGAGGAATGAGTCCAATTCAGACTCGACAAGTGGGGAGGTAGGTGGAAGATAAGTCGCGCAAAGTTTAAGAGGGCCGTGATTGGCGGTGTTCACCACTACGCATGTGGATTCTATGTTGACGGTGGAAGGGGAGGGGATGTGGCAGTGGTCTATTGTGCTTTTGATGAGAGTTGCGGTGCCGCCTTTTCTGCCGATGAGGCGGTCGTCTCTGTAGCAGTAGTAGTTACGGATGCTGTAACGGTAGCTCGGTTTGAGATGCGTTTCCGTTATCAGCAACACGTCCAGGTTGTGCTCGAGAAGGAAATCCTCGACCTCTTGTTTATGTGTTCTGAGGGAACCGTTTGCATTCCAGAACGCGGCGGATATATGGGATGGTTTATAGGTGCGAGCCATGTTCTTGGATGTAGTTGAGGAGGTTCATGGCTTCGGTGATGGCTGATTTTAAGTTATTCAAAATGAGATCGCGATTTGGGGGGGGGGCGGCGGGCAATATGTAGTTTTGGGGTGTAGATGTTGATAATAGGGGGCGATGAGTTGCGACGTTCGCGTATGACGCGTTGGAAGTGACTGGTTTCGATGCACTCTGGGGAGCGTTGGGGAATCGCCGTGTGGCGTTGTTTGCCGAGGGGGCGTTCGGTAAGGGGGCGTTGGTGGAGGGGCGTTGGTAGATGCCATCCATGAGGGGGCGTAAGGGCTGCGGGGTCTGGAAGTGGTGGTGGGGAGCGATTGAAGGGAGGTTGCTCTTGGGGAAGCGTGGGCAGCCTCTGAAGTTGGCCGTGTGTGGGCCTCCGCAGTTACAGCAGGTGGCGGGAGTGTCCGCGGGCTTCCTGCATTCAGATGTGTGATGCGTTCTACCGCATTTCACACAGTTGGCTGGGGCGTGGCAGTTGCCGGCGGAATGGGCGAACTGTTGGCATCGATGACACTGGCCCATGCCTTTGCGCTTGTTCAGCTCCTCCACTGTGACTCGAATATCGAGTACACCGTGGAGTTCGGTGAAGATGCGCTTTGCGGAAGAGTCCCTTGTCATCTTGACGATGACCATGGGGAGTTCCACTCGATTCCGGTTTTTCATGCGATACACATTTAAAACCGGATAATCGAGTGATTTGAGTTCATCTGAAATGTCCTCGACGCTGATAGGGGTCGGTAGGCCGCGGATGACGGCTAGCAGGGGCTTCTCGCTCTCCAAATGGAAAGAGTGGTATGGAATGGCGAGAGAATCGGTAATGTGGACTAGGGAGCGGTAGGCCTCTACGGTTTCAGTGGTGATTTTAAGATCACCATTGGGCTGCACCTTCGAGGAGAAGTGAATGTTTTGAGACCTGAGTTTAGCTCTCAGGTCTCCATATTTGGCGGAATTGTGAAGTACGATGGGGGGGATGCGGTCTTTTTTGATCTGAAGTAGAGGTCGTGAGTCATTATTTAGAGGTGGGACGGGGGCTGCGGGATGAGGAGGGCTGAGTGGGCCTCTCATTTTTTTGCTGGTTTGGGCCACGGTGGCACCAGCTGGCTTCGGGTCTGATTGGGGGCAGACGAGGGGGGGGCTTTCTTGGGATTGAAGAGCCCTTTTACGGTTTTTGGCAACAGATTGCCAGTCCATTTCTGGAATATCCGGAATGATAATTATTGGCGGGGAAAGTGGGGAGTCAAAAGTGGGGGTGGGGCGCGGCGGTGTTGTGATAGGGATAGGGACCACTGACAAGACAGTGGGTGAAATAGATGGAGGGTTTTTGGCCTCAATCGAGACCTCACCTTTATTGAAGAGTTCACGAAGAAGTTTTACCATCTTCATTGTCTCTTTTTTGGATGTGGTCTCCATCTTGAAGAGCTCGAAGGCTTCCTCGAAAGTGGAGATGGTCAGATCAGGGGATGTTGAGCGGTCCGGGGACTTAGCGAGGTCTGGTATAGGCGAGGTCACGGCGACGGATGCGGGCGTTTCGGTTGGTTCGGAACTAGTTTTTCTAGTAATGATGCGTGGAGTTTTAATGATGAAGTTCGGTTTGACGGATTTGACGGACTTCATGGCTGCTTAATAGGAGGAATTGAACAAATAGAAAGAATAATTGTGGACAATAAAAAGTAGGATATAGCTGTGGAAAAAATAAATATAATTGTGTAATGAGTAGAAACACAAACAGTGATAAATAAAGAATTAAAGTTTTTAAAGTTTTGATAAATAATGTGAAATATGAAATGGAGATAGGATGGGGAGAGCTGTCGACCTTTTCAGATCTTCAACTCTGCCCTCGGAGTGTAAAAGGGTAAGAAGGATAGTAACAGTCAGTGGCTTACTTGATGAAGAAGAAGAAATTCTGGCATCGACCGGCACTCGGAACAAATTACGTCACCAAGAATTTTGTGGAGGCCGGCTCCTTATCACGAGTTAATATAAAAAATAAACCGATTTGATCTTAATAGCTGTCTGGGACGAGTGGAATGTCAATTTAATGTTTGTTGTTTGTGCACATGCGAAGCCGGGAACGGCACTTGTTATCGCTGTTTTAGCGACGATGCGCGGAAAGTATGCGCACTGGCAAAAACGGCGACGGTGAAATTTAAGCGACACTATATGAAGAATCGTGTATTGTACTTTAATTAGCAACGGATTGCAGTGAGATCGCGTTATGTTAGCAACAAGCGACTGCTCTGTAGCAGATCCGTGACTGGTCTGCAGTGTCTTATATATTGAGACTTAAAGACGCAAAAAAATTTCGACTCACAAAACACTTTATTTTTAGTTATTTGAGGGTTTTTAATATCGCTGATCAATAATCAGTAAGTATTAATATGAAATCAAACAAAAAAAAATTGACGAAACTTGATAGTTGTTTATATTGAGACTTAAAGACGCAAAAAAATTTCGACTCACAAAACACTTTATTTTTTATTTATTTGAGGGTTTTTAATATCGCTGATCAATAATCACTAAGTATCAATATGAAATCAAACAAAAAAAATTTGACTTAACTTGATAGTGTCTTATATATTGAGACTTAAAGACGCAAAAAATTTTTGACTCACAAAACACTTTATTTTTAGTTATTTGAGGGTTTTTAATATCGCTGATCAATAATCAGTAAGTATTAATATGAAATCAAACATAAAAAAGTTGACGAAACTTGATAGTTTCTTATATATTGAGACTAAATGGCGCAAAAAATTTTCGACTCACAAAACACTTTATTTTTAGTTATTTGAGGGTTTTTAATATCGCTGATCAATAATCAATAAGTATTAATATGAAATCAAACAAAAAAAAATTGGCGAAACTTGATAGTGTCTTATATATTGAGACTTAAAGACACAAAAAATTTTCGACTCACAAAACACTTTATTTTTAGTTATTTGAGGGTTTTTAATATCGCTGATCAATAATCAGTAAGTATTAATATGAAATCAAACATAAAAAAGTTGACGAAACTTGATAGTTTCTTATATATTGAGACTAAATGGCGCAAAAAATTTTCGACTCACAAAACACTTTATTTTTAGTAATTTGAGGGTTTTTAATATCGCTGATCAATAATCAGTAAGTATTAATATGAAATCAAACATAAAAAAGTTGACGAAACTTGATAGTTTCTTATATATTGAGACTTAAAGACGCAAAAAATTTTCGACTCACAAAACACTTTATTTTTAGTTATTTGAGGGTTTTTCATATCGCTGATCAATAATCAGTAAGTATTAATATGAAATCAAACAAAAAAAAATTGACGAAACTTGATAGATGTTTATATTGAGACTTAAAGACGCAAAAAATTTTCGACTCATAAAACACTTTATTTTTAGTTATTTGAGGGTTTTTAATATCGCTGATCAATAATCAGTAAGTATTTATATGAAATCAAACAAAAAAAAATTGACTAAACTTGATAGTGTCTTATATATTGAGACTTAAAGACGCAAAAAAATTTCGACTCACAAAACACTTTATTTTTAGTTATTTGAGGGTTTTTAATATCGCTGATCAATAATCAGTAAGTATTAATATGAAATCAAACAAAAAAAAATTGACGAAACTTGATAGTTGTTTATATTGAGACGAAAATGCGCAAAAAAATTTCAACTAACTAAACACTTTATTTTTAGTTATTTGAGGATTTTTAATATCGCTGATCAATAAGCAGTAAGTATTAATATGAAATAGAACAAAAAAAAGTTGACGAAACTTGATAGTTTCTTATATATTGAGACTAAATGGCGCAAAAAATTTTCGACTCACAAAACACTTTATTTTTAGTTATTTGAGGGTTTTTAATATCGCTAATCAATAATCAGTAAGTATTAATATGAAATCAAACAAAAAAAAATTGACAAAACTTGATAGTGTCTTATATATTGAGACTTAAAGACGCAAAAAAATTTCGACTCACAAAACACTTTATTTTTAGTTATTTGAGGGTTTTTAATATCGCTGATCAATAATCAGTAACAAAGAATGATCAAGTGTTATGTGTGGTCAGTTTTGCTTTATGGTGTCGAGGCATGGACCCTCAAAGTTAATATCATTAACCGCTTGGAGGCTTTTGAAATGTGGATCCACCGAAGGATGCTAAGAATATCCTGGACTGACATGATTAGCAACGTTGAAGTATTGCGTAGAGCAAATACACAGAGAGAATTGTTCACAACAATCAAGCTCCGTAAGACTTCATATTTTGGCCACATAATGAGAGGTGAAAAGTATGCAATCCTACAACTTGTCATAAAGGGGAAGATTGAGGGTCGTAGAGGAGTTGGAAGAAGGCAGCACTCCTGGCTTCGGAACATTAGAGAATGGACCGGGATGAGAGGTGTGGAGGAGCTGTTCCGTGCTGCCCAGGACAGACAAGGTTTCTCCCAAGTGATCGTCAACGTCGGGGGGACCCGGCAGGACACATGAAGAAGAAGAATAATCAGTAAGTATTAATATGAAATCAAACAAAAAAAAATTGACGAAACTTGATAGATGTTTATATTGAGACTTAAAGACGAAAAAATTTTTCGACTCATAAAACACTTTATTTTTAGTTATTTGAGGGTTTTTAATATGGCTGATCAATAATCAGCAAGTATTTATATGAAATCAAACAAAAAAAAATTGACTAAACTTGATAGTGTCTTATATATTGAGACTTAAAGACGCCAAAAAATTTCGACTCACAAAACACTTTATTTTTAGTTATTTGAGGGTTTTTAATATCGCTGATCAATAATCAGCAAGTATTATTATGAAATCAAACAAAAAAAATTGACGAAACTTGAATAGTGTCTTATATATTGAGACTTAAAGACGCAAAAAAATGTCGACTCACAAAACACTTTATTTTTAGTTATTTGAGGGTTTTTAATATCGCTGATCAATAATCAGTAAGTATTAATATGAAATCAAACAAAAAAAAATTGACGAAACTTGATAGATGTTTATATTGAGACTTAAAGACGCAAAAAATTTTCGACTCATAAAACACTTTATTTTTAGTTATTTGAGGGTTTTTAATATCGCTGATCAATAATCAGTAAGTATTTATATGAAATCAAACAAAAAAAATTTGACTAAACTTGATAGTGTCTTATATATTGAGACTTAAAGACGCAAAAAAATTTCGACTCACAAAACACTTTATTTTTTAGTTATTTGAGGGTTTTTAATATCGCTGATCAATAATCAGTAAGTATTAATATGAAATCAAACAAAAAAAAATTGACGAAACTTGAATAGTGTCTTATATATTGAGACTTAAAGACGCAAAAAATTTTCGACTCACAAAACACTTTATTTTTAGTTATTTGAGGGTTTTTAATATCGCTGATCAATAATCAGTAAGTATCAATATGAAATCAAACATAAAAAAGTTGACGAAACTTGATAGTTTCTTATATATTGAGACTAAATGGCGCAAAAAATTTTCGACTCACAAAACACTTTATTTTTAGTAATTTGAGGGTTTTTAATATCGCTGAACAATAATCAGTAAGCATTAATACGAAATCAAACAAAAAAAAAATTGACGAAACTTGAATAGTGTCTTATATATTAAGACTTAAAGACGCAAAAAATTTTCGACTCACAAAATACTTTATTTTTAGTTATTTGAGGGTTTTTAATATCGCTGATCAATAATCAGTAAGTATTAATATGAAATCAAACAAAAAAAATTGACGAAACTTGAATAGTGTCTTATATATTAAGACTTAAAGACGCAAAAAATTTTCGACTCACAAAATACTTTATTTTTAGTTATTTGAGGGTTTTTAATATCTCTGATCAATAATCAGTAAGTATTAATATGAAATCAAACAAAAAAAAATTGACGAAACTTGATAGTGTCTTATATATTGAGACTTAAAGACGCAAAAAAATTTCGACTCACAAAACACATTATTTTTAGTTATTTGAGGGTTTTTAATATCGCTGATCAATAATCAGTAAGTATCAATATGAAATCAAACAAAAAAAAATTGACGAAACTTGATAGTGTCTTATATATTGAGACTTAAAGACGCAAAAAAATTTCGACTCACAAAACACTTTATTTTTAGTTATTTGAGGGTTTTTAATATCGCTGATCAATAATCAGCAAGTATTAATATGAAATCAAACAAAAAAAAATTGACGAAACTTGATAGTTGTTTATATTGAGACTTAAAGACGCAAAAAAATTTCGACTCACAAAACACTTTATTTTTTATTTATTTGAGGGTTTTTAATATCGCTGATCAATAATCACTAAGTATCAATATGAAATCAAACAAAAAAAATTTGACTTAACTTGATAGTGTCTTATATATTGAGACTTAAAGACGCAAAAAATTTTTGACTCACAAAACACTTTATTTTTAGTTATTTGAGGGTTTTTAATATCGCTGATCAATAATCAGTAAGTATTAATATGAAATCAAACATAAAAAAGTTGACGAAACTTGATAGTTTCTTATATATTGAGACTAAATGGCGCAAAAAATTTTCGACTCACAAAACACTTTATTTTTAGTTATTTGAGGGTTTTTAATATCGCTGATCAATAATCAATAAGTATTAATATGAAATCAAACAAAAAAAAATTGGCGAAACTTGATAGTGTCTTATATATTGAGACTTAAAGACACAAAAAATTTTCGACTCACAAAACACTTTATTTTTAGTTATTTGAGGGTTTTTAATATCGCTGATCAATAATCAGTAAGTATTAATATGAAATCAAACAAAAAAAAATTGACGAAACTTGATAGATGTTTATATTGAGACTTAAAGACGCAAAAAATTTTCGACTCATAAAACACTTTATTTTTAGTTATTTGAGGGTTTTTAATATCGCTGATCAATAATCAGTAAGTATTATTATGAAATCAAACAAAAAAAATTGACGAAACTTGAATAGTGTCTTACATATTGAGACTTAAAGACGCAAAAAAATGTCGACTCACAAAACACTTTATTTTTAGTTATTTGAGGGTTTTTAATATCGCTGATCAATAATCAGTAAGTATTAATATGAAATCAAACAAAAAAAATTGACGAAACTTGAATAGTGTCTTATATATTAAGACTTAAAGACGCAAAAAATTTTCGACTCACAAAATACTTTATTTTTAGTTATTTGAGGGTTTTTAATATCTCTGATCAATAATCAGTAAGTATTAATATGAAATCAAACAAAAAAAAATTGACGAAACTTGATAGTGTCTTATATATTGAGACTTAAAGACGCAAAAAAATTTCGACTCACAAAACACATTATTTTTAGTTATTTGAGGGTTTTTAATATCGCTGATCAATAATCAGTAAGTATCAATATGAAATCAAACAAAAAAAAATTGACGAAACTTGATAGTGTCTTATATATTGAGACTTAAAGACGCAAAAAAATTTCGACTCACAAAACACTTTATTTTTAGTTATTTGAGGGTTTTTAATATCGCTGATCAATAATCAGTAAGTATTAATATGAAATCAAACAAAAAAAAATTGACGAAACTTGATAGTTGTTTATATTGAGACTTAAAGACGCAAAAAAATTTCGACTCACAAAACACTTTATTTTTTATTTATTTGAGGGTTTTTAATATCGCTGATCAATAATCACTAAGTATCAATATGAAATCAAACAAAAAAAATTTGACTTAACTTGATAGTGTCTTATATATTGAGACTTAAAGACGCAAAAAATTTTTGACTCACAAAACACTTTATTTTTAGTTATTTGAGGGTTTTTAATATCGCTGATCAATAATCAGTAAGTATTAATATGAAATCAAACATAAAAAAGTTGACGAAACTTGATAGTTTCTTATATATTGAGACTAAATGGCGCAAAAAATTTTCGACTCACAAAACACTTTATTTTTAGTTATTTGAGGGTTTTTAATATCGCTGATCAATAATCAATAAGTATTAATATGAAATCAAACAAAAAAAAATTGGCGAAACTTGATAGTGTCTTATATATTGAGACTTAAAGACACAAAAAATTTTCGACTCACAAAACACTTTATTTTTAGTTATTTGAGGGTTTTTAATATCGCTGATCAATAATCAGTAAGTATTAATATGAAATCAAACATAAAAAAGTTGACGAAACTTGATAGTTTCTTATATATTGAGACTAAATGGCGCAAAAAATTTTCGACTCACAAAACACTTTATTTTTAGTAATTTGAGGGTTTTTAATATCGCTGAACAATAATCAGTAAACATTAATACGAAATCAAACAAAAAAAAATTGACGAAACTTGAATAGTGTCTTATATATTAAGACTTTAAGACGCAAAAAATTTTCGACTCACAAAATACTTTATTTTTAGTTATTTGAGGGTTTTTAATATCGCTGATCAATAATCAGTAAGTATTAATATGAAATCAAACAAAAAAAAATTGACGAAACTTGATAGTGTCTTATATATTGAGACTTAAAGACACAAAAAAATTTCGACTCACAAAACACTTTATTTTTAGTTATTTGAGGGTTTTATAATATCGCTGATCAATAATCAGTAAGTATTAATATGAAATCAAACAAAAAAAAATTGACGAAACTTGAATAGTGTCTTATATATTGAGACTTAAAGACGCAAAAAAATTTCGACTCACAAAACACTTTATTTTTAGTTATTTGAGGGTTTTATAATATCGCTGATCAATAATCAGTAAGTATTAATATGAAATCAAACAAAAAAAAATTGACAAAACTTGAATAGTGTCTTATATATTGAGACTTAAAGACGCAAAAAAATTTCGACTCACAAAACACTTTATTTTTAGTTATTTGAGGGTTTTTAATATCGCTGATCAATAATCAGTAAGTATCAATATGAAATCAAACAAAAAAAAATTGACGAAACTTGATAGTTGTTTATATTGAGACTTAAAGACGCAAAAAAATTTCGACTCACAAAACACTTTATTTTTTATTTATTTGAGGGTTTTTAATATCGCTGATCAATAATCACTAAGTATCAATATGAAATCAAACAAAAAAAATTTGACTTAACTTGATAGTGTCTTATATATTGAGACTTAAAGACGCAAAAAATTTTTGACTCACAAAACACTTTATTTTTAGTTATTTGAGGGTTTTTAATATCGCTGATCAATAATCAGTAAGTATTAATATGAAATCAAACATAAAAAAGTTGACGAAACTTGATAGTTTCTTATATATTGAGACTAAATGGCGCAAAAAATTTTCGACTCACAAAACACTTTATTTTTAGTTATTTGAGGGTTTTTAATATCGCTGATCAATAATCAATAAGTATTAATATGAAATCAAACAAAAAAAAATTGGCGAAACTTGATAGTGTCTTATATATTGAGACTTAAAGACACAAAAAATTTTCGACTCACAAAACACTTTATTTTTAGTTATTTGAGGGTTTTTAATATCGCTGATCAATAATCAGTAAGTATTAATATGAAATCAAACATAAAAAAGTTGACGAAACTTGATAGTTTCTTATATATTGAGACTAAATGGCGCAAAAAATTTTCGACTCACAAAACACTTTATTTTTAGTAATTTGAGGGTTTTTAATATCGCTGAACAATAATCAGTAAACATTAATACGAAATCAAACAAAAAAAAATTGACGAAACTTGAATAGTGTCTTATATATTAAGACTTTAAGACGCAAAAAATTTTCGACTCACAAAATACTTTATTTTTAGTTATTTGAGGGTTTTTAATATCGCTGATCAATAATCAGTAAGTATTAATATGAAATCAAACAAAAAAAAATTGACGAAACTTGATAGTGTCTTATATATTGAGACTTAAAGACACAAAAAAATTTCGACTCACAAAACACTTTATTTTTAGTTATTTGAGGGTTTTATAATATCGCTGATCAATAATCAGTAAGTATTAATATGAAATCAAACAAAAAAAAATTGACGAAACTTGAATAGTGTCTTATATATTGAGACTTAAAGACGCAAAAAAATTTCGACTCACAAAACACTTTATTTTTAGTTATTTGAGGGTTTTATAATATCGCTGATCAATAATCAGTAAGTATTAATATGAAATCAAACAAAAAAAAATTGACAAAACTTGAATAGTGTCTTATATATTGAGACTTAAAGACGCAAAAAAATTTCGACTCACAAAACACTTTATTTTTAGTTATTTGAGGGTTTTTAATATCGCTGATCAATAATCAGTAAGTATCAATATGAAATCAAACAAAAAAAATTTGACTTAACTTGATAGTGTCATATATTGAGACTTAAAGACGCAAAAAATTTTTGACTCACAAAACACTTTATTTTTAGTTATTTGAGGGTTTTTAATATCGCTGATCAATAATCAGTTAGTATCAATATGAAATCAAACAAAAAAAAATTGACTTAACTTGATAGTGTCTTATATATTGAGACTTAAAGACGCAAAAAATTTTTGACTCACAAAACACTTTATTTTTAGTTATTTGAGGGTTTTTAATATCGCTGATCAATAATCAGTAAGTATTAATATGAAATCAAACATAAAAAAGTTGACGAAACTTGATAGTTTCTTATATATTGAGACTAAATGGCGCAAAAAATTTTCGACTCACAAAACACTTTATTTTTAGTAATTTGAGGGTTTTTAATATCGCTGAACAATAATCAGTAAGCATTAATACGAAATCAAACAAAAAAAAATTGACGAAACTTGAATAGTGTCTTATATATTAAGACTTAAAGACGCAAAAAATTTTCGACTCACAAAATACTTTATTTTTAGTTATTTGAGGGTTTTTAATATCGCTGATCAATAATCAGTAAGTATTATTATGAAATCAAACAAAAAAAAATTGACGAAACTTGAATAGTGTCTTATATATTGAGACTTAAAGACGCAAAAAATTTTCGACTCACAAAACACTTTATTTTTAGTTATTTGAGGGTTTTTAATATCGCTGATCAATAATCAGTAAGTATTATTATGAAATCAAACAAAAAAAAATTGACGAAACTTGAATAGTGTCTTATATATTGAGACTTAAAGACGCAAAAAATTTTCGACTCACAAAACACTTTATTTTTAGTTATTTGAGGGTTTTTCATATCGCTGATCAATAATCAGTAAGTATTAATATGAAATCAAACAAAAAAAAATTGACGAAACTTGATAGATGTTTATATTGAGACTTAAAGACGCAAAAAATTTTCGACTCATAAAACACTTTATTTTTAGTTATTTGAGGGTTTTTAATATCGCTGATCAATAATCAGTAAGTATTTATATGAAATCAAACAAAAAAAAATTGACTAAACTTGATAGTGTCTTATATATTGAGACTTAAAGACGCAAAAAAATTTCGACTCACAAAACACTTTATTTTTAGTTATTTGAGGGTTTTTAATATCGCTGATCAATAATCAGTAAGTATTAATATGAAATCAAACAAAAAAAAATTGACGAAACTTGATAGATGTTTATATTGAGACTTAAAGACGAAAAAATTTTTCGACTCATAAAACACTTTATTTTTTAGTTATTTGAGGGTTTTTAATATCGCTGATCAATAATCAGTAAGTATTAATATGAAATCAAACAAAAAAAAATTGACGAAACTTGAATAGTGTCTTATATATTGAGACTTAAAGACGCAAAAAATTTTCGACTCACAAAACACTTTATTTTTAGTTATTTGAGGGTTTTTAATATCGCTGATCAATAATCAGTAAGTATCAATATGAAATCAAACATAAAAAAGTTGACGAAACTTGATAGTTTCTTATATATTGAGACTAAATGGCGCAAAAAATTTTCGACTCACAAAACACTTTATTTTTAGTAATTTGAGGGTTTTTAATATCGCTGAACAATAATCAGTAAGCATTAATACGAAATCAAACAAAAAAAAAATTGACGAAACTTGAATAGTGTCTTATATATTAAGACTTAAAGACGCAAAAAATTTTCGACTCACAAAATACTTTATTTTTAGTTATTTGAGGGTTTTTAATATCGCTGATCAATAATCAGTAAGTATTATTATGAAATCAAACAAAAAAAATTGACGAAACTTGAATAGTGTCTTACATATTGAGACTTAAAGACGCAAAAAATTTTCGACTCACAAAACACTTTATTTTTAGTTATTTGAGGGTTTTTAATATCGCTGATCAATAATCAGTAAGTATTAATATGAAATCAAACAAAAAAAATTGACGAAACTTGAATAGTGTCTTATATATTAAGACTTAAAGACGCAAAAAATTTTCGACTCACAAAATACTTTATTTTTAGTTATTTGAGGGTTTTTAATATCTCTGATCAATAATCAGTAAGTATTAATATGAAATCAAACAAAAAAAAATTGACGAAACTTGATAGTGTCTTATATATTGAGACTTAAAGACGCAAAAAAATTTCGACTCACAAAACACATTATTTTTAGTTATTTGAGGGTTTTTAATATCGCTGATCAATAATCAGTAAGTATCAATATGAAATCAAACAAAAAAAAATTGACGAAACTTGATAGTGTCTTATATATTGAGACTTAAAGACGCAAAAAAATTTCGACTCACAAAACACTTTATTTTTAGTTATTTGAGGGTTTTTAATATCGCTGATCAATAATCAGTAAGTATTAATATGAAATCAAACAAAAAAAAATTGACGAAACTTGATAGTTGTTTATATTGAGACTTAAAGACGCAAAAAATTTTCGGCACACAAAACACTTTATTTTTAGTTATTTGAGGGTTTTAAATATCGCTGATCAATAATCAGTAAGTATTAATATGAAATCAAACAAAAAAAAATTTACGAAACTTGATAGTGTCTTATATATTGAGACTTAAAGACACAAAAAAATTTCGACTCACAAAACACTTTATTTTTAGTTATTTGAGGGTTTTTAATATCGCTGATCAATAATCAGTAAGTATCAATATGAAATCAAACATTAAAAAGTTGACGAAACTTGATAGTTTCTTATATATTGAGACTAAATGGCGCAAAAAATTTTCGACTCACAAAACACTTTATTTTTAGTTATTTGAGGGTTTGAAATATCGCTGATCAATAATCAGTAAGTATCAATATGAAATCAAACAAAAAAAATTGACGAAACTTGAATAGTGTCTTATATATTAAGACTTAAAGACGCAAAAAAATTTCGACTCACAAAATACTTTATTTTTAGTTATTTGAGGGTTTTTAATATCGCTGATCAATAATCAGTAAGTATTAATATGAAATCAAACAAAAAAAAAATTACGAAACTTGATAGTGTCTTATATATTGAGACTTAAAGACGCAAAAATTTTTTGACTCACAAAACACTTTATTTTTAGTTATTTGAGGGTTTTTAATATCGCTGATCAATAATCAGTAAGTATTAATATGAAATCAAACAAAAAAAATTTGACGAAACTTGATAGTGTCTTATATATTGAGACTGAAAGACGCAAAAAAATTTCGACTCACAAAACACTTTATTTTTAGTTATTTGAGGGTTTTTAATATCGCTGATCAATAATCAGTAAGTATTAATATGAAATCAAACAAAAAAAAATTGACGAAACTTGAATAGTGTCTTATATATTGAGACTTTAAGACGCAAAAAATTTTCGACTCACAAAACACTTTATTTTTAGTTATTTGAGGGTTTTTAATATCGCTTATCAATAAAAAGTAAGTAATAATATGAAATCAAACAAAAAAAAGTTGACGAAACTTGACAGTTTCTTATATATTGAGACTAAATGGCGCAAAAAATTTTCGACTCACAAAACACTTTATTTTTAGTTATTTGAGGGGTTTTAATATCGCTGATCAATAATCAGTAAGTATTAATATGAAATCAAACAAAAAAAAATTTACGAAACTTGATAGTGTCTTATATATTGAGACTTAAAGACGCAAAAAAATTTCGACTCACAAAACACTTTATTTTTAGTTATTTGAGGGTTTTTAATATCGCTGATCAATAATCAGTAAGTATTAATATGAAATCAAACAAAAAAAAATTGACGAAACTTGAATAGTGTTTTATATATTAAGACTTAAAGACGCAAAAAAATTTCGACTCACAAAATACTTTATTTTTAATTATTTGAGGGTTTTTAATATCGCTGATCAATAATCAGTAAGTATTAATATGAAATCAAACAAAAAAAATTGACGAAACTTGATAGTGTCTTATATATTGAGACTTAAAGACGCAAAAAAATTTCAACTCACAAAACACTTTATTTTTAGTTATTTGAGGGTTTTTAATATCGCTGATCAATAATCAGTAAGTATCAATATGAAATCAAACAAGAAAAAATTGACTAAACTTGATAGTGTCTTATATATTGAGACTTAAAAACGCAAAAAAATTTCGACTCACAAAACACTTTATTTTTAGTTATTTGAGGGTTTTTAATATCGCTGATCAATAATCAGTAAGTATTAATATGAAATCAAACAAAAAAAAATTGACGAAACTTGATAGTTGTTTATATTGAGACATAAAGACGCAAAAAATTTTCGACTCACAAAACACTTTATTTTTAGTTATTTGAGGGTTTTTAATATCGCTGATCAATAATCAGTAAGTATTAATATGAAATCAAACAAAAAAAAATTGACGAAACTTGATAGTGTCTTATATATTAAGACTTAAAGACGCAAAAAAATTTCGACTCACAAAACACTTTATTTTTAGTTATTTGAGGGTTTTTAATATCCCTGATCAATAATCAGTAAGTATCAATATGAAATCAAACAAAAAAAAATTGACTAAACTTGATAGTGTCTTATATATTGAGACTTAAAGACGCAAAAAAATTTCGACTCACAAAATACTTTATTTTTAGTTATTTGAGGGTTTTTAATATCGCTGATCAATAATCAGTAAGTATTAATATGAAATCAAACAAACAAAAATTGACGAAACTTGATAGTGTCTTATATATTAAGACTTAAAGACGCAAAAAAATTTCGACTCACAAAACACTTTATTTTTAGTTATTTGAGGGTTTTTAATATCCCTGATCAATAATCAGTAAGTATCAATATGAAATCAAACAAAAAAAATTTGACTAAACTTGATAGTGTCTTATATATTGAGACTTAAAGACGCAAAAAAATTTCGACTCACGAAACACTTTATTTTTAGTTATTTGAGGGTTTTTAATATCGCTGATCAATAATCAGTAAGTATTAATACGAAATCAAACAAAAAAAATTGACGAAACCTGATAGTTGTTTATATTGAGACGAAAATGCGTAAAAAATTTTCAACTCACAAAACACTTTATTTTTAGTTATTTTAGGGTTTTCAATATCGCTTATCAATAATAAGTAAGTATTAATACGAAATCAAACAAAAAAAAAATTGACGAAACTTGATAGTTTCTTACATATTGAGACGAAAATGCGCAAAAAATATTCAACTCACAAAACACTTTATTTTTAGTTATTTGAGGGTTTTTAATATCGCTTATCAATAATAAGAAAGTATTAATACGAAATCAAACAAAAAAAATTGACGAAACCTGATAGTTGTTTATATTGAGACGAAAATGCGTAAAAAATTTTCAACTCACAAAACACTTTATTTTTAGTTATTTTAGGGTTTTCAATATCGCTTATCAATAATAAGTAAGTATTAATACGAAATCAAACAAAAAAAAAATTGACGAAACTTGATAGTTTCTTACATATTGAGACGAAAATGCGCAAAAAATATTCAACTCACAAAACACTTTATTTTTAGTTATTTGAGGGTTTTTAATATCGCTTATCAATAATAAGAAAGTATTAATACGAAATCAAACAAAAAAAATTGACGAAACCTGATAGTTGTTTATATTGAGACGAAAATGCGTAAAAAATTTTCAACTCACAAAACACTTTATTTTTAGTTATTTTAGGGTTTTCAATATCGCTTATCAATAATAAGTAAGTATTAATACGAAATCAAACAAAAAAAAATTTGACGAAACTTGATAGTTTCTTACATATTGAGACGAAAATGCGCAAAAAATATTCAAGTCACAAAACACTTGTTTTTTAGTTATTTGATGGTTATTAATATCGCTTATCAATAATCAGTAAGTATTAATATGAAATCCATCCACCTATTGGGGTGCAGAATGATGGAAACGTGATTGGCATCAGGGGCTGGAGGAGTGCATCCCAGGATAGGGGGGAATGGCAACGACTGCTGGAGGAGGCCGGGGCCCACAATGGGCTGTAGTGCCATTGATGATGATGATGATGATGATGATTAATATGAAATCAAACAAAAAAAATTGACGAAACTTGATAGTTGTTTATATTGAGACGAAAATGCGCAAATAATTTTCAGGTCACAAAACACTTTATTTTTAGTTATTTGAGGGTTTTTAATATCGCTGATCAATAATTAGTAAGTATTAATATGAAATCAGATGAAAAAAAATTGACGAAACTTTATAATCGTTTATATTAAGACGAAATAGCCCAAGAAATATTCAATTCACAAAACACTTTATTTTTAGTTATTTGAAGGTTTTTAATATCGCTTATCAA
Source organism: Odontocerum albicorne (assembly GCA_949825065.1). Classification (NCBI taxonomy): domain Eukaryota; kingdom Metazoa; phylum Arthropoda; class Insecta; order Trichoptera; family Odontoceridae; genus Odontocerum; species Odontocerum albicorne. The sequence goes on from OX463865.1 coordinate 13,505,024, forward strand.
TAATAAGTAAGTATTAATATGAAATCAAACAAAAAAGAAAATTGACGAAACTTGATAGTTTCTTATAAATTGAGACTAAAAGGCGCAAAAAATTTTCAACTCACAAAACACTTCATTTTTAGTTATTTTAGGGTTTTTAATATCGCTTATCAATAATAAGTAAGTATTAATACGAAATCAAACAAAAAAAAAATTGACGAAACTTAATAGTTTCTTACATATTGCGACGAAAATGCGCAAAAAATATTCAACTCACAAAACACTTTTCTTTAGTTATTTGAGGGTTTTTAATATCGCTTATTAATAATAAGTAAGTATTAATATGAAATCAAACAAAAAAAAATTGACAAAACTTGATAGTTTCTTACATCTCCTCCGTGGTTGCAGTCCTAAGACTGGTTTGCAGCAATTTCAACTCTTCTCCTCCATTCCTCCCTGTCCTGTGCGGCTCTTTTTAAATCTGTATATGTTGAACAGCGCACGCCCACCAACAGGTCCTCCATGTACTCTCGGCGTGGGCGTCCCCTAGAGTTTGTCCCCTCGGTCATACCCTCCATTATGGCATGCAAGAGGCCCTCTTGTCGTATTATATGACCGATCCATCTTGCACGCCTTTCGGACAGGATCCTGAGCAGGTGCCTTCCTCCTTCGATTCGTTGGAGAACCTCTTCATTCGTGATGTGGTCTCTCCAGGAAATTCCTAATAGTCTTCTTTAGGACCACACCTCAAAAGCCTCTAGTCTTCGTCTATCTCTTTCGGATAGGCACCATGTCTCGCAGCCGTACATCAAGATACTACATACATAGGTCTTGATGAGGAGTATTCTCAGTTTTAGGTCCATATTATTTGATTTTATTCCATATTATTTGATTTTCGACCTTTTATTAAATGCAAGTCTAGCCTGATGTATACGGCTGTCGACCTCGCTCTTGGACCGACCGTCCCATGTTATTTTGCTCCCGAGGTAGACAAACTCCTTGGTGTTCTTTAGTGGTTTACCCGTTTTCTTACATATTGAGACGAAAATGCGCAAAAAATATTCAACTCACAAAACACTTGTTTTTTAGTTATTTGAGGGTTATTAATATCGCTTATCAATAATAAGTAAGTATTAATATGAAATCAAACAAAAAGAAAATTGACGAAACTTCATGGTTTCTTACATATTGAGACGAAAATGCGCAAAAAATATTCAACTCACATAACACTTTTTGTTTAGTTATTTGAGGGTTATTAATATCGCTTATCAATAATAAGTAAGTATTAATATGAAATCAAACAAAAAAAATGACGAAACTTGATAGTTTCTTACATATTGAGACGAAAGTGCGCAAAAAATATTCAACTCACAAAACACTTGTTTTTTTAGTTATTTGAGGGTTAATAATATCGCTTATCAATAATAAGTAAGTATTAATATGAAATCAAACAAAAAAAAAATTGACGAAACTTGATAGTTTCTAACATATTGAGACATAAATGCGCAAAAAATATTCAACTCACAAAACACTTTTTTTAGTTATATGAGGGTTATTAATATTGCTTATCAATAATAAGTAAGTAATAATATAAAATCGGACAAAAACAATTGGCACATATTGACTAAATTTGATGGTTCTTGATATTGAGACGAAAATGAGCAAAAAATATTCAATTCACAATACATTTTTCTTTAGTTATTTGAGGGTTAAGGCTGAATACTATATGTTTTAACCTTAGTGGTATGTATGTATGCATGCGTACGAAAGAACGCGAAAGATTTAAACAATGTTATTTCTTAATGAGGTTTTACGTACTTTTGATTATTACATATCTAAGATATTGGATTTAGGGAAGATCAATAAAGCTATTAAAAGTGTCTTAAATACCAATTAAGAAAACATAGAGTGATGTTATATGATCAGGGGAAATACAACGACACTGCCAAAATCTTGACCATGGGTGCTAAGTCGTTGGTTGACGTTGGTTGACTATTTTATGTTTAATGTAATTTTTTTAATATGGACATTTGCCATGAACTTATGCCATATATAATACATATGTATGCCAAGGACAACCTCCGTGGCCTAGTTGGTAAGACGCTTATCTCTCAACAAGTTACGAGTTCGATTCCCGTTGGAACTCAGATTTTTAAAAGGATTCCAGTCCGGTTTTCACTTAAGGCTTCTTTACCATATTTCTGGTTAGTTAGGAGATATTGTCACATGGTAATAACGCCATGAGATTGAATTGAAAATAACTGAAGTGTAATGCAATACAATGGTTACTCTGAGATGGTTTGGGCTAGCGGGATGAATGAATGAACAAAAGACTAACACAACAAATATACAGTGCAAATGTCCTTGGCATGCTTTAAGAAGCGACTGAAAAAACTCTAGTCAGTAAAATAACGTGTTTCATTCCTAATTTTTCTTTTCCTTTCCTCTCCACCATCCCTTCCTTTCCTTTTGATTGATGATATCTCACTTTGTACCAATTAGGATGTTCGGGTGATTGTCCGTCTTTGTGCGGTTCGTGGGTATATGCTCACGTATATGTTTATGGATTTCGTGGGGATGGATAGTCATTTGAATGTTTTTTGTGACTATGTAACTTGCTTAATTTACTTTGTCTGGTTGGTTGGAAGAGATTGCCGCCTGGCAATAAGCCCACCAAATTGTATTCGCAATAAAAGTGTTGAATAAATAAATAAGCCGCCAGGTTTTACTGTTTATTGTACAACTAAAATGAATACAATAATGTCATACTCCATGTATTCTTCCAAATATTGTAATTCAAGATATCGTGGGGATGGATAGCCATTTGAATGTTTTTGCGGCCATATAACTTGCTTTTGTCTGGTTGGTTGGAAGAGATTGCCGCTTGGCAATAAGCCCGTTAGATTGTATTTGCAATAAAAAAGTTAAATAAATAAATAATAAATAAATTAATCAAAATGTGTTATATATCGACTACGAAACCAATTGACTGAATAAGTTAGTACGGCAGGGATGGAGGCAACACTCCAAGAGACACAAATTAGGGAGAAGGGGTGAATCGTTAGACAGATATACCCGAGGGATGACGTCCCTCAGTCAGGAGCAACTCGTATATACTCTTAGAATTTCGCTCCATTGTCGCACCGAATAGACAGCATCGTACTGCTGTTAGGTAAGGAAGAATTTGCAAAATAATTAGTTTTGTTATTCCAACATCGAAACGCGTCCTCGTTGTTCTTATCGGAACATTATTAGACATGCCAATAATGCAAGATGGTTTGGTTTTTTTTTGTTTTAATTTGGCTCGAGGATCAAAGTTTCATCATCTCACATTAAGGATGTTTTCAATATTCCACAAGGGATTTTCAATAATCTCTCGTGAAATTCTTAGGAAATTTAATATATAGCCTCCACCTCCTGCCATAATCGGTTTAGGGGCGGAATCCCAATATCTAGCATCGCACGGGGGCTCGTCACCTATTATTAGCACACCGCACCTACCTGAACTCAATTTCACAATATCGGGTTTAATTGCCTGGAAGTGATTTTTAAATGAGGGAAAAAAACTTTGTAAAATCATCAATTTTACGTCACCTTAATTTTTTTCTGAAAATATTTCATGTATTCTGTATGATATTAAAAAAAACATATTGAAATTTTCTAAATGTCTTTAAAATACCAAACCAGCATGGTACACTATCAGATGTATCGATTTATTACAGGTAAACCCAGAAAATGCTGAAATGTCGACCATGGGCAGCTAAAAGAAGCAAGGGAAACCCTCTAGCAAGTTGGTCGAATAATAAATTTAAAAAAATCCTCAGATATACATATACCGGGTGTCCCAAAGGGCAACGTCAAGCCGGTATAGAGGAAGAAGCCAGCTAATGACGGTTCAGAATTTAAAAAAAATTCTATAAAAAGCCTTATTCTTTTCGAGTTATAGGCATTTCTTCGAAAATTGTAAAAGTAGCTACCCTGCGCCAAATGTTTATATACTGTGACTACAAATTGACATATTTTATTATTTTAATGGTTGTATCGCAATTCTAGATAACCCTGCTATTAGTCGAAGTCAGATAAAAAACAAAAAAAAGCCTGCACGTTCAAAAAAAAAAATGTTTTTGTCCGATCATAAAAATTTATATTTTTTATCAGCCAACTTTAACTCCTCATACTGTAAAAATAATGTACTACGCCAACCTGGCAAGTTACATCAAAAGTTGGCCTGTTTAATCAGAATTTTAAAATGGTACAAAACATACCTAATACTTTTTTAAAAATAATTTTAAAACATTAATTTCTGTAATTAAGGATCGAATTCAATAAATTTCAGCGAGACAAACGATACTGCGCTCGAACGAGTAAGAGTAGGACATGAAATAGCTAGTTCCTGTTAAAAATGGTGACTTGAGTTGTCTTACTCTAACTCGTTCATGCGCAATATCGTTTGTCTCGCTCACATTTATTGATTTCGATCTATAATTACAGAAATTAATGTTTTAAAATTATTTTTAAAAAAGTATTGGGTATGTATTGTACCATTTTGAAATTCTGACTTAACAGGCCAACTTTTGATGTAACTTGCCAGGTTGGCGTAGTACATTATTTTTACAGTATGATGAGTTGAAGTTGGCTGATAAAAAATATAAATTTTTATGATCGGACAAAAACATTTTTTTTTTGATTTTGCAGGCTTTTTTTGTTTTTTATCTGACTTCAACGAATAGCAGGGTTATTTAGGATTGCGATACAACCATTAAAATAATAAAATATGTCAATTTGTAGTCACAGTATATAAACATTTGGCGCAGGGTAGCTACTTTCACAATTTTCGAAGAAATGCCTATAACTCGAAAAGTATAAGGCTTTTTCAAGAATTTCTTTTAAATTCTGAACCGTCATAAGCTGACCTCTTCCCCGATACCGGCTTGACGTTGCCCTTTGGGACACTCTGTATATGTGGTACATAACAAAGGGTGATTACACAAAATATGCGCACCATATCGAACTTCTCACGACGTGCAATTATAGAAGCCTCGAAACAAAAAGGCAGGAATACATTGCGAAATTCCTACTGAAGGTTCTTCAAGGTAGTTTTAACTGTCCCGTGATACTAAAAGCACTAAACTTACATGTTCTCGATAAATATAGCCGTGCAAAAAAAACACTCTTTGTTCTATGTGCTAACTTACAGGACGAAAATCATTGTTAAACACTGAGTCACGAGTGGTATATTGATATTGTTCCAACTGATTGACACTGTGGACATATTCTCTGAATCGTTTAGCAGTATGAGAAGAATCCTGGCTGATATTTTTCCTTACGAAAAAACGTGTAGCAGATCGTCCTTGTGTAACAAGAAAAATCCGTGTAATCACTCTAAATATATAACTTATAAATAATACCAAGGATTAAAATCCGAATGGCCAGTTTTCATATCGTGCACAGTTCTGTTGTGACAGCAGGCCAGTTAAATGTTATAAACTATGGGGAATCTATGGGGAAAATATAAAACCCCCATTTCTTAGTTACTTCTGCTACTATTCTCCTAAACTCTGACAGTGTTGATAGTATATACTCGTATGTCCATATCCGAGTCTGCTATGGGTTGTGCGATGTCACTTCGAAATGTAGCTACTCTGAATAAAGCAGGTATTCTAAGAGAGTGTGAGGGAAAACTAAAATTTTACTATACGTCAGAAATAACAATTAAATAATTGTTATTTGTTTTATCAAACACTGTTTATTCCAATTTTTGTAACGGTATAACCCTATTGGTTTCAAAGCTTACACATAAGGCGAGCTTTTTACACTAATTTTAATTTCCGGAAACTCTTATTTAACGGGAAAGGCAAACATGGAATACTTAGCAACAGTGGTGCGTATAAACTTTTAGGTGTGATAATTTCTATATAGGAAAGAAAGGAAGATCCTTTGAAAATATATTTCGTGAACACAAATCCGCCTTAACAAATCCTCTAATTTATTCTGAAATGGCTAATCATTGTCACCGTGAAAACCATACATTTTCTATCGATGATGCCAAATTCTTACATATCAATAGTAACGGAAAAAAATTGGACAGGTAACCCTAGAAATTTCTAAGTCAGTGCATCGAGGTGAACATCTGGCAAACACACATATACCAAGAATCTCTCCGCTGCTCGCCGAGGTCGTCCCATGCCTCCCTCAGCCCCCAGTCCCCAACACGAATGTTTACCATTAGAAGCGTGTATAGTATCTCGGTACCAGTTCGAACAGAATTCAGTCTCGTTTGTGGTCCCCTGAAGATGAGGTGAAAGCCTTGAAACCGGTAGGGTTACACCGTTACGAAAAGTGGAATAAACAGTGTTTGATAAAACAAATTACAATGTATTTAAACCTCCAGAACGTTAATGCCTTTACTATAAATAATATATTAAATAATTGCTATACAACGAGGATTTCGATTGCAATATGGTAACCACACACCGAAAACTGCTTGAAAAAGTGACGTCTCAAGTAAAATAAATAAATATCTATTTACGAATTGTGATATATTTCAACGTAGAACTTTTCCGACTTCCTTTTATCTAAAATATATCCATACAAATAGATCTAACGTTAGACAATACAATGTGCTTACATTTAGAAAAAAAAAAACTTATTCAATCTTTCCTCCTTTGCTGAATATAATAATAACGTTCTTTGTAAAGAGTCCACAAATAGTTTCGGCGATTGTTCCACAAATTGCCCCCCGACCTGCCCGGCCTAGCGAGTTCCACATTCGGAAGGGGAGAAGCAACTGATGGAAGTTACTCTTGGAAAATGTGTTAGGAGTTTTATCAAGAAATAAGGAAATATTCAGGAGCTCATCAAGGAACAATCCCGCCTGTACATAATATAAAAATTAAAAAATACGTGAAATTGTCGTTCATTTATTTTTTTAAAAGAAGATGTATAAAATCATTGGTATCCTTTTATACCCCCGAGTACTAGACAGAAAAACATATATGTGTCATTCGAGGGGAGTAGCACATCGCGGGATTCGAACTGACGACCTTCCGCACGGAAGTCCAGAGCTTTACCGCGCGGCCATACACTTCAATTTACATTTAATTACTTTTTACAATACGTTATTTACAAATTACATCGTTATAATAGAACGGCGAACCGTTTACTAAAAATACAAATTGTCCCAAAAAAATGTATATATAGTACATTTTGAACGATTATAAACTCAGTATTTATTAAAGTATACTCGTATCTAAGATAATAACTTCTAAATAAGTAAAATAGACGGATTTTTTTATTACAAGTGCTCAAATTAATGGCCGTTCTGGCCCATGAACTGCTGGTAACATGGAATCACGAATAATTTGTTTTGATATTTGGGAGCATTCTCTTTCAACGGCTGTTCTCAATTCATAACTGTTGCCGGTTTTGTTCCATAAACATTATTTTCGATGTGTTGCCATAAAAAGTCCATTGGCGTGAGGTCTCTGGAGCGCGAGGTATGTATTCAATTCTACGTGCTACAAATCCATCTGAAAAACACTTTTATTAGAAATATAAAGAAAACACAATGTTAAAGAACATTTTAATTGAAAATCAAAGAACGAATATTCAAACAAAGATAAGTGGGCTATTTTTATGATTTTTTAGCGGGAAGCTTTACTGGTACGTCGTGATGATTATGATTGTTCGGTATTTAAAGTAAAATACGTCAATTAGGAATGCGGAAAGTGAGAGTGAACAATCAATGAATAGTAAACAGCAATGAATGGTCAAGTGAATAATAATAAGTGATCTTTATTTATCGATAAGTAGGTATATATACAATTTCAGAACGGGGCGCGTGAATGCGTCCACAATATATTTTTATCTCACTTCTGTGCGTGCAGAGGTGGTCGCAGACGTTGCTAATAATATAGTGGGTACAATATTTATTGGCGAAACGGCGAGACGGCGTGATGTGTTCTCTTTCTACTGTGGAATGTGTCGTAAATAGTATTTGCGGGTACACAATATTAATGTTCTGGTATGCGACCTTTGGGCATGTCCGAAGGTTGGTTCGTCGGTCATTGACCGTGCGTGTTGGCAATATTCAGGGACGACGGTATTCCCTACAATTTTTTGGGCGTACTCGTATACTCCTCTTTTTGTATGACCCTCGAGCTAAGAATGGATTTTATAATTTCAAAGTACACGCTATAACGGAACGGCAAACCGTCGGGCTGGGGAATTTTGAGATAAGACCGTAAAAGGCGCACCTAAGTTGATGAATTACGAGATGCGCCCGAATGTGGCGCTCTTATAACTTCGCGTTAGGCGGTCTCTGCTGTGACGCCACGCAGTTATAATTCAGCAGTGTTTCCTGTGTTACGTGTATCGCTGTTTTTTTTTAAAGATGAAATACGTAAAATGTCAATACCGGTCAGCATTAACAGATGAATATTTGCAATAAATTTTGATGATAAGGAGTACTTACTTTTAACTCTTATTCGATGAAATATTATCCAAAAAAAAGCAATTCCATTCTTCTCATTAGTAGAACTAAACAAAAGTGATTCCATTCTTCTCATTAGTAGAATCAAACAAAAGCAATTCCATTCTTCTCATTAGTAGAACCAAACAACTGTAGTCTATTTTTAGTCTACAGATAATTATTACGTTACATTTTGTTCAGTAAATTTGTGAAAGTTTTTTTTTTCTTGTTATTTAAGTACATAAAAAATATTTACTATTTGGCCCTTAACAAAAAATGTTTGAATACCATTTTTTTGTTAAGGGCCATTGCTCTACCCCTAATGTGAACGTTAACTTTTGAAGTTAAAGTGAGAAACAATTTTATTTCGTACTTAAGCTATGTGGTTCGGTTAATGTTGAAAATTACGCGGGAATGTTGATATTCCTTGACGATTTTCAAAGATTAGCGTTAATACGAGTACATAAACATTTTTAATATTCTGAGTAAGAACAGGGTGTTGCGTCTTATTCTGAGACTGCACTTTTAAGTGTTATTTATTTATTTATTTATTTAGTATAAATATAACTTTAACGTGAGATTGCCGAGTAATTGAAAACATCGAAAACCACCATCCACGACGATTTGGTGAAGCCTTGTCACGTGCATCGTTACGAATTTGATCTAAAAATATGAAATTACTTCCAGGATGATCAATTAATTATGTAGATACTAGAAAGAATAACGAATAAACCAATATAATCAGCGACTATTTATGCAACAATAATAAAAAGTTTCAAATCACTGACATTTGTACGGTTTTGACAGCTTCATATGATTGTCATAGCAAATATTTCACGCATTCGATAGTCGCTTTAGTTTGTATAAATATCAATAATGATTAGTAAGGATCTAAAACTGAGTTGTTTCCCTGGTTAAGTTTCCATATTTAAGATTATTTTTTTGTTGAAATTAAACTCGTTTTTAATAAAAATACTCTGCAAAATTAATATTTCGTTAGATTTAATAAAAACGATACTTTGATGTTTTTTTTCTCGCTGGCAATACAGCGTACATCACTTATTTCGCTTAGAGTGATATAAATAAATATTATATGCTCTTCGGCTTTTTAGCCTGCGTTTGGTGCATTCCTTAATAATAATCTTACTTCAGCTCTGCAGAAATACTTTTGCGAAATATTCTCAGTCAGTGTTGCAAATAACATATGAATTCCCTACCAGATGAGATAAATAATCTCCAGGGCGCAGTGTTACCAGCTACAAACAGCGGACCATACTGGAATATCTCGCGTGGTAACAAAGAAGTAAACACCAACTCAGTTTCTTCCCCCTTTTGGGGGATGAAGATGGATATGTTGATGAGCCGTCAAGGATTGAGGTTGTGAACAATAAAACGTATATTTGATGGAATTAGATTGTTGATAAGTGATTGCTTAGCAGTATAAATAAATATAATAAAATTATATAATAATTATATATCGCCTGGTCCCTTTTAGGTTATCTATTTTCACACCTTAGGGCAGGGCTTCTATCATCTTAGAGAGTTAAAATGTATACATCGATGTCTTTCAGCAAAATATATAAAAGAATATAATAGAATATTAAACAATACATTACTTAGTTATTAAACTAATTACATTAACCCCCGCTACATATGTTTCTGCTTTCTATTCCGAGTCTCTCTTCAGGTGGAATGATCCTGGTTTGCTACGAGAGCAGTGCTTTACGTGATGTCTATGCTCACTTCACTGTTGTTGGTGAGGAATTCTGCGCAGGTAAGTGACATTTTCAACCTTTTCTATTTATTTGTTCATTTATACATATACAGAATTAGAAATGAGTTATTGATTTAATTTAAATATAGTATTTTTTTACCCTCTGACCTATGGCGGCTTCTGTCAGATAGTATATGATCCGCTTAGCTAATTGTTTGGCCATTTTTGATCTACTCAGTACGAGTGGGCGAATATAGCTCGATCGATCTTTTGAAGCAAATCGAAGTATAATTGAGGAGGTTATATTAAAAATGAACATGTCCACCAAATCAGAATATTGGGAAATCGCAAATAACTGTTTGCATTAAAAATATATGACATAATAATTCATTGTAAAAATATCTGAAATCCTTAACCCTTCCCTTACGGTGATAAAAATAATACGCGTGCTCCGGTGTTGGGTAGTGAGTACGCAATAAAAAATTAGCGATTTTAAATCGGAAAAATAAGAACATTCATAGATAATCCCCTTAATTAATTATAATTGAAGTTAAAAATTATAATAATTGAGATTTGTTTGCTGAAAACACTAAAAACCCATCTGAAAACATTAAAAAACGCTCACGGAACGGGCGAACGTCTAACCTATTTGCAAGCCTAGAGGCTACTTGTGGCGCGGAACGTCAGTCGCATACCCCGGCGCTTACGCCTTTGCTTGCGACGTTGAGACAATTCAGTTCCTCGCAATTCAGTCTAGTATGCAAGAGTGAGATGCGAATATAGTGTCGCGCTTCCCGCATACTATTCACCTATCGTCAAGACGAGGCACTCGCAGCGTTTAAATGCAAATTTGTTTTCGATCTTTACAAAACACCTCGATGTAGTCGATAAATTCTGATTATTATTAATATTATTTTTTAAATCAATGCGTAAATATATTATGGAGGAATACCTAAAATCTTAACCTTGTATTTATTATATTTATAGAGATATTGATGGTTATTAGAAGCAACGTGTAGAAGATACCCAACACAGGGAAGGAAAGGTTAAAATCGCTTAAGGTGACTTGATTTGTTGTTTAAAATCGAATCATAATAATTAAAATAGTTATTCTAGTTTAAAATATGGACATGATCCTTTTTTGTGTGAACAATTCTACTTTAATCTTTTTTGATTGAACAGGTCTGGGACATGATGTTTTTTGTTCGATTTCAAAAACATAATGCGGGTGTTGCAAAAATATTATACAGGTGTTGCAAAAAATAATAAAAAATTAAATGGGCAGAGTCATTTATTTTAATTTTAAACAAATAAAATAAGTAAAGTGTTACGAAATAAGAAGAAATATTACTATAAATCTAAATATATGTAGGTAGATAAAGCTGTATAATGACATTACACTGCACGTACGATTTAAAACTGACAGTTGCTGGTGAACTGGTATGAAGTTAGACACAATCGGAAAGCTATGATTGGTCAATTCGGACATGAGTTTTTTTGATTGGTTTGAAGCCTGGACAAGATTCGTTTTGAAAAAATACTGTTTTTTTATTATGATTATAAAATTATTTATGTGCTTTTATCATTGTAATGAAAATGTTAAACGGCTCCGTACCATCGATAAGAAAAAATCTGCTTTATCAACAAAAATTTTTTATCCGATGGACACGATCTTTTTTTAATGTTACTTCCTCAATTATTCCTCTTCATTGTATGCTCAATGTTGAGCGTAGTTGTTCTCTGTTATCTCTCGAACTCGGCGCAGCACCTGTCTCTCTATATCTGCTCTACAGTACCTAAAAATTATTTTGTGAACTCCTTTATTTGATCTGTCATCTCATAGGACACCTTTCTCTTACTTGCCTTTCCTCAACTATCCACGTTATCACCAGTCTCTCTAGATTTTCATTATTCTTTTTAGCAACGTGCCCAGTTGTCGAAAGTCTTTCAGTAATCTCTAATTCTTGGATGATAGAGAAGTTGGTGTACCTTGCGATCAATGTCATATGAAGCATCTACCTGCAACACCACAACTCGAAGACATCTATCATGTTTCTTTCTCATCGTCAATGTTTACATTCCATACAGCACGATGAATAATATTAGGACCTTAACTATAGGGAATAAAGTTTACATAAACAAAATAATTTTTTATTTATGTATGTAAAAAAACAAAAACATGAAAACAATGCCCCTAGCTTAATTACTTTAGGGTTTTCTGATTTCCACAATTGTACACAGAACCTTGACCTAATCAGCGGGGTTCCGGAAGCCTCAGCCCTGAAGTTTCCAGACCACTGAAGTGTGATCAAAGTCGTGATTGTGGAGTCACTGATTCATCAGGTCTCCCCTATTTATAATATTGTGATTTTTCATATACGAGTATATTGTACTTGGGTTCCGACTAAAAATAAGAAAAAAAAAACGTTAAAATTGAAAACATTTGACTTGTGTATAATTATTTTGAGTGTTGTATTCATATTTTTATTTCATCTTGCTGTCAGAATAGTGAATGGGATAATTTATTGGCTGAAGTTACTGAAATTGGTTGCCTTCCGAATGCCTTCTAAAAGTACGAGACTGCAGGATATATTCCAGTGAGAGTTATAGAATTAAATATTACTCTAATTATCTCGTACCCAGATTGTATCGTTTGGGTTATGCCTATGCTATAATCTCGGACATATTTGGTGATAGTCTTAATGCCTTTAAAAAAAAAATATGGAGTTTTTTTTGTTTATCTCAACCATGAATCCAACGCCACGGCATAACTCTCGATGATTTTTTCTCTCTCCTTCTTTTCGTTTACTTTGCTTCCCTCAAACTTTTCGAGATATCTGTAAATGTTTCGATGTGCGTTTGTTTCTTAATATATTGTATATTGGAGTGGATTAATTATACGAGTAAAGGGTTTTTCGAATTGAGCGGTTTTTTTTTAATTCTAATTTATTTAATTTTTGAATAAAACTTACAATTTGTTTTGATTTAAAACACTTTTTATTGTCATTGAAGTATAATGTATGAAATTTCAACACAAAAAATAATATCTGCCAAATGTCCACCTCTTACAGCTCCACAGATGTCAACTCTTTTGTCAAAATTTTCGATGACATTTTGACATAATTGCAGTTCTAACTCACCAATAACGCAAATAATTTCATCTTTCAGCTCAGGAATTGATCGGGGATTGATCATTTTTACATACCTGGTTTTTCACGTAACTCCAGAGAAAACAGTCCAACGGTGTCAGATCACATGATCTTGGTGGCCAATTAACATCACCATTTCCGGAGATTACAATACATAAAATAATACAACAATTTGAACGCGTTGTTGTATTATATACGACTCCATTTTTTTAAATGTCATGCATTACGCTTCTCAAATGTCACAAGACCCAGGCAATTTCGCGAGCAACTGCAATGCCTCTCTTGTTATGGAGAACCCCTTTCCGCGTATTTCCATGACGCAGTCTGCTACCTTCCTGGTCATCGATTCAAATCGTTCTATCTTAAGCCCCCGGAATGCTTTTGTCCATTCAACAAGTCATGTTTTTGTAAACGCCAACGTCTAACGTTGTTTTCTGTGATACCAAATTATCTGGCAGCCGCACAGTTGTTGATTGTTTCTGCAGCACGCACCACCATAACCTTAAAATTGAAATCATGGCTTCTGCGTATTCCTTGATTCACTCGATTTTTTCGAGCTTCTCGTCTTTCAATATGGTCAGTCATAATATTTTTTAAGTAGCAAAGATGCAAAACATAAAAAACACCTCAAACACTGTCAGAAATGACTACGCACAGGCTATGTGTAAACAATGACGCCTTTTGAACGCTCTCATTACAATGTTGCCATTTCGCTAATCGCGAGTAGTGAATTTATTGTTACCCACTATGTTTGTGACTCGAATATAAGGCGACCTCCCTATTTACGTGTCGCCTTTTTAAATAAAATCCTCACTTTATAGTCGGGCTAATTTTTATCACTTTTGTTTTTTTTTGTGTACATGGTTAAACATGGTATAGCTGGCAGGCTGGTTTCCATAATGCAATTTCTTTCAACCATCCTTTATTCAAGGAAATTTAGATAATTTATAGAAATGATGTAGAAAATTTGCATCGCTTGGGTTATGCCTAATAGTGCTGGAAATTGTTACGCAGGTTCGTGATCTCGTTTTCGTATTGTATTGTATTACACTTTCGTTGTATACAGTACAACCTGGCGGGATTATTGCCATGTGGCAATATCGTCCAACCAACCAGAAAGATGTTAAAGAGGCCTTACGTAAAAACCAGACTGGAATCCTTTTTAAAAAGATCTGGGTTCCAACGGGAATCGAACCCGTAATCTCCAGGCTGGAAGACAAGCGTCTTACCAACTAGGCCATGAGAAGCTGAGCTTTGTTCCGCATATATAATATAATATCTGCATCATTGCCCAGACTGGCATAAGTATTGAAACTCAGTAAGTTAGATCCGCTAGAATATTGTATACTTTTTTGATAACGACAATATCAGATAATATATTTAAAAAATATATCGTAAACGATTCCTTGCGTTATGTTATATTTTTTTCCAATTAGGGAAAATGTTTTTCAGAATTTGTAACAAAGCTTTCCACATTGCCTACTCAAAATTGATAACATTTCATAGAAATATGTATTAAGTCATATTATATATCTCGGTTTATACGATTTCCTTGTCGACGCAACCCCTCTCCCAAGGATTGAAGGTTACAAATTTTGATTGATATCGGCTATTTTTTTCACACCGTCTTTGTTATCCATTGTGAGAGCTTGTGAAAGGAACACGAGATGTCAGGAAAACATCACACGCACGGGCAGGAAGGGATGGGAGGCAGATAGAAAGGAAGAAGTGGCTAGGAAATTGAGGGATGGTGGAGGAAAAATGGAAGAATTTTCCGGCCTCTTGTTGGCCGCTGTTGTTAGACCGTACTCGGGTTGTGTTGTATATATGGGCTGAGAATCAAGGTAGGATGTTTGGGGTTGGCTTAGTGGATTACAGGTTAAAATATTTGGAAATTATTTAATTTTATTCGAAATTTTGTATTGTATTGTGTTACATTGAACATATAAACCATCACGTCATTTCCCTATAGAGGTAGTCAGAGAGGACAGATCTCCACACAAACCTTGTCAAGCAACTCTTACGATGTTACTGACTCTACCTTTTTCTTTTTTCATAATATTATTTTCTTGATCCGGACATACATTCCTTGGTCTTCCTTTTACACGTCTTCCTCACATTTGCAATATATATTAGCTTTGTTAGTCTTTCTTCATTCAATCCATGTATTTATCTCAATGCACACATTTCTACAACATTTATTTGACTCGTTTCATTCATTTTCCACGCCCGCGTTTCCCTCCGAGTCTTCAAGTTTAGAACCACTGGAGTAAACACCTTTTATTAGTAATTGCATGTGTTTGAATACTACCGCAAGTGAAGAGGCAACAACACTCACACAAGAACTGTTACCAGATGGGTTTTAATGAACATGTTCCTTGATTTTTGGATAACATTGTTTTTAAAGAATAGCTATCTGAAGTCATAGGTATCATTATACCCTCGAAAAGTGCCTGTGTCGTTCGAGGGGAGTAGCACAGCACGGGGCTCGAACCGACGACTTTCCGCACGCAAGTCCAGTGCGTTACCGCGCGGCCATGTACCTCATTCATTCGTTTGTATTAATTCCCTCGATATACGAGTATGTATTAGAATTACTGATGTAGAGATGTTGTAGATTGTGACCATGAGATAACGTTTGAGGATATATGTTTAAAAAAATGTAGCAGGCGTGTAGCTGGCAGGTGATCAGAAATGTAGCAGGCGTGTAGCTGGCAGGTGATCAGAAATGTAGCAAGCGTGTAGCTCGCAGATGATCAGAAATGTAGCAGGCATGTAGCTCGCAGGTGATCGGAAATAAAGCAGGCGTGTAGATAGCAGGTGATCGAAAATACAATCGCATATTGATATATACTCGTATGTTACCAATATTCCCACATATCCAGTGTCTAGTAATAATACAAACTTCATGGTCTAGTTGGTAAAACGCCTGTTATCCAACTCAGATTTAGTGAGTTTGATTCCGTAAAAAGTTCCAGTCTATTTCTTACTTCAGGCATCTTCAACTCCTTTCTGGTTGGTTAGAAGAGATTTACAAATGGCTATAATCCCATGTGTCAATCTTTTCCCAACATTTTTCAGGCTGGACTGTATGTCACGAAAGTGTAATCCAATATAAGAATAGCACACGATTAATAATAATAATAATAATAATAAAATTACAATTTATATAGCGCCGTTAACACTTGCCTTACTGTGCTAAACAATTCCACCAGCCACGGTGCTGGACACTAAGCGTCCAGTGAAAAATGTATGTTTTAAATTAAAATTATGCCAAATCTGCTAGGTTATTACGGTCATTTGCTATCCATCACAGGGTGGCAAATATTAAGAGAGCAAACTCGTCAAAAGCGCTATAAGTTGGGATTTTACCCCGATTTATTTGAGAGATTAAAAATACTACAAAATAAAAATATATATGTATAAGTTGAATGTGAAGACAGGAAGGTGGGGACTGCGGTCTTAAATTAAGTACTTTCCACAAACTACATGTGTGAATCATCTTTGGTGAGAAACCGCTAAGAAACGATGTTATAAAGAAACTTTTGTAGTTCTTCAGATGTGTGAATATCGCATTCGGTTTAAGATGTAGTATAGAGTGTATGTACAATATAATCATAATTTCAGGTAAGACTTTAAAAAAAAGGGTTGTATTTAAGTACTTCCTAAAGCTGCACCCGCCACTCATATCGCTAGCACATAGATATCATCGTCTAGTGTCTAGTTACTGGGCAAATTTTTCAGGAATCGATCCCGAAACATTCGGCTGCTCAAGCGTCTTACCAACTAAGCGACACAGAACATCCATGCAAAAATAAAACACAGTATACGAGTTTGCCTATTACGAATGCCAACCATTAGGCCCCAGGCGTCGACAGTTTAAGGGTATGAAAATCAAATATATTATTTCTTCCACATTTCACACCCCTTTGTTAAAGCTCCCCCATAGAAATGTGTGCATATGCGTCATATTCCCATTTAAACGCACCCAGCCCCAGATGAAATGCGATAAATTTGTACCAACCAACTTTTCTAAATATATACGTACATATTCCACGGCATTAAAATAAAGTATCTAACTCCATCAGGAATAAAATAACCACCGTCATCATTTCAGCCTGTGGTAGCTAGAAATAGACGCCAAATTCACATACTGTCTCTATTGTATAATATCCTTAATTGTCCCGCCGCCCCCTCTTATCTCGCCGAAATTTTTCAGCGTCTTTCCAATCATTGAGTAGCGCTACGCTCAAACAGAGATTGTTTATTGGCCTTTCCAGTTCACCGCTCCACTTTTTTTGCGTCGTCCTTTATTGTCCATGCAGTGAGACTCTGGAATCAGTTACAAACCAATATAACACTCGCTCCGTCCTTGGTATGCTTTAAGAAGCGACTGAAAAAACTCTTAATTTCTAGTCAGTAAAATAACGTGTTTCATTCCTGATTTTTTTTTCCTTTCCTCTCCACCATCCCTTCCTTTCCTTTTGATTGATGATATCTCACTTTATATGAA
Source organism: Odontocerum albicorne (assembly GCA_949825065.1). Classification (NCBI taxonomy): domain Eukaryota; kingdom Metazoa; phylum Arthropoda; class Insecta; order Trichoptera; family Odontoceridae; genus Odontocerum; species Odontocerum albicorne. The sequence continues at coordinate 13,522,849 of OX463865.1, forward strand.
AAATAATGTTCGGGTGATTGTCCGTCTTTGTGGGGTTCGTGGGCATGTGTTCACGTATATGTTTATGGGTTTCGTGGGGATGGATAGTCACTTGAATGATTTATGCGACCACGTAACTTGCTTCATTTACTTTTGTCTGATTGGTTAGAAGAGATTGCCGCCTGGCACACTGCACGCTTCGCGCCACGCGACGTGACTATTAGTCACCTAGTGAGTCACCTAGCGAAAAGACATGTTGGTTAATTTTATTGTGTCACCAAGTGATTTTACAAGAAAGAGGAAGTTTTATTCCGCAATTCTTTGTAGAAAAGTTGAAACTCTCCACTCCATACTTCTAGATATATTAACATTATGCACCCAACAAGTTCCAATTTGAGACGTTCGAAATTTTAAACGTCAATTCTCTGAGTGAAGTAGCTTTCTGGTTAGTTTTGAGAGTGGCATCGTTTGTTGACTCAACCGCTCCCAAATGGTAAATGAATTTGTGCAAAGCGCTTTTGTGTGGCCAAGCCTGAAGTCCCCTAGTCTATTAGTCACGTAGCACCTAGCTTAGTACTAAGCGAAGCACTTTGGTTTGGCCTTAGCCTAAGAGACTCTTCCTCCGGTATCCCCTCCTGAGTGTGGAAAGAATAGTAGCGACAATAGTCGAAAGGTTCGACGTCACGGAAGAAGGAAAATGACTCACAGAGCAGTTTATATACCTATAAAGCGGATTAAAGCCTGGAATTCAAACAGTCTATGTTGTTAGTACTTTCACAGAACATTTTGAAGGCAGAAAAACTGTTATTAGACGCCACTAGATCGGAATAGCCAATTGGTCTAAAACTGAACCAATGTAAGGCTAAGTGGAGATCATTTCAGATATTATTGATTCGATCATCATTGCAGTACCACAAAATATGATCTGCGGATTGGTCCAGATGGTCGTGAAATATATAACAGGATGGAGGGACAAGATTGAACCTAAAGAGTTTGTCATTAAAGCTCCCATGGCCAAAGAAAGACTGGGTAGCTTGGATACACCCACTGAGAGCCGAAATGCGAGGGAAATTTTGGTTGTCTTCCCACAGAGGATGACGACCATGGGGTTATCCCTGACGAGGGGTGAAGGCAGATGTCACCTGTCCTCGAGGGTTAACCCTTACCGAGAAGGATAATCCTAATTCGGATCAATCAATTGAATCAATAAAGACGAATGTGACGTTTGTAACTACTATCTGATTGGTTGCAGGAGATTGATATAAAAAGAAGGGATAAATACAGCAATAGTAACTTTGTGCAATGATAGACCAAATTAAATACTTAAAAAAATGTAATTAAAATTAATTTAGTGCCTTTTATTTCTACACCGAGCATATATCTTCGCGTGCATCTGGGATCTCCGTCAAAATTGGCGCCAAAGAGAAAACTTTTCCATTTTCTCGGTAGATGGCCGCGAGAAAGATTTATACCGGCGGGGTTTGTTTATATTATTTATTTTTACAGGGGTAGAAAAGCGAATCTAAGTTATTTTTGCAGGGGTGGCCAAGCGGAACTTGGAGAGCAGCCAGATAGTACGCGGACATGAATGTATGGATTTCTGATGACCAGTACTGAATGCGTTTTGAAAAATGTGTGTTTAATCCTGTGTCACATTTTTTTGAGGAATTATATTATTAAAGCAATATTTTCTCAAATGATGTAAGAGTTACGAGAGATATCGAATGGCGTAAAGCGAAAGAAAACAAAGTCAACGGGGCACTCAACGTATATCATACACTCGAACCTGACAGTATCAAAGTCTGCTTAGATAAATAGTCAACAACTGTATTTTAGTACCAAAGTTGGGAGAAATCATAATAATGAGAGTGTTTCTTCTTCTTTTCCCTTCCCTCATTCCATCCATTTTGGCTTGGACTTTTTTCCTTCATGGACAAGAATGAGAATGTACAGGTTGTCCCAATAAGAGCGCCGGATTTAGTTAAAATGGTCTGCTAGTTCAAGTTCTTGGGTCAGTTAGATCTTGTAGGCATACAGATCCAGATTTTGCACGATAATTCGATGCAAGGTGTTTCTTTAAACTTCTGATTCTTGTGAACTATGACAAATTGATGTCCCTGGCCCTGGGGTTTCAGTAACACTTTCTCTCACTGCGGCTATGGTTTCGAGTGAACGCCCGCTACGAGGACGCATGAGTGACTTTTTGTCCAGACTCGAAAAAGTTTCTTCAAATATGTGTGGCGACCGTATGCGCGGTCACTGAACCCACGAGACGACCTTTGCACACCTTCACAATCCGAGACAATCAATGGACTAAGTCCACGCGTCGGTCATTCAACTCGCTACCAACTGAGAGCGCATTCCATAAGGAAACGAGAAAGCAACACATCTTTCGCGCTGTCTCCCAAAACAGAAAGAATACCTACACGCGACAACAAACGTATTGTAAACGCAGAGACGAGACAGCGATATGTCGCGTGCGCATTCCCGCACACATTCAATAAACATTATAAATACCGACGTCTATCAATAAAATTCCTCTTTACACATTCCGATTTCGACGAGTTTTTATTTATCAACAATTATCCTCATCATCTCTCCTTTAAGGAACATACGTTCCTAAATATAGTATGTAACTAATCTTTGATTTAACGACCCATTTGGACCATTATTTTGACCGAAAATTCTACGAAGCTTACGAACTGTTTCAGTAAAACTTTCCCCATTTGTATAATGAGTTTTAACAATAATAACGCATCGTTCTTTCATGTGACGTTCCATATTAGCTTATTACAAGATTGACAAATAACACGTATAAATTTTTAAGAGCTGCCAGCCTTACAAAAAAAATGGAGCGTAATTTAAATCCGGCGCTCTTATTGGGACACGCTATATATGAATGTAAAAGAGGCGATGTATGTGTCGAGATAGGAAAGTCTTGCGCTCGGCCCTTTCTGCCTACCTCAACAGGGAAATGACATTAAATATGTGTGTATATATAATACAGTAACATTAGTTTTTCGAAATAACTTTTTTAATCCTTGTGTGAGCTAGTTTTCATTTCATCGTTCTGCTTAAATATTAAATATTAATTTCTTTCGTGCTTAGTATTTAGTATTTAGAGTCGGACCTTATAAGCTTCAAACTTTATATTGAGGCAATTAAACTACGTGACTATGTAAGGATATCACTATAAATTCGTAACTTCCGTAAAATCCGTAACTTAATTTTAAATACTAATTTCTTCAGACAACTAAAAATATTTCTCAATTCCACCCTCAAAACGCTCATCGCACGAAAATCATACTTTTGCAACCATAGTGTGTTGTTCTTTTCAAATATATTTTTACTAATTGCAACCCGTGAAATATTCACGGAAGTAAAACAAATTCTACATTTATGAAAATATATATTCATAAATGTAGAATTTGTTTGTATATATCATTTATACATCGTCCCCTTTTACACCGGTTCAAAAATTGTTACCTAGGTATTTAAAATTAGTTCAGTATCACGGACCCACCGAGATTCAAATTTCGAATTACTTTCGGAGAGAATCCAAGTATTCCTCACTCGCTCTCTTGTATTCAAAATTCAATTCTCGTATTCTTTATTTGGCGACAACCGTCGTATGGGTTTTGGCCTATTTATACTATGATTTTATTTCATATGTTTCATACGTTTAATTTATTTTCTTATATAATTTTTAATGAATATTTTAATATTTTTTTGTTTACATATTAATCAAAATCTGTGAGTTAATGAAAAGTGATTTTATATATGTACATATACGAGTATACGTTTGATACACGCAGTCTCTTATATTTATATATTAACACATCAATCAATAAATCCCGGGACTAACTAGTAAAACGACATTTGTTTGCCAAAATTCTTCTTTATTCATCAACATAGTCTCCTTCAAGACCGATACATTCTTTCCAATGCTTTCCTAATTTTTCCATGCCAGCCGTGTAGAACGATTTATCTTTGGTTTCAAAATAGGCGTTAGTTTCGGCAATCACTTCTTCATTGGAGCCAAATCTCTTTCCCTGGAGCATCTTTTTGAGGTCTACGAACAGCCAATAGTCACTGGGGGCCAAATCTGGAGAATACGGTGGGTGCGGAAGCAATTCGAAGTTCAACTCATGCAATTTGGCCATCGTAACCATCTACTTGTGACACGATACATTGTCCTGATGACAGAGAACTTTTTTCTTCTTCATATGGGGCCTTTTTTTGCATTTTCTGCCTTCAAACGCTCCAATAACGCTGTGTAATATACTCTATTGATGGTTTTTCCCATTTCAAGGTGATCGGTAAATATTATACCATGCGCATCCCAAAATACGGAGGTCATAACCTTCCCGGCCGACTGTTGAGTTTTTGGTCGTTTCGGACGACTTTCACCAGCTGCTCTCGGTATTTTTTCCCATTAAAAAACAATGTTTTATCAACACGCGGGGTGGATTCGGGGATTTTCAATTTATATTTTATATGATTTGTTTATTTTGTATGTATTTCATACGCAGTGCGGGCTGTGCGCCTGTGAACAGCCCCGTACTGTGTTGGTAACGTGTGATTTTACGATTTGATACCTGTAAATATTTTTTGTTGAAATTGGGTACAATTGTTTTTTTATTTTGTATTAATCTGTTAGACTTAATGTGTTGAGCACTCACTACTGGTTCTTTTGTGTTTTTTTGTTATTTTTGTTGTATGGTACGTTGTACAATTTACTTATAAATAAATAAATAAAGTATATAAATAAATAAATAAATAAATGTATGTACTACAATTAGAGTCAGAGTCGCAGTCCAATATTAAAAATTTCAGGGTTTAGAAATTTTTAATCCCTGCTTTTTTTCATCTTCAAAATGACACGAAAAAATCAGAACAATTTGGGTAAACAGTGGCCAAAAGATGGGCTTAATCTTCCAAAATAATATAATTTCAGCATAGTTGCAATGAGGTTGGTAACGATAACTTTGTCCAAATGACGTCTATCGGAGAAATACGAATTTACTTTCCGTACAAAATAACATATTGTATGTTCTTCAAACTGTTGAACAGATCGATATAAATCATGTCATTCATGTTTAGAAAGTGGTTCCATTTCTGGCAGACTCAGACAGACTCAGAATGATTTTACTCTTAGACTGTTTTACATTAGAATTTAAGTTTTCTGTAGAAATGGATAGCGAATCATTAATCAAAACACGTACAGGGGTCTACCATTAACAAGTTACATTAAAATGAAAACTCGATCGTTTCGTACAACTCATTTTCTCAGCAACTAAACCGGATTGGCTGTGTCATAAAATATGACTTTTGAAATCTTTATAAATCTAGAAACGTCTTGAAGAAATTAAGTTGTAAGCAGCAAACATTGTTAGCAGCTATAATTTCGTGTTAACAGCTTCAACCCGTTAAAATTGCCGCTAACAATCCTACGGGGAGGATAGCGGTCAACTTGCGATTACATTTGCAATTGAAATTAATGGTAACTCGCAGGACTTGCCTAGTTTGTTGTGCCAGTATATCGTTCCTGACCATTTATTTCTCTGTTACGATAATTAAACGTGTTTTCTGCACCATTTAATAATTTCCTACTCCTTATTTTCAGCGACTTGACTGCCTCATTATTGAAGGGAAAATGTTTTAAGGAGACATTAAGAGACCTGAGTGGTTTAGTATTGCAAAAGAAGTGAAGCAAGGATACTTAATTTGATCCAGGTTATTCAATATTTATATAGTCATATGTTAAAGATATTCAAAGGCTTTGAGTGGTATAAGAATATTGAATGAGAATGCATATGGTTATTGGAGGGAAAATGTTTTAAGGATACATCAAGAGAATTGAATGATTTAGTATTACAAAGGGAGTGAAACAAGGATGCGTAATGTCATCCAGGTTATTCAATATTTATATAGTCGTATGTTAAATATATTCAAAGGCTATTTATTGGGTTGTATCAAAAGATTGAACGAGAATGCATATGGTATATGGTAGTAATAAATGTTATCATATAAGCCCGCTTCTAAAAAGTATATATTGGCTCATGTGTCACGAACAAAATTATTTCAAACTTTGTATATTTGTATTCAAGTCCCTTAATGGGATGTTTCCACTGTATTTTTCGAGTCTATGCCTAAGAGATGTCCCTTTAAAGAAGAGTAGCACGTTGTGGTAATTTTTTTTGTCATCGAATGAACTGATTGTGCAATTTATGCAATGAAAGGGTCGGGTAATTTTTTCAACCCAATCAAGAAGATGTAAAAAACTGTTTTGTAAAAAACCATACTGCTGTTTTTAAGGTTCTACCAGGAATAGATCTTGAAATATCCGGAAATATATGTATTAACACTTGCCTTACTGTGCTAAAAAAATCCGCCAACCACGGTGCCGGACGCTAAGCGTCCAGTAAAAAATGTATATTTTAAATAAAAATTATGCAAAATCTGCTAGGTTATTTTTTGTAATTAGCTATAAAAATCCTTTTACTGTGTATTAAAACGTCGAATAATCAAATAAAATATAAGTCTTGGTCACTCACTATCCATCACAGGGAGGCAAGTGTTAATATCAATAATATAATGATAATTTATAAAGCACCATTTAGAGAACTGACCATGCTCAAGGATGCTCTGACTTTTGATTCTAGCCCACCACTATTAACATATTACAAAATTAGAGTGTAAGAATAAGCTGGAACTTCTCCGCATATACATATATACATATGTTTAGATATGTGGTAAGAAAATCGTAGAAAACCCACCATGGGAAGATGAACAACAAAGAAACCTTTGTAGATCTTCCGATATGTGATAGTACCATATTCGGGTTTAAGTGTAGTGTAGTGGATGTGTGTCGTCATCGTCGTTGCTGGGCCACGTAGTCGAGGATTCTCTCTCGCCGTTCCAACGTCAATTCAGTTGGAAAGTGAAACTGTGTCGAGATTGTTTTTTTTTTAGTGAGTCAACCGTTCCGGATAATTATTTGAGAAAACGCTCCCATAGATTGATATATCAACCTTACACATCGATCAAGTATCGGAACTAACTACTAAAACAACATTTGTTTGCCAAAATTCTTCTTTATTCATCAACATAGTCTCCTTCAATAGCAATACATTCATTCCAACGCTTTCCTTACTTTTCTGTGCCAGCCGTGTAGAACGATTTATCTTTGGTTTCAAAATAAGCGTTAGTTTCGGCAATCACTTCTTCATTGGAGCCAAATCTCTTTCCCTGGAGCATCTTTTTGTGGTCTGCGAACAGCCAATAGTCGCTGGGGGCCAGATCTCAAGAATACGGTGGGGGCGGAAGCAATTCGAAGTTCAACTCATGCAATTTGGCCATCGTTACCATCGACTTGTGAGACAGTGCATTGACCTGATGAAAGAGAACTTTTTTCTTCTTCACATGGGGCCGTTTTTTTGCAATTTCTACCTTAAAACGTCCAATAACGCTATGTAATATTCGCTATTGGTGGTTTTTCCCTTTTCAAGGTGATCGATTAATATTATACCATGCGCATCCCAAAATACGGAGGCCATAACCTTCCCGGCCGACTATTGAGTTTTTGGTCGCTTCGGACGACTTTTACCGGCCGCTCTCCACTCAGCTAACTGTCGATCTGATTCCGGAGTATAGTGGTGGATCCAAGTTTCATACATTGTTATATACCGATGCAAAAATTCCTGTTTATTTCGTGTAAACAGTGCCAAACAGCGCTCTGAATCATCGATGCGTTGTTGTTTCTGTTCCATTGTGAGCAAACGCGGCATCCATTTAGAAAAAAGCTTTTTCATTAACAAATGTTCATGCAAAATAGTGTAAACACTACCAAATGATATCTTCAGCTATCTCACGCAACTTTACTTTGCAATTTTCCATCACGATTTTGAGTTTTTTTTTATGTTTTCTGGTGTAACAGCCTCATTTGGACGACCAGAGCGTTCAGCATCATTTGTGTCTGTACGACCGCGTTTGAAATCAGCATACCACCGACAAATGGTTGTTTTCGACGAAGCAGAGCCCGGATAACACTTTTCAAGCCATCGCTGAGTTTGAACGATATTTTTTCCTATTAAAAAGCAATGTTTTATCCACACACGAAATTCGTTTTTTTCCATTGTTTTGAAAATAGCAAAAGTAGCGTCACTAAAACCACTGTAACTCAATGACACAATGTCGGAGTGTCATTAAAGTTTGACACGTAACATTTTAAAGTTGGTACTAACTGATAATGGTATGGGTTTGTCATGGATGCGCCATCTGTTGGTTAGTCCCGGGAATTATTAATTGATGTATTGTAAGTCGAACCAACCCGCCATTGGAGATGCCGGTGGTAGATAGAGCAATCACACTGTTTAACCATGTGTGTCTTCGTATAGACATATTTCACGTGCCACTCAGCTCCTTCAGGAAAAACCTCTTGAATTTAGTGTAGTTCTTGAAATAATTACATCTTTTTATATCATCTTACAGGCTACATTTTGTCAAAGTGTTTTAGTGTAACATATACATTTTTACAATATTCTTTATATCATAAGTATTAAAATGTTGAACTGTTTTATACTTTTTTTTTGTACTTGTTATGTTTGGTCCTTGTACGAATTAGAGAAACCTGTAATGTACAAAGGACCTGAAAAAAAAATTAATAAATCGAGTTCAATAAATTGAGTTTAATTCGACACCAGCATACTCACAGCCACACCGTTGTACTGGATCCGATATCACACCTAAAGTAAAAGGATTGGAGCACACCGGCAAGGCTTTTTAATATATATATTTTTTGAAAGAATAGATATAATGAAGTCATAAGTATTATTGCACCCCTTCCCCCCCATACTAGGCGGAAAAAATGTCTGCAGCATTAGATGTGAGAAGCACACACAGCGCGGGGTTCGGACCGAAAATTTTCCGCATGAAGGTCCAGTGCGTTACCGCGCGATCATACACGTCAATGTATACAGGTTGTATTCAAGTGCTTTCTAAAGCTGCACACACCGTCCATATCTCTTAATATTTAGATGCAGACCATTCCCCCCCCCCCCCCCCCCCCCCGAGTGACAGTGTAGCTGAACATTCAATGACGAACCGCGAATTCTATGCCTACTCCCGAATCTCTGAACCATGAGGCTCGATTACTGTGGCCAAAGACGATTTTCTCGCTTCAACGTTCAATGTCCGAAGCACAAATTTAGATATCATGTTAAATATTGTAAAAAAAATGTGCGCATTTTTACAGAATTTATTCGCACTTGAAAGTTCTATTCCTCTCCGAAAACGTATATATTCGTTGCATGAAAGGAAATTGGGTATTTTAAAGTGGTTTTCTATTTAATGCAGAGAACATATACTACGTCTAAAAGCTCCCCATAGGACAGTTCTGAGACACACTATAATAACGTGAGTAAATAGTCCTTCGCAGCTTTCGCTCCTGACTCCGCTAGCTTTGCCCGCTTAATCTCGCCCTGGCAAGTGTTTGGGTTAAGACCTAACCTGAGACTGACTTTAGTTCTTAAATTTAACACTAATTTAATTCTGGAAGCATGATTTAATTTTAAATACAATACATACCATCACGACATTTCCTTGTCGAGGTAGACAGAGATGATAGAGCGACAGAATTTTCTATCTCGTTACACATAAACCGCCTCTTTCACACCCATTCACCCTTTCATGCAACTCCTCGATTTCTCTTACGTGTTGTATTTTATTTTATTGTATTACACTTTCGTTGTATACAATACAACCTGGCTGAATTATTTCCATGTGGCAATCTCGTTAAACCAACCAGAAATATGTAAAAGAGGCCTTAAGAGAAAACAAGCTGGAATCCTTTTTTTAAAAAAGTCGGATTCCAGCGGGATTTGAACACACAACCTCCGGACTGGAAGACAGGCGGTTTATCAACTATGCCACCGAAGTTGTCTTCTTGCATTTTCACCTCTTGCATTTCCTTCTTTCAAAACATCGTTCACTTGATTCAATCACAGTTCCCTTGGATTTCCTCTACCACTTGTTTGGTTACTATTTCATCATTCATTCGTTCAACATGCCCAAACCATCTCATAGTGATCTCTATCTCACTCAGTACATCAGCTTTAATCTCCATCTCACTCAGTACATCAGCTTTAATCTCCATCTCACTCAGTACATCAGTTCACATTTATGCCTTATCCCCCATTTATTATTTTCAGTAGACGCATCGATGCCCTCCGTAGGCTAGTGGTGATATTCTAAACTATCACACAGGGGTTCCTTACTCGATTCCTGTCAATATAAAAAAAAACAGTATGTCAAAAGAGTTAGCCTGGTAACAATACTCGCACACACCGAGCGGTAGTGTTGCCAACACGTTCAATGACGATCCACAAATTCCATGCCTACTCCGGAGGCTCTAAACCCTAAGGCTCGCTTACAGAGACAAAATACAATGTTTTCTCCTAGCTACACTCTTAAATATGTCCGAAACAAATTTAGATATATCGTTAAGAATCTATAATACGAAATTAAAAAATGCGCGCATTTCTACAGCATTTATTCAGCTTTTTTTAGAATGCCACGTCCATATTTCACTCCCATACATCAAAGCTAGTAATAAAATACTATTCTGGGTTATCATCTTAGCAGATTTTAATACTCTTTGGTTCGAGTATATATATTTAAGGGCATTGTTGACTTTGTTTCCTATCGCTACAAGCTTTTCGGTATCCATCGTAAGTTTTCCGCTATCTTAGAAAATACTACCTAAATAACAGATCTCTTTTATTACTCACTCATATATCACATCAACTTTTCTTTCCACTTTCTTCTACCACAATAACTTTGGTATCGTAAAATTCAATTCTGACTCTACTAGCTTTGCCCACCATTTTCGATATCTTTCTATGATATTCTATTTTTGTAATTATTTTTTTTTTTATAACACATTGTCTCTTATATAACAACATGTGTTTATCCAGAGACTGACTTTAATTCTTAAACTAAACATTAATTTAATTCTGGAAGCATGATTTAATTTTACATACATACCATCACGACATTTCCCTGTCTAGGTAGACAGAGAGGACAGAGCGACAAAATTTTCTATCTCGTTACACATACACCGCCTCTATCACACCCATTCACCCTTTCATGCAACTCCTCGATTTCTCTTACGTGTTTAGATATATCGTACGACCACATTCTTATCATTTCTTATCACGCTTCTCCTTTTCCAGTTTTTGGTGACATTTTACAAATATTTTGTTTTCATTTATCTTTTTAATACATTTATTATTTAACACGTTTATTGCATATACAATCTGGCGGGCTTAATGCCAAGCGGCAATCTCTTCCAATCAACCAGACAAAAGTAAATTAAACAAGTTACATGGTCGTAAAAAACATTCAAATGACTATCCATCCCCACGAAATCCATGAACACATACGTGAGCATATGCCCACAAAAACCCCACAAAGACGGACAATCACCGGAACATTCCTTTTCATATAAAGTGAGATATCATCAATCAAAGGAAAAGGAAGGGATGGTGGAGAGGAAAGGAAAAGAAAAATCAGGAATGAAACACGTTATTTCACCGACTAGAAATTAACAGTTTTTTCAGTCGCTTCTTAAAGCATGCCAGTGCTAATCTTTAGTACGTTTAAACATTTTTTTTTCTTTTTACAAATAAGTTGTTACCTTTAAGCTATAAATTGGAAAAATCTACGTAACCTTTATCTGTTTAGTAGGAAGAAATTTTTGTATGGCTGGAAACTCGCCATTTTTATACTAAATAGTGTCTAATTAAAGAAATGAATGGCATGCATACCATCATATTATTTCTCCGTCAGTGTAGGCATAGATTCTTTGATCGGTCTTCATGTATTTGATTCATACATCTTACCGATCCTCACATATGGAATCGAAACCTCTGTCCTAACAAAGTGAACAACGCAAAAAACTATTAGTGACACAGAGAGCCATAGAGAGGAGGATGCTGGGAATTTCACTGCGAAATAGAAAGACCAACAAATTGATAAGAGAGAGAACCAGAGTAACGGACGTAGTTGAGAGAGCAGCTGCCTTAAAGTGGAGGTGGGCAGGACATATTGCCAGTTGCTCTGACTCTCGATGGACGAAAAAGGTCATGGAATGGCAGCCTAGAACGGGCAGGAGAGGTGTGGGGAGACCACAGGCTAGATGGTCGGACGATATAAGACAGGGGTGAAGTGGATGCAGTGTGCCCGAGATAGGGAGTTGTGGAAGACCGAAAGGGAGGCCTATATCCAGGGATGGATCCAGAACGGCTGAAGAAGAAGAAGAAGAAGTAGAAGTAGGCATAGAAGACAGAGGGCCAAACTTATCTAAAGACATATCTAACATTTCATTATCATAAAAAATCGTTGGTTTTTCTAAAAGTTCCTTCTTTAATTGTTGTATTTACATTTTAATGACAGTGAGAAAAGAATTCTAAATTTCTACTGAATTTCCATTCAAAATTAGTGATACAAACGTTTTAGCCCATAAAAAATATAATGATACAAAAAATTAATTACGAAAAAAATAAATAATATCTGGTCATATACGGGTTATTGTTCCTCACGAGAAGTCTGGCAGTAAGTAGCTGATCACCATTCGCTAGAGTGGCTTGGGCAAACGGGTTAGTGATATACGGTCCGCTAACTCTGATTGGTTTATTTTTGAACAGGTGCAACGGAATCGCGGCATGTGATTGGCTGGAATTTTTACTAAGCTTTTCAAAGGCTACCTAAGTGAAACGAACCGGATGCGCGAACTGAAGCGTAGGAAGGTGACATATTATTTTTTATTTTTAATGAATACGTTTTATTTTAATAAGTTTACGATATTCAGACCTATAAATAACTAACTTAAATCCGGGCATTGATTGAACTCACTGTTTAAGAAGTGGACAATCGTCCTTTAATTCAAAATTGTTTTTTTTTCATTTAAAAGATAAAAATAAGCAAGTATAACTTTACTTTAGTATTAAGACCTTATTTTTTAAATAAAAAAAACACATGATGCGCCCATAGGTGTCACTCGTCGTGAGGAGATTCGCCGATTCTAGTCGCGACTGTCACGGAAACGGGATGGTTCCAACAAGTTTGGTAAATTATTTACACGATAAGCAAACCACTTACGCTGTCCAAAAATTACTTCGTGGCCGCTATAAAAAGGTTGGACCCGGAACAAAAATTCATTAACTCTTCACCCGGCTACCATGCCGGGTGGATTCACCACCTGAGAATTCAATTTTCACACGGCTGTCGTGCCGAGTAGATTAACCACCTGGTTGCCTACAAGACTAATTTTCATTTCATCTGAGAGCTGTGCTTACAACAGCGCCAAGCTGGTATTAAACATCTGCCAGTTCTAGCCCATGATCTGTCACCAGTCAGCACCCGATCAGCAAGACGTATCTACTTCAGCTCTTCAGATTTCTTCACGTGGCTGAGTTCCCCGGCTGCCTTCACCCTGCCTGGACCACTGTTGCCGCTTGCTAGAGCCACCTCGCCGCTCCGTCGGATCAGTATTGCCCCTGCCTGGAGCCGCCCTGCCATCCCACCTGGACCAGCGTTGCCGTCTGTTCGAACCAGTCCGCCATTCCACCCGGACCAGCATAACAACCCATCTGGAGCCGCCCTGCTATCCTGCCTGAACCAGCGTTGCCGTCTACTAGAGCTGGCCTACCATCATGCTTGGACCAGCATTGCTAACCACCTTAAGCCGTTGTAGCGCCATTCTCGGGCCAACGCGGCTAACATACCTGAACCGTTACCGGGCTACTGTATTGCTTCTACATTCAAATAAAATTGAAAACTTTTCTTGTTTTGTTATCATTGTCGCCCTGAGCCCTTGAATACACTCATCCAGTCACGGTAATAGTATGAGAGACATTTTTTATTACTGGGAGGTGGTATTACGAGTACATAGAAGTTTTAAGAGTTTTAATATTTTACATATAATTAAGAAAAATAGAAACAGCGTTTTATTTATTTTCATTTTTAGGTGAATAATTCTCAACTTAACAAAGAATGTCAATACCCCCTCCTAGTAATAATTGGACTAAGCTTATATTAGGTCCTTACATATGAAATTGGCGTTTTGTTTGGGAGGAACATAAAGTTGATTTTTTTTTAATATAATATATTTATTTAATCAAAGTATGTACCATTGCTATCTATGCACTTTTGCCATCTCATAGGTAGTTCATCGATCCCTTTACTAAAAAAACCATTCGGACGGGAATCAATAAAATCTTTGAAGTCGGTTTGGACTGCCCCATCGGAGTTGAATTTTTTCCCTTGCAAGAAGTTATCCAAATTTCGAAAAAAATAGTAATCTATTGGGGCAAGGTCCGGAGAGTACGGTGGATGTCTTAGACATTCCAATTGAAGCTCTTCTAATTTGGTAGCCGTCTGTTGTGCAGTGTGTGGTCTAGCGTTATCATGAAGCAGCAGTGGCCTAGAGCGATTAACCAGCCTCGGTTGTTTAGTAGCTAGCTTTTCCATCATGGTTTGCAGTTGCTGACAATAGACATCTGCCGTAATCGTCTGGCCAGATTTAAGAAAGCTGTAGTGAACGACACCAGCACTAGTCCACCAAACGCTCACAAGTAACTTTTTTGGAGTCAATTTTCGCTTGGGGCATGGTTTGGCTGGTTCGGCAGGGTTCAGCCATTGCGATGAGCGCTTCCGATTATCATACAGGATCCACTTTTCATCACAGGTAATGATTCGATTCAAAATCCCTTCATTATTGTGCCGGTTGAGTAATGCAACGCAGCAGTCAACGCGCGTTTGTTGATTTGCTTCACTCAATTCGTGAGGTACCCACCTTTCAAGCTTTTTCACCTTCCCAATTTGCTTCAAGTGGATTAAAACAGTTTTATCACTAACACCGCAGCCTGCAGCTAACTCGGACGTGGTTTGCGATGGATCCGCTTCCACAATAGCCTTCAATTCTTCATTATCAACTTTGGTCTCCGGCCGTCCACGGGGCTTTTTCTGCAGGTCGAAATTTCCAGAACGAAAACGTTGGAACCAAAAACGCACTGTGTTTTCTTTTGCGGCACCGTCGCCATACACATCATTAATCCTTCGAGCCGTTTCTGCAGCACTGGTGCCACGGTGGAACTCGTACTCGTAAATAACGCGATATTTCAAGTTTTCCATTTTGTAAACTGAGTGACGCAAAGAAAAAAAACAATTGAGGAAAAAACAAATGAATTATAATTTTCGAAACACAAATACTTGAGTAAATAGCTGTATAAATTTTAATTTGGAATTCCTAACCAAAGAGAAGATATTTGAGATCAAAGTTGCCAGTACGGCAAAACGCCAATTTCATATGTAAGGACCCAATATTATTGTGTATAGAGGTGTGTATTCAAAGGACTCAGGATGACAAAGAAAACTCAACAGAAATTTATACTCAATTATCATCAATGTTAACACGGCTTAATATTTCAATTTTATAAATGGTCAAATGTATTTGCATGTAATGCCAATCTCACTGAAGTCACTTCATTGAGGTTCGAGTTCATATAAATTATGATGAAAGGTCCAGAAGAGATTGCGCTTACGTGAGGTGATCCAGAAGGTTGATAGCGGTTCAGGCAGATCACCAGCGGTGGTTCGTGCAGGGAACTAAGGCAGCTCAAACAAGGGTGCAGGTGACTCTAACTGGAGTAAGATGGTAAGCTGGTCCAGCAGGACAATAAGTTTGCTCTAGAACAGCGGTAGGTCCCAGCAGGAAGGGAGGGTGGCTCTAGCTAGGCGGCAGGTTGGTCCAGCGAGATGCCAGTGTGGTTCTAACTGGGCGGCAAGATGGTTTAAGCATAACTATAAACTGCAGGATGGCGTGCGACAGACTGGTCGAGTAGGACTGCAGGGTGGCTCTAGCAAAGCGGTTCCAGCAGGTTGGCAGGCAGGCCCAGTAAGACGACAGGTCGGCTTTAGTAGGGTGACAGGCTTGTCCAAATGGGATAGCAAGGTGGTATGCTGATCCGGGCAGGATGGCAGAACGCCTCTAGCAGGATGGTAAGCTGGTTCAGTAAAACGGTAAGGGGGCTAAGCGACAATGTTGGTCTGTGTGGGAGGTCAGTGCGACAGGCTTGTCCAAGCAGGATAGCAAGGTTGTTCTAGCTGGGGAAGTCAGCTTTGTGATGAAAGCTGGAGAGCTACAGGGGAGACGTCCTGACTGGTGACTGGTTCTTTCTAAACCTCGTTATACACACATATTTTTCTATTCATACACACACATATGCATACGCACATCCACAAACACACACACATGCGCGGGCACATGGCGTACGCGCGCGCACGCTCTCACGCAGTCTCCTAATCGATTTCCACATTTTATCCACACTTCGTTCCCATCTAATTATACGTCACTATCTTCTGTTTCCCACACATCTCACCGTTACGTCAACCAAATGTTCTCCAGTTACCTCTTCTAAGCGTAGGTCTATCGTGATAGCTAGTTTTTTTTTTCATTTTTAATCAATTGTATTACTTTATAAAATCTTGAATGGTTTTGTGGACTCGTCCACAACTCTGGAACGAATTAATTTTTACTATCTTGGGATAATCGCTATTTCAAAATAACTATTTTGTTCAGTGTAGCCACATTTAGGAATAACACAAACTTTTCTATCTTTCCAGTTAGATTATGTCGAGTACACAATACGGTCACTAACTTGGATGTGGACATATTTCGTTCTACACCGTAAGGGGTTCATAGAGATGGTGGCTAAATTAACAAAAGATTTAGTGTGTTTTTCTGTCCACTTACATGATTATAGCATTTTTACTAACTTGTTAACATGGCTGAACTGTGTTCGAGATGAACACTGGTAAATGGGATTTTTATCTTTGTTTTTTAATAATCTTTTTTTGTTTGTATTCATCGATTAATTTCCTGTAAGATTCCATCAAATAAATAAAAAATATCGATGTACATTTTCCTGTGCACTTCAATCACAATTATTTCATAAGATTTCTGCAACTCACTCTCTCATTAACAAAACCATATCAAGATTCCTTTTTAAAGGTTTTTTAAAACATTTCACCTTTCGTGGAGTGAAATTTCTCAAATTTCCAACCAATGCCGAACACAAAACAGAACACATTGAATTTCACGGATCATTCAAAGCTCCCGTATTTACTGAGAAACGACTCTTCCCGGAGTACTTTTTTACAAGAAAGCGTTCCTACTCATTAATGCAAGTAAGTTGATTTTTATTTGCGCGAATTCCGCGCTATACTCCACTTTAAAGTGTGCTATGCAGTTAGGATGTTGCTAGATAGTAGTTTGAAAGCTTAATAAGTTGCCAGGAGGAATTTAATGATTCAATAGTTAATTTGCATTCAGGCTTTTAATTTACTGTAAATTTTATAAAATACGCTTTTATTAAATGAAAAAAAATTGCCTCTTGATGCACCCTTGTAACAGAGCCGGGACAAGGCTTCGACAACTGGTGTAGTGGCCCCAAGCGTGTTATCTGAAGGGCGTAACATCAACTAAATATATAAAAATCGATCTAGTTTTGAACAAGACAGATTGTCAGATATAACTGTTATCTCTATTGGTCTATAAATAATAGTGGGCTAGAGTCCTGAGTGGAGCTCGGGCTCCTTTGAGAAGAATAAATTGTCTTCTTCTCTTCTTTCTCTTATTTTAGGCATGTTGGCCTGTTATGGTCCTGCATCATCGTTTCCCTCTTGTGACGTCAACTGCCAGCTGTCTTTCCATCTTTTGGGAGGTCGTCCTGGAGGTCTGTTCGCTTGGGAGATACTGTCCCTGGCCATTCTTACGGCTCTTGGTTCCGCCATTCGGGATACGTGTTCGTTCCAGAACCTTCTTCTCTCTCATCCCCATCTGACAATATCTTCAACTTCGCACGTCCTTCGTATTTCTGTGTTTCGTACTCTATCACGAAGGGTTTTGCCAGCGATACTCCTGAGTACATTCATTTCGCTGGTTCGAAGGAGATTTTTGGTTCTGACAGTGTCGGCTCTGGACTCGATGCTGTATGTCATTATGGGGCGGACACAGGTCTTGCATATCCTCACCTTGCTTTGGATGTTCATATACTTGTTTTTCCAGATAGTGTTCTTTAAATATCCGGAAATAGCTGCGGCCTTTTGTGATTGTTCAAGCCCTTCGCCATAGAGGTCATTATTTTACATTATGCTAGCATCCAAGTATTTAAATTTAATAACTTGTTCAATTGGTGTCACACTGCATCCAACTTGCTCTCTGGCTAGAGTCATGCATTTAGTCTTGCTGATGGAGATAGACATGTTGTATTTTTTGGAAGCAGTGTGGAATCGATGTAGCATTTGTTGCAGGTCTTCCTCTGATTCGGCTATGATGGTGGCATCGCCAGCATAGCACATGATGCTTATCATATTGCCGCCCTTCTTGTATCCCAGGTTAAGGTCGGCAACTTCTTCTATAATAAATTGTCCTTTTATTAATATTATGAACAAGATTAATTTCAAACTTATATATGATTTTGCCATCCTGAAAGGTCGAGAAATAAATTATGAATAGTTTTTATATTTTAATTAGCATTATTTGATTCATATTATGAGGTAAACTGTCCTACACCCCTAATTTTCCTATTTCTCCTACGTTACATTTTTTAAGACCGCTGTCGCTGGTTAGTGATCTAAAAATGTATTTCTATGTAAAGTTTCTTTCCCACTGTGGATATTTCGTAATAATTTTTTATTTAACATGATGAATTAAAATTAAATGCTTATTAAAAAATACAATTATACTTTAATGTGCTTATGCCATGCCATATGTATACACGTCATTCTGTTTAATGTGCTTATGCCATGCCATATGTATACGCCTCATTCTGTTTGATGTGCTTATGCCATGCCATATGTATACGCGTCATTCTGTTTTATACATATTTTTTTCTGTTGTTTATTTTATTTGAATTTTGTTTCTTTTTGTATGTTTTTTTTAATACTGTGGCCGTTACAAACGAATAAATCAATAAAATATTATTTTTTTCGTTACCATCGGAACAAATATTGTAACCAGTTGGTTAACTGTTTAGTTAAACAGTCGAGGTAACATATATCTATCATATGGATGACCTCTATATCCCAGTTAACAAGGCGCATGCCTACCAAGTTGGACGTTACCGATTCAATTCCCGTTGAAACCCAGATCAAATAATCTGAGTCTGGATTTCAATAAAGACTTTGTAAATACCATTTTGGATAAGTCGGAAGAGCTTTCCACATAGTAATAAACTCGCCAGGTTTAACTGTATACAATGCAAACGTAATGCGATGCAATGCAATATAAATCTATCTATTTAAGGATTTGAACTGAGTGACGGAAGGAGAAAGAGTGAGGAAATAATAGAAAGATAAAGTTGGAGAATTATGCTACGAATGGGCAAAGCTTAGAACTAGAACAAACTTTGCTTGGTACTATAGCATAAAAGGGAGAAAGCGTAAAGCCTTTTTATAGCATAAAAGGGAGAAATCGTGATGCCACATAATTGTCGATATTAAATACACTTACTGCTATCTATGCATAGTTTCAGTAAGTAAAATTATCGACTTATTTTAACTGATTCCTTATATCCCTTTTTACTCCCTTTTTACTCTCATTTCAACATCATTCACAGCGTCTCTATTTAAATCATTGATAACTGCGCTATGAGGTTTGACCTGCAAAATAATTGTAAAATGGTTTCTGTAACGAAAAAAAATCGTTTACACCTATTTAAGTTGCTGACAACTGCGCTTGAGGTTTGATCTGTGGCACAATATTTTAAGAGATCTGTTTAGAAAGTTGATTTTGTTTTCATAAATCTTCAATAGATGGCAACACAAAATATTTCTAATTATTAATTCATTTATAAACTACATTTAAATTGTACTCTTATAATCAAACATATGTTTTTATATATTTTAAAAAAATCTGTGGTAGAACGATTAACTCTTACCTGCAGACTTTAGGTTCGATTTACGATGTAGTCAAAAATGATTTTCGAGCGTAATTAATCACATAGATAATAGAAAATGAAAATAAATAATAAAAACAATCCCA
Source organism: Odontocerum albicorne (assembly GCA_949825065.1). Taxonomy (NCBI): domain Eukaryota; kingdom Metazoa; phylum Arthropoda; class Insecta; order Trichoptera; family Odontoceridae; genus Odontocerum; species Odontocerum albicorne. Next base: position 13,542,935 of record OX463865.1, read on the forward strand.
GTCTAGTGAAAGACTCCATTTAGTAACAATATTCACACGCGTTAAACGTGTTCTAGTGTTGTTGCCTTTTTCTGCGTTATGGTACTAACACGTAAGATTACGAACAACGTGCTGTGTGCCGAATCCAGTGGTACTAAACACAATAATCGCTTGATTTATTGAACCGATGAAAATGTTGTCTCATGTCCACGCTCTTTAAATAAATGTGGTCACAAATTCGTATAAGATAAAGGGTAGTACCATACGAAAATTGAAAAAATGTATCGAAATTAAAATCTTTTATTGCCATCTATGTATAGTTTTATTAAGTGAAAATATCGACTAACTTGAATGTCTGAATCCTCATTGGGCAAGTTGTTAATGCTTATAACAACGTTCTCTTTTTATTAGTCTTGAAAATGGTTGCGAGAGTGAGAAAAAAAACGTTAGTGCCTCATTTAAGTCACTTATAACAGTACAGTGAGATTTGGCCAATACGATGATTCATCAAGAGATCTGTTTACACAGTTGATTTTGTTTTCATAGATCTTCAATAGATGGCAATCCAAAGTATTTGTACGATTTAATTTATAATAGTTCAACTATGCTCTATCATAAAATATAATGTGTATTTTTTTTAAATCAGTGGTAGAACGATTGACTCCTTACCGCAGACTTCGAGTTTGATTTACGATGTTGTCTAAAAATAGTTTCCTAGTGTAGTTATCACGTAGTGGTGATGATTTACATGGTCTAGTTGGTAAGACATACATTGTCACTCCATGTATTCTTCTCAATGCACGCATCTCTACAGCATTTATTCGGCTCCTTTCAGTCTTTTTCGTCGTCCACGTTAATTTTGATACTGTCCGGTACGAGGATTTAGTGCTCATTGATGTTGTTTCCTATCCCTATACGCCATTCGATATTCCTTTTAACTCACCATCATTTGTGAAAATACTGGTCAAATAGCAGAATTCCTCAATTTGCTCTAATCTTTCATTTTTCATCCGTATGTTTCATTTACTTTTCCTTTCACACTGTTTTTTTCACCATAACTTTGGATTTTGCTACATTCATTCTCAAATCTTTCTCTTCTCATCTGTCATACAATTGACTAATCAAACTCTATGATTCATCTTCACTCTCCGCCAATGCTATATCGTGTCATCCGCAATAAGCAATTCGCATACATGCCCATACAACATTTAAATGCCACCAATTGACCTCTGTTGTTCTTTCACACATAAATCTATATAAATATTGAACAACCAGGGTGAGATAATGCACCCTTGCTTTACGCCTTTCGACATATTAAACTATTCAGTCAAGATACCATTTACTCTAATACGCGCTCTACTTTCACCGTAAATTGACGCAATACCGCGTATTAGTTCACATTCAACACTATATTCATTCAATATTTTCTCTAGCTTGTCTCTTATCACGCGGTCATTTGCTTTTTTCAAGTCCACAAACGCATAAAACAATTTTTTATTTTTTGCCAAACATTATCCCCAAGCATAAAAAGGCATTCTGAGTGTCCCACACTTTTTTCTCACTTCTTCTTCTAATTTTTCCGTACAGTTTACTTACTACAATCAGCAAATTAATGACTTTGTAACTTCCACACTCCATTCTTGCACCCTTACCTTTATATAAAATAACTATTACTGCACTCGTCCAGTCTTTCGGTGTGTAGTCAGATTCCCAACATTTGTTAAAAATAACTATTTCAGTCCCTCGATCATTCTTTCGATCGAAGAAAATTTTGTCTCCCAACCACGCTTTTCAGTATTTCTGATCATCAATTCGAAAAAGATGAAGGGTATTTTACAAATAAATTTTAAAAAACATCGATATTAAAATGTTTCTCTGTCATATATCTGTAGTTTAATAAGTAAAAATATCGACGTATTTTAAAGCCTGTTCGTCATGTATGAGCGGTTTATGCACTCATAAAGCTCTCTTTTTTTTCTCTTTTAAAAAATGGTTGAGAGAACGAGAAAAAAAACATTAGCACTCTATTTAATTCACTCATAACAGTGCAGCGTAGTGGGTTTTTGGCCTGTGTAATGATTTTTCCAACAGATTTGTTTACTTAGTTGATTTTGTTTTCAGAGATCTTCAATAGATGGCAATATACAAACATATCGGAATAAATTAAATTTATTAACTACAGTGAAACTGCGAGAAATAAAATAAGTTTAATTATGTTTTTTTTAAACCTATGTTTAAAAAGTTTTATTAGCTATTGGTTGATATATTGGTATATAATTTTATATATAAAGGGTCTTTCAAACTGAGCGGTTTTTTTAATTCTTGGATAAAACACAGATGACGTCGCAAACTTGCCTGGGCTTGTGACATTTGAAAAGTGTAATGTATGACATTTATAAAAATGGAGTCGTATACAATACAACAACAAGTTCAGATTGAGAATTATTTTATGTATTGCAATCTCCGGAAACGGTGATGTTAATTGGCCACCAAGATCATGTAATCTGACACCGTTGGACTATTTTCTCTGGGGTTACGTGAAAAGTCAGGTCTATAAGCATGACTTTGAATCAATACCTCAGCTGAAGGACGAAATTATTCGCGTTATTGGTAAGCTAGAACCGCAATTCTGCCAAAACGTCATCGAAAATTTTGACAAAAGAGTGGACATATGTGGAGCTGCAAGAGGTGGATATTTGGCGGATATTGTTTTTTACGTTTAAATGTCATACGTTATATTTCAATGACCAATAAAAAGTTCTTTGAAATCAAAGGAAATTGTGTGTTTTATTTAAGAATTTAAAAACCGCTCAATTTGAAAGACCCTTTAGACAATAACAATTAAATTTACTCACAATAACACGATCGGCCATGTGTTTTCAATTTTATTGGCGATAATGGACTAATGCACTCCTTTTACCAAAAAAAATAAAAACGAAAAATGCAATAACTCTTATAGACAACGCGAGTTTGTATGTTCAAAATATAATACGGTTGTATGAAAACACACGGCTATCAAATTTACTTTGTATTACGCTTTTGTTTTAAATAATCCAACCCTGGCTGGTTTATTGACATGTGGTAATCTCTTATAACCAACCATAATGATAATTATCTATCAGAAAGACATTTTCCATAAATCTAGTTAGATATTTGTCAGCGAATTATTTTATATATAATTTTCATTATATATTAACCGTATATTATAATCATAATACATTGAGGAAAGTCTGATATTTAAACAACGCTATATACATTGTCTTTTTATAATTATTATCTCTTACGGCTTTAAGTCATGTATTTGAATAATTCGGGAGCCAAGTATTTGAATTATCTATGTCCAATTGACGTTCACATACTTGCATACACAGTCTGTCCAATGGGAAAGGTGGCTTGTTTTATTTTCGCGTAACCAACAGGATCAGCTCGCTTTGTATGTACCGTACACACTGACTGACGATTAAAAAGTTTGCTCAGTGGAGCACTGCAGAGACATGAAAAAAGCGGCTGACATGGATCCAGACTTCATGTCAAGCATTGTAACAGATGATGAATCATGGTGCTTTCAGTATGAGCCACTTACAAAACGCCAGAGCTCAAAATGGAAGAGTCCATAATCTACGAAATCGATGCAGATAAGACGAATCAAGACTCTGCTCACCGTTTTCTTTGATTCCAATTGAATTATCTATAAGAAACTCACGCCAGAAGGTCAAATGGTGAACGCCGTTGTGTACTTGGGTGTTTTAAATCATTTATGGGCTAGCATTCTGCGAGTTCGACCCGAATACCGGGAACAAGGGACATGGTCTTTGTTGCACGACAATTCACAAGCGCACAAAAGCAAGATTGTACGCGATTTCTTAGCCAAAAAAAGTATCGATAGTCCCCAGTATTCGCCTGTTTTGGTTCCATGTGACTTCTGGCTATTGGGCCGAAACTGAAATAGGCGATGAAAGGAAAGCGTTTCGACATGATTTCAGGCATCCAGAAGGCTTCGACCGCGATTTTGGAGGCAATTCCGAAGAATGAGTTTCAGGAGTGTTTCAGAAATTTTACAACCGCTTCCAGTATTGTATTGACTCACAAGGAGTGTATTTTTAATAAAAGTTAATAGAAACTAAAAATAAACAATGTCTTGTATTTCATTTCCCGTCAGCCACCTTTCTCATTGGACAGACTGATATTTTTCTTAGTCGTAAATTTTTTCCATTTGTTTTATATACAATAATACAAGAAAAATAGGTATTCCATACTTTCATCTAAATACTATATGTGTTCCCTACATGCTCAAATATAACAGCTGGATATTTAATAATTTATCTCGTAACGCGTGTATGGGTTATATATGTCATGCATTATAACGTCCCAATTAAATCAGCGAAGTACTCGTATGTAGTTTCCTATTTTTGTGCATTTTTGTAAAAAGTCTCTTCAATTTATTAGATAATTTGCTCATGCATATAGACTTGAATTTAACTTTATGCTTAAAATTGCTTACTAAAATTTTACAAGTAGCTGTCAACCTTTTCCAGTTGCTGTTTCAATTTTTATTCATTATTCACAAAACATCTTGCGAGGGTCGAAGCGAAATTGATAAAATACGTTTGTCTTGTTTATGCATAATGCATAAAGATTCGCTGTTTTCATGCCCCGTTCCTGTCAAGAGTAGAATCCTATAGAATTGATTTTAATAAATTCGACAGCACCATAAAACCTTGTTGATAATTGAGCGTATATTTAAGCAAACTAAATTGAGTGTTAACTGGGAAATATATACCTATAACTTTGTAAGACTTTTTTTAACACTTTTCTTTCCATCTCTTCGAACTCTCGAAGTAAACCCCCGCCAATAGGAGGGCGAGCAGTCGTGAGTACGTCAAACGTTTTACAGTTCATAGTCATGTATAAGTATCGTTTTAGCATGAAACACGTTAAATGATTATAAATAAACAGTTGATACAATTATGAACTCCATAAATATGTTATGAACAAAAATTGACAAAACATAACCGAATTCAATAAACGCAAAGGGAGGAAAACAATTTAGGTAGTCGATCGGAGCGTGGTTGTTATTGCGACAGGAGTTTGAGTGATTGGGCTTGCAAGAGGAATGACTTGTGGAAAGGGTTTGTGTGAGCTCTTGAGTGTGGTGTTTTTTGTTGTTTTATATTTATATTTTTATGTATACTCGAATATATTATTTTTGTTTTATGATTATGTGCGGTATATTGTGGGATGAATGTTTTGGCCTGTCTGGAGTGATGAAGTGTGAGGAGTTTGATTTCGCGTGATGTATACATATGTAATTGAGTGTCACTGTTTGTCAGATTGATGAAAATGTGCAACGGGGTTTTATATAACCCTAAATCGGAAAGAAGTATCGATTTATTTTTTCATGCTTTATGTCCTCAGTGAGATACAGGCAAAAGCCTAGTTTACTGGGGACACGACAAATGAAAGGCAACAAACCCAGATCCATTAAAATTGTGTGTCCAAATTAAATTACCTGTTGTTTTTTTCGCAAATTATGTACATTTCTTGTCACATGTATGATAAAATAAATAAATAAACACACCTTTTTCACCTCTCACGACAAATTAAATCATCTATACCAGACAGATCACTTAATTTTTAAACTTACTGAAGACGAAGTAGTGCAACGCAGCAACGCACTAGGAGCGTGATTAGGTGTTTTAGCGCCCGAGGCAGTGAAAAAATGCGCCCATTATAGTTCGGAAATTCTAAGATGAGTCCTGTGACAGTTCACAAATTTGCCCCAATACAACCTTATGTAATGTATTTACCTAAATAACTTGCTGTTTATACGGCTTATATTAAAGTTGATAAAATAATTTAAATTACTGAACATCGTTACAAGGTTGTATTGGGGCAAATTTCTGAGCTGTCACAGGACTCATCCTAGAATTTCCGAACTATAGTAACACAAAATCAATCAAAGCCAAGTTATTCCAATTGATGTCAAAAATATAGATGTTTCTGTAGCTTGGATTCCTTCAGATATCGGTATCACTGGTAATGAATGTGTTGATTCCTTGGTAAAGGAAGCATGTTCTACCGGTTGTCCCCTATATGATTTTTCACAGCTGAACTTTTAAATAAAATTAAACATGATACTTGGCACAAATGGGCGTTAGATTGGGATATAACTGATGTAAATAAAGGTTCTAAATCTAAATCAATCCAAATATCTAACCCTTTGAAACTATGGTTTAATATAATAAGAATGAACAAGATGGAAGTGTCTGTCATGTGTCGTTTGCGGACGAGCCACTGCGTGATGGCTAGTCACCTTTACAGAATGAGTATAGAGGAGAATCCCTGCTACGAGTGTATTCTGGATAATGAAACTATAGACCATGTACATGTCGCCGTCTCGCTTCGCCGGACACATGGTTATTGTCACGCGTTCCATATACATTTCATACTACGGTCTGTAGGAGAGGCAAGAGATATGTCGGCGTCTCGCTCTCGCTGTTCGCTACTAGTGAGTTCAATGACCGCGCGGCGACCTTCGCCCAGTGCTGTCTCGCATTCCTTGCAGAGCGAGTTCAATGACCGCGCTGCCAAAGATCGCCTCAGTGGGCTCAGTGACCGCACGCACGGTCGCTACAAAGCCATATCTTTATCGCGTCCATGAATGTTGCGTTTCTTCTTTCTTCGTGGAACTTTTTCACTTATAGATCGATTGTTATATTTTTTGCAGCTTAATCAGTTGAACCTTTGAATTATCTAGAATTAATATTTTTTTAAATTAATGGTATTATATTGTCTCATATAATTGCATAATGACTTTAATTTGGTGGCACAAATCATCCTAGTTTGGGTGGATTGTCCATTATAATTTGGTGGCACAAATCATCCTAGTTTGGGTGGATTGTCCATTATAATTTGGTGGCACAAATCATCCAAGTTTGGGTGGATTGTCCATTATAATTTGGTGGCACAAATCATCCTAGTTGGGGTGGATTGCCTATTATAAAAAAGGTAAGTATGGACAAATGTATGTTATATATTGTATAATACAAATAAATATTAAATTCAACAGTGCTCGGTTACTTAGATGTATATAATACAAACGGATTAATATGTTTTATGACAATGCTACTGTTATATCTTATCCAAACAACATAAATTTATTTCATAAATTTACGTTGCAACCTTTTAAATTCACAAATGTTTCAATAATTTAATTATTATTAATAATTTCGGTGATTAAGTATTATATTGATAAAATATGTAAAACACGGTTTTATTTCATCTAAGGTAGTTCTTAATTTTAATGCGCTAAAAATACGTTCAGCTGAAGCTATTGAAACTGGAAGAGTTGAAAGTATTCGCAACAAAATAATATCGATATTAAGATAAGGTTCAATTATGATTATTTTGAAAAGTTCCAGAGAAGTAAAGTTTAATTCAGATTCTCCAATGGTTATTGGAATTTGAAACTTTGAATTTCAACAAAGCTCAAGTTCTGCGCCTCAATAGGAGATGCGCCCGGGGCTACTGTCCCTTTCGCACACTAATTGTCTCGCCCCCTGTAACAAGCAAGATCTAAGCTTTATTTTCAACAAATTATTAAAACTCAAATAATTTTAGTGTATATGCAATGAACTAAGGTAAGAGCGGACATACACATGTATGACGACCTCCGTGACCTAGTTGGTAAGACGCCTGTATCCCAACCCGGAGGTTGCTATTTCAAATCCCGCTGGAACTCAGATTTTTTTTAAAAAGGATTCCAGTCTTATTTTCACGTAAGATCTTTTTAACATCTTTCTGGCTGGCTGGAAGATATTGCACATGGCAATACGCAAGCCAGGTTGCACTGTATACAATTAAGTTTTCGCCGAATATTTTCAGCGTCTTTTCAATCATGGATTAGCGCTACGCTCAAACAGAGATTGTTTGTTGGCCTTTCCAGTTTACCGCTCCTCTTTCTTTACGTCGTCCTTTACTGTCCATGCAGTGAGACTCTGGAATCAGTTACAAACCAATATAAGACTCGCTCCGTCCTTGGCATGCTTTAAGAAACTTGATGTTTAATTAATATATCCCATATTTAATATATTTTGATTCATGGTCAAATTTATTTATTTATAAACGGTTTATCTATTTATAAACGGTTTATTTATTTATAAACGGTTTATTTATTTATAAACGGTTTACACGGTTTATTTATTTATAAACTATTCAAAACCCGCTTTGGAAGATTTTTTCGGTTTTAATTAAATGATGATTAACTACTTCAAATGTAAATGAAATGTTGATGTGGTAAATATTCTGTTTTATTTATGCCTTTAGAAACAATAAATAACACCAGTTTTTCAATAAGTTTAACATAAACGCAATAAAAAATTAAATGATTTTGTATATTATTTATAGTTAAGGCATTAACATTGTGGAGGTTTAAATATATTGTAATTTGTTTTATCAAACACTGTTTATTCCACTTTTTGTAACGGTATAATTCTACCGGTTTTTTGCTCCCCTGAGGATGTGGTGAAAGTTTTGAAACCGGTAGGTTTAAAAACTTTCACCATTCGCGGAATTTCAGAATTCGCGAGATTCTCGCTATATTTTTAGTTTCTTGCGAGATATTTTCAATGGTACTTATTCTTGTCGCCAAGTATCGAATTTTGTGTACGTTTCTCTTCCAATAATTAAATTATTGACTGATGCTTTCAATTTTAAATTTTAAGTTTTTGTTGTTGATGTGTATTCGCCATCTTGGTTTTTGTTGTTGATGGGTATTCGCCATCTTGGTTTTTGTTGTTGATGGGTATTCGCTTTCTTGGTTGTTGTTGTTGATGGATATTCGTCATCTTGGTTCTATGACATAAAAATTCCATTATCGGCCGTTTTATCATCTTTATCTGCTATTTCATGCTTTAATTTTTCAATATTTACATACAATATAAACCAAAACAAAAAGTGGAATAAACAGTGTTTAATAAAATAAATTACAAAAATAAATACATTTGATTAAATTATGTACAGAGTTTTGATTAAATTATGTTTTGACACTTATCGTCTTCCAGAGCGGGTTTTGTATCTTGAGGATTCATATAAAAAAAAATTTAAACTAGAAAAGAAACAAGTTAACAAAACTTTTTGTCACCAACACAATACGACACCGTCCAAAGGCGGACAGCCCGCAGTGTACCAACATTGTCATTCTTTACATCAATGTGTAAAAGGAAAATAGATGCGTAGGAACATAAATTAACCTGTCCATACCACTAACACAGTAGTCTCAAAATACTCAATGTCTCAAGAGACCGATATATCACTTTCAAACACGTTGAAAAAAAAACTAACATACAAACCCAAAAGATCAATCATTGAACAAAAAATTGATAGCAAAATATAAAGGATATAATCAGACAGTTGTAAATTCAAAAACCTCCTCCAGAGCGAGGGAAAAATATAAGAATAGATAAATACAATCGTCAAATAAAAAGCAGTTTAAAAAAATTCTTTCAAAGTCCTCGAAAGACACACGAGATTACATTTCAAGGCTCTGATATTCAGAATTGCCTTTTCAAATACAACTTAAAGGTCAATAAACTAACTATATAATGTCCGAGACCGCAGAGTACTCATTTCCGATCTTATGGAGTCCAGGCTAGGGAGAATTTACAAAATAATTCGTACTATAATTCTCACATAGAAATGTCTTGCAGCCTGGTCATTCTTGTTGGAACTCGAAAGTTAATCTATTCCAGGAGTGACGGACAATTGATTATTCAATTCGTGAAATTAAAAAGTGTTTAGGAACGTGTGTTCTTTAAAGGAGAGATGATGAGGATGATTGTTGATAAATAAAACTTGTCGAGATCGCAATGTGCAAAGAGGAATTTTATTGACAGATGTCGGTATTTATAATGTTTTTGAACGTGTGCGGGAACGCGCGCGTGATATATCGCTGTCTCGTCTCTGCGCTTACAATACGTTTATTGTCGCGCGTAGGTATTCTTTTTTTTTTGAGAGACAGCGCGAAAACATGAAAAAAACAACAGCCGTCGTTCACAAAACGGGCGCAACGACCACCTCGAACGAAATCCCCAAACCTACTGACGGGACGGAAACACAAACACTGTGTATGTTATACCTCGGAGGAAGAAACACAACTCTGAACTGAGATTCTATTTCTTGCGTTCCCATATACTGAAGTAGTGTAAGAGTGAGACGTGAATAGCGTCGCTTCCACACCAATGACGGTTTTTTAGAATGAATATGCCTACGTCACACACTGGCACACGTTTGATTGTATTGGTGAATTTAAAAGACCGTAAATTGTAATGAAATAAAAATTTAAAAAAACCCAGAAGAAAATTTTGCAGGATATATTAACCTTTTCCTCCCTGTGCTAAAAAAATCCACGCGTTCCGATGCTATGTATTCAATGCACATCAATACACATGTAAAAATGAGCTATTTAAAATCGTAAAAATAAGAATATTCATAGCCAATCGATTAAATTAATTAAATTTGAAGTCAAAAGTGATAATAATTGAAATTTAATTGCTGAAAACATGAAAAAAACATCGACCGACGTTCACAAAATGGGCGAAGCGACCACCCCAAATGTCTGCCCGAAAGCTACAGAAGCGAGAGAAGCGAGCGAACTGAGATTCTATTTCTTGCATTCCCATTTACCAAAGAAGAGGGAGAGTGAAACGTGAATAGCATCGCTTCCTCACCCATAGCGATTTTTTAGAATTAATATACCTACGTCACACACTGGCACACGTTTGATTGTATTGGTGAATTTATTCCCGATTTTCACAAAATATCTCTGATGTGGCCGATAAGTGCTAAATATTATTTTTTGATTCAATGCGTAAATGTATTACGGAGGAATGCCTAAAATCTGAACGCAGTATTTATTACATTTATAGAGATATTAAAGTTTAAGAAGCAATGTGTACTAGTTACACATCACAGGGAAGGAAGGGTTAAAGTCGAACCCTTCGTAAGTCCCCTTCAGTACGGGAAAAAATACTTCATAAAATGCAATAACCGATTAGAAAGTAGTCCGAAAAATTCTTTTTAAAGTTCTCGAGACACGCGTGATTCTATTTTAAAGCTCGGATATTCAGAAGTACTTTTTCAGACACCCCTTGTAGATCAACAAACTAACCCTAAAAATGTCCGAGACTGTAGCGTACTCATCTAGTCTAGATAAGACAGAATTTTCAAAATATCGTTCTAAAATTTTGGCTTAGAAATGTCTTACAGCCTAGTCATTCTTATTGGAACTCGAATGTTAATTCCAAGAGTTTCGGACAGTTGATCATAATAAAATTCATGACTTTAAAAAATACAATCAAGTCTGCTTTTTTCGCCAGTCAAATATTTTCTTAAAGTCGAACGTTTGACATACTTTCTTCAGCGCGGTAAAAAGTACAAAATAGATATAAAAATATAATAATCAATTAAAAAAAACACTTAATCGGTTCCTCTTCACCTGACGAGGAGACAGAGGTCTCTGAAACCGGTAGTGAACTCAAAGAAAACAGTGGTGAATATAAAAAATCTTTTTTGATTAGAACAATATAAACGTGATACCACAAAGTGAAACAAACGTTTTTTTTCTAAGATTCAATAAATTAAAAAGGAGTTCAATACGATTGTTTTAAAATTCATCCAGCCACCAATGGTTCAGGTCCCCTGTATTGAAGTGCACGGTATATTTCCCATTTGTAGAGATTAGAGTGAAATATATTCGGTACTTTCATGGGTTGTGTAAACGTATTCAGTCCAAATCCGGGCCGAATTAACGGCACCATTCTGTAATAAACCTCCTCGCACACTCGCATCCTGGACTCTGCATTGTGGAAATACAAATAGTGTTCGGTCCACGTACGTAATCATTTGGTACAGCTTAAATTAACTCATTAAAATTACAGGATGTGCTCGTATATAACAATATATCGTGTCATTGCTTTGGTTTCTTCAGAATAAATACAAATTATCCAAAAGATACACATAATCATGATTTCATTACCTTACTAAAATTATGGGCTTTGCTGGTATAAAACAATATATCGCATCATTGCTTTGGTTTCTTCGGAATAAATACAAAATATCCAGAAGATACACATAATCATGTTTTAATTAGTTTACTAAAATTATAGGCTTTGCTGGTATAAAACAATATATCGCATCATTGCTTTGGTTTCTTCAGAATAAATACAAAATATCCAGAAGATACACATAATCATGTTTTAATTACCTCACTAAAATTATAGGCTTTATTAGTATACAACAATATATCACGTTTTTGCTTTGATTTCTTCAGAATAAATATAAAATATCCAAAAGATACACATAATCATGTTTTAATTACCTCTTTTCAATTATAGACGCTGGTATACAACAATATATCGCGTCTTTGCTTTAATTTTTTTTTCAGAATAAATACAAAATATCCAAAAGATAGACATAATCATGTTTTAATTACCTCTCTAAAATTATAGGCATTGCTGGTATAAAACAATATGTCGCGTCTTTGCTAAAATTCCTTCAGAATAAATACAAAATATCCAAAAGATACACATAATCATGCTTTAATTACTTCACTTAAATTACAGGCTGTACTGGTATATAACAATATATCGCGTCTTTGCTTTGGTTTCTTCAGAATAAATGTAAAATATCCAAAAGATACACATAATCATGATGCTCAATGATGCAATTGTATTTATACAGTTGTAAGGTACATCTTGTATAAAGGACTCGTCAGAATTTGCGATAAGGGTGCGTTGAAGACCCTCATCGCATACCCCTCAACATGTCATGATTGGTGATCATTGATGTCATCAGAATAAAAAAATGCTAATTATTCACATGATCATACTCCCCCAGAAGAAAAGTAATGAAAACAAGTTCACTCATTTGTGTGATATCCCTCTACTTGTCAGAATTAATGATGAGAACATGTTGAAGATTATGCCGTCAGGTTAAAAAATAATCTCCAAAATATTCACATAATCATACTCCTCCAGAACGAAAAAAAGTTGATTCATTCGTGTGATACCCCACAACATGTCATAATTGGAGATTGGGACACGTTGAAGAGATTGCCATCAAGATAGCAAAATATCCAAAAGATACACATAATCATTATTCTTAAGAATAAAAATAGCTTTATTCATTCGTGTTGTATCTTTCAAGATGTCAAAATTAACAATGAGAACGTATTGAAGAGAATTCCATCAGGTTTAAATATAATATCCAAAATATTCAGATAATCATGCTCCTCCAAAATGAAACTAATTTCATTCATTCGTATGGTACTTCACAAGTCAGAATCGGCGATGGAGACACATTGAAGAGCTTGCCATCATAATAAAAAAAATATACATATAATCATGCTACTCAATAATGAAATCAGCTTAATTTATTCGTGTGGTACCCCTTAAAATTTCGAAATTAGAATTCAAAGAATATTCACACAATTATGCTTCTTCAGAATGATGAAAATTCAGATAAAAAATATCCAAAAGATACACATAATCATGATTCTCAAGAATGAAAATAAGTTTATTCATTCATATGGTATCCCTCAACATATCAAAATTGGCGATGGGGTTGTATATTAAAGTACTTACCATTAGGCAAGAATTATTATATATCCAAAAGATACTCAAAATCATGTTCCTCTAGAATGAAAATAAGTACATTAATTCGTACGATACCCTTCAAAATTGATGATGGGGACATGCTGAAGAGCGTATCATCAGGATTAAAAAATAACCAAAAGATACATATAATCATGCTTTAAAAAAGTCCTTTTGGTACAAAGCATTGAAATAACGTTTTATTTTCCTCTTTAAATATTTATTTTTGTTTTATTATTCATCAACAGTGCAACGTGCCTTACAACATTGTAAATAGTTTGTACTTCATTTACAAAATAATCTTAATACTAAAAGAAGGGAAAAAACTATTTAGACACATGTATTAACACAACAAAACATTCAAAATAATACATAAGCAAGTACACGAGTTAAAATAATTTCAAAAATATAAAATTTAACAATATACAGAGTTGATCACACGATACAGGAGCATCTCCTGTCAGCTGCCCGCACCTCACCATATCAATTTGGCATCAATGCGAAAAGAATAATACAGTACAAATTAAAAACTTCAACAACTCTGCAATCAGTCTACTTTTATAGCTCGACAGACTATGGAAAAGTATGTCGGCAATCTCAGCAAATTGATTTCCTAAACGATGTATTCTACGAGTATTTATGGAAGAATTTTATGGGTAATCAGAGGTACTTTGTTTATAACATAAAATACCCATATGGCAAGTGTGCAAGGAAACTAGAACATTGAAAAAGCCAAGTAATTCTGGACAATTTAATTGAGAGTTGATGATTTTATGGTTAATAGGTCTCCTATTTGCTTTTTTTTCTTTTTCTTTCTTTTCTCTCTTTAGCTGGTGGTGAATCGGGGATTGTGCGTATGTGTTTTTGCGTTATCTTTTCATTCATTCTTTTAAAACTGCTTAACTATTTCAATGTATTACTGCCTAACTATTTCAATGTTGTTTCAACTATTTCATTTCCCATTTGTCATTTTATAAAATTTGGACTCCTTTGAGACTTTTCTTTTTTTCGTTCTTGCTGACAGTAACCTGAGGTGGAATATGTGGGTTTACTTTTTATTTTGTTTTCTGCCATACGTTTTTCTTTTATTTATTTATTATTTAACCTAGATATGCGGGGGTTTGGGATGGAAGCCCCCCGATGCCCTTGCGGTCGGGCTCGCCCTACATTGGTGGGGTGTATCTCGGCTGGGGGAATGTTTATGGGATGAGCCCGGACCTTTTAATGTCTTCTCTCTTGAATGTTTTTTTTTTCATCTATTTATTTTCTGTGTTTTTTTTTATCTTCTTGTTCTACGTGTTCAAGGGTGTGGGCTGAAAAACATCTGGTGTCCCCGTGGCTGGGCTCGCTCTATATTGGTGGGGTGTATCTTGGCCGGGGGGGATGTTATTAGATGATGAACCCAGACCTTCTGATAGCTTCTGTTTTTTAATGTATTCTCTTTTTAATGTGTTCTTGAAATGCGTCTAAATGTATTATGTACATACTATGTTGCTATCAATAAACCTGTATTTATTTATTTTAAAAAGTAAACCCTTTAATATATATTTTTTTTTGCATAGAGGTAATAAATTCTATGTTCGTTCGAAATGGTAATAAGTAATGTCAATTATAGAAGTACCCAATTGAAAGTTAATAAATCTCAAAAAGTAATTATGTACCCTTTCAACCGCGTTTACATAAATAAACTTGCGATTTTAGGTTCAGTTTCTGAAAATAGTTCCCAAAAAAAATGGAATCCAGTCTATTTAATATCTATTCAATATATAATACTTTAAGAGGTGCATGGCCGCACGGTAACCCACTGAACGCCCGTGCGAAAGGTTGCCGATTTGAACCCCGCGCTATGCGAACACCTTCAAATGACAGGTATTTGTTCCGTCTAGTATTCGAGGGTTTAAGGATACGAGTATATAACATATGACTTTGGTAATATATATTCGTTCAAAACAAAAAGAAAAAAACAGATGCGTGAGACTCTCGCGTGGTAGAAGTGAAACTTCTTAGCTCCTAGGAAAAGTTGATTTTATGCGTTGCTTTTTTTCCATTTGTTAACGATTTTTTTTAAGGATTAGGAAATGGTTATGTGGAATTTAATTTAAAAAATCTCTCTTAATTGAATAAAAAAATTTATGTATATTTTTTTTTTAGTAATAAATAATAATTTTAATAATAATATCTTCTTCTTCTTCATCTTATTTTAGGCCTGTTGGCCTGTTATGGTCCTGCATCATTGTTTGCGTCTTGTGACGTCGACTGCCAGCTGTCTTTCCATCTTTTGGGAGGTCGTCCTGGAGGTCTGGTTGCTTGGGGGATACTGTCCCTGGCCATTCTTACGGCTCTTGGTTCCACCATTCTGGATACGTGTTCGTTTCAGAACCTTCTTCTCTGTCGTCTCCATCTGACAATATCTTCAACTTCGCACTTCCTTCGTATTTCTGTGTTACGTACTCTATCACGAAGGGTTTTGCCAGCGATACTCTTGAGTATCTTCATTTCGCTGGTTCGAAGGAGATTTTTGGTTCTGACAGTGTCGGCTCTGGACTCTATACTGTATGTCATTATGGGGCGGACACAGGTCTTGTATATCCTCATCTTGCTTTGAATGTTCATGTGCTTGTTTTTCCAGATAGTGTTCTTTAAACATCAGGAAATAGCTGCGGCCTTTTGTGATTGTTCAAGCACTTCGTCATAGAGGTCATTATTGCACATTATGTTAGCACCCAAGTATTTAAATTTTGTTACTTGTTCAATTGGTGTGTCGTCGATCGCCACACTGCATCCAACTTGCTCTCTGGCTAGAGTCATGCATTTAGTCTTGCTGATGGAGATAGGCATGTATTTTTTGGAAGCAGTGTGGAATCGATGTAGCATTTGTTGCAGGTCTTCCTCTGATTCAGCTATGATGGTGGCATCGTCAGTATAGCATATGATGTTTAGCATATTGTCACCCATCTTGTATCCCAGGTTAAGGTCGGCAACTTCTTCTACTATATAATTTTTATAGTATTTAATAATAATATAATACACTTAATAATATTAATTATTATTAATAATAAATAATTATTAATATTAAAATAATAAATAATAATTTATTAATGAATAAAATATTTAATAATAATTATTTTATAATAATATAATACACCGTTTCACTTTTCGTGACGTTCAGCCCAATTTGCCCTACCGCGCCTATAGAAGTTTCTATTAAAAAAAACATACCGGTATGCTCCAATCGTGTCACTTCAGGTGTGCCATCGGATCCACTACATCGGTGTGGCTGGTGAGTTTGCTGGTGTGCAACAGCTCACTTTCTTTAAAAAAAAACAAACTCCACGACACCGCTTTGCTTCCCAACTGAATTGACGTTGGAATGACTAGTGGATCCTCGATTACGAGGCCCAGCAACTATGAATATACTAAATACAGTAGACATGTAATACTAAAATTCAATACAACCTTCATCGATCACCAGACAAAATTATTTATCACATATTTGATGTTGATAATTTTCCTTCACTTTTTTTACTATCGATTAACATTTAAAAAAACAATAATAAACATATTGCCAAATCGAGGTACGACTGTAACACAGCACTTGACACAAATTTACAGGTAGACCACGTCAATCAACCTGCTCCAATCCACTCCTTTAAGTTTGAAGTGATGGTCCAACATTGCACTGCCTTCCTGACAATGCGGTCCCTACTGCGGACAGTTTTGATAAACACTTCACATCACGCTAATGTTAATTACACGCGGTTACAGAGCTGGAGTGACATTTAATTATTTTTTTTATCTATATTTGTGTTTTAGTAATGTGTTTTAATATTAAATATCTACTTCCCAACACTTTATTTACATACAACCGCCTCCTTTTATCTCGCCGAAATATTTTAGCATCTATCCAATCATGGATTTGCGCTACGCTAAGACACATATTGTTTATTGGCCTTCCCAGTTCACCGCTTTCTTTTTTTACGTTGTTTTTTACTGTCCATGCAGTGAGACTCAGGAACCAGTTACAAACCAATATAAGACTCGCTCCGTCCTTGGCATGCTTTAAGAAGCGACTGAAAAAACTCTCAATTTCTAGTCAGTAAAATAACGTGTTTCATTCCTGATTTTTATTTTTCTTTCCTCTCCCCCATCCCTTCCTTTCCTTTTGATTGATGATATCTCACTCTATATGAAAAATAATGTTTGGGTGATTGTCCGTCTTTGTGGGGTTCGTGGGCATGTGCTCACGTATATGTTTATGGATTTCGTGAGGATGGATAGTAATTTGAATGATTTATGCGACCACGTAACTTGCTTCATTTACATTTGTCTGGTTGGTTGGAAGAGATTGCCGCCTGGCAATAAGTCCTCCTAAAACTGTTAATTTCTTGTCAGTAATATAACGTGTTTCATTCCTGATTTTTCTTTCGTATTCACCATCCCTTCCTTTTCCTTTGATTGATAATATCTCACTTTCATTGTTATTATGTATATGTTCATAAAGATTAATAATCGATAATATACACAATTATATGTCTTGTCGGTTTCAACACTATTAGTCATGATCGATCTTGTCAGTTTCGATACTACGAGTATAAGACATTTTCAGCCTTGTAACATAGTTTCGACATTAAGTCATTATCTGTATTTTCGGTTTCAACACTGTAAGTCATGATTTGTATTGTCAGTTTCGATATTGTAAGTAATGGTTGATCTCATCAGTTTCGACACTATAATCCATGATTAGTCTTGTCGATTTCGAAACTATAAGTCATGATCTGCCTTGTCAGTTTCGATACCACATGTCATGATCTGTTTTGTTGATTTCGACACTGTAAGTCATGATCAACCTTATCGGTTTCGATACCATAGGTCATGATCAGCCTTGTCGGTTTCGACACTATAAGTCATGATCAACCTTATCGATTTCGACTCCTTAAGTCATGATCAACCTTATCGGTTTAGACACTATAAGTCATGATCAACCTTATCGGTTTCAAATCCTTAAGTCATGATCAACCTTATCGGTTTCAAATCCTTAAGTCATGATCAACCTTATCGGTTTCGACACTATAAGTCATGATCAACCTTATCGGTTTCGACACTATAAGTCATGATCAACCTTATCGGTTTCGACACTATAAGTCATGATCAACCTTATCGGTTTCGACACTATAAGTCATGATCAACCTTATCGGTTTCGACACCACAAGTCATGATCTAGCTTGTCGATTTCGACACCATAAGTCATGATCAACCTTATCGGTTTCGACACTATAAGTCATGATCTACCTTGTCGGTTTCGACACCACAAGTCATGATCTACCTTGTCGGTTTCGACACCACAAGTCATGATCTACCTTGTCGGTTTCGACACCACAAGTCATGATCAACCTTATCGGTTTCGACACCACAAGTCATGATCTAGCTTGTCGATTTCGATACCATAAGTCATGATCGACCTTATCGGTTTCGACACCACAAGTCATGATCTACCTTGTCGGTTTCGACACCACAAGTCATGATCAACCTTATCGGTTTCGACACCACAAGTCATGATCAACCTTATCGGTTTCGACACCACAAGTCATGATCAACCTTATCGGTTTCGACACCACAAGTCATGATCAACCTTATCGGTTTCGACACCACAAGTCATGATCAACCTTATCGGTTTCGACACCACAAGTCATGATCAACCTTATCGGTTTCGACACCATAAGTCATAATTAACCTTATCGGTTTCAACACCATAGTCATGATCTATCTTGTCGGTTTCGACACTACAAGTCATGATCAACCTTATCGATTTCGACACCACAAGTCATGATATTTCTTTTCAGTTTCGACACACTAAGTCATAATCCACCTTGTCGGTTTCGTCATTATAAATCATAATCATCCTTGTCGGTTTCGACACACTAAGTCATAATCAACCTTGTCGGTTTCGATATTATGAATCATTATCGCCCTTGTCGGTTTCGACACTAACACATAAGTCATAAGCATTCCAAAAGTTTTCTAAATTCAAAATTTGCTTATAGATAATGATATAAAATGGTTTGAAGACGCCTAATGAATAACACCCGCCAAAAAGAGTAGAACTCGTATTTAGGACAAGACGGCGCGGGCTAGAGGTAATTTTATGATGCTGTACGGTTGAAAGATTATTAAACGCGGACCCTAGGAAACCTATAAATCCCGTTAACTATGACAGTGAGTTCCACTGAAACAGTTTTATTTCTCACATTATTCAGAAGGCCCATCTACCCCTCTACCGTATGGGACTACAACAGCTAAGTACATGGATTTCTTTACGTATCCCCAATTTAGGAAGACCACGTGTTATACTTTTGATTTATTTTTTAATGTAAATCAGTTGTAAACGAAGCTGTGTCGTGGAGTTTTTTTTTAAATAGTGAGCCGTTGCACACCAGCAAACTAACTGGACACATAACTGTATTGGATCAGATGCCACATCTGAAGTGTGACTATCGGAGCACACAAGCATGTGTTTTTTTCCTTTTTTTTAAGGAATAGATATTCGTATACCCCCGAATACTAGGCCGAAAAAATATCCATATAACATACGTCACCGTAATCAAGTAATGCACAAGACATTTGCAAAATAATATTTCACTTAAAACATGCAATGAACGCAGATAAGAATCTCGCTGCTCAACCTCAGAACACGATTTTCATCAAAATTTTGATATGTGATAAATTGATTCTTCTACTATGGTTTACTTATTTAATTTCTTCAGACATGGCGTCCATTCTAATGGATACACAGCTCATATACACTTTGTAAACAGCTTTGTGGTGTATTTCTGTTCCCAATGATAACAAATGAAGTGAAGGATACTGTATTATCGACTTTGAAGGGTTTGGGCGCCATCTATCTAAACAAATACGACATAATGTTGCATTTAGTGTAAATAATACATACATAAGGAAGATTTTTTCTAATTGTGTTAGTTACATGAGAGAGGGAGGGGAGTAGATAGGGTTCACAGGGATGGCTTTTGAACAGGAAAAATATTTAGCAAAGGACTATTACTAAAATTAGCTATAGGTGAAGTCAAATAAAACAATGGTGTGACATGTGATAAATTGATTCTTCTACTATGGTTTACTTATTTAATTTCTTCAGACATGGCGTCCATTCTAATGGACACAGAGCTCATATACATTTTGTAAACAGCTTTATGGTATATTTCTGTTCCCAATGATAACAAATGAAGTGAAGAATACTGTATTATCGACTTTGAAGGGTTTGGGCGCCATCTATCTAAACAAATACGACATAATGTTGCATTTAGTGTAAATAATACATACATAAGGAAGATATTTTCTAATTGTGTTAGTTACAGGAGAGAGGGAGGGGAGTAGATAGGCTTCACAGGGATGGCTTTTGAACGGGAAAAATATTTAGCAAAGGACTATTACTAAAATTAACTATAGGGGAAGTCAAATATGAATGGTGAATAATAAATGGTGAATAAAAAAAATCAAAATAGATTTTATTTTATTTTACTAATTTTTTTTAAACATCAAATCGCTAAGTGAAATTAACGTATTTTCTAAGATTCAAGAAAGGGAATATTTCCTTTTATTAAAATACCAATCTTTATAAAAAAATATCTTTTATTATTCATTATTGGTTATCCCACTGTCCAGCGTCCCTTCTAGACCCGACCCCAAGAAAAAGAAAGGGTCTCGGACGGAGAAGTTGGGTCGAGATGAAAGGAGTAATAAAGATGCGTGTCTGCAGGGGTGTAACGAAGGGTCTGCGTTGGGAATTCGGGGGCCTTTGATTATTTCAACATTTTACAAAGGACATTACCACAACTTGCGAAGGACCAACAAGTATTTTGAGGAAATACTTGGTTGTTGATGCTTCGCATTTAATTTGAAATTTTGATCCTTGAATAAAACTGGCAACTCTGCATGGAGAGATTTATCAACTTGCATGTAAACAAATATTTGAGTCTCACAACTCGTCACGTACGAGACAAACAACATAATCTCACGTTAAAACTTTACAGGTGAGAGCTTTTAAGCTTTTTTTATAAATTTAAAATACGTGTTTTTTTCGTATGGCACTCTTCAATATACTAGTATTGTATTATATTACACTTTCGTTATATATAGTACAATCTAGCGGGCTTATTGACAATATCTTCCAGCCAACCAGAAAGTTGTGTGTCTAAGATTTATTTTCAGCCTATGAAAGTACGATCATATAACTTCATACCACAAGGCATCGAACTGGTTGAATGTTAAAAATAGACGCCAAATGCACATACTGTCTCTATTGTATAATATACTTTCTATTGTATAATTAACTGTCCCGCCGCCCCCTCTTATCTCGCCCAAAATTTTCAGCGTCCTTCCAATCATGGATTAGCGCTACGCTCAAACAGAGATAATATAAGACTCGCTCCGTCCTTGGCATGCTTTAAGAAGCGACTGAAAAAACTCTTAATTTCTAGTCAGTAAAATAACGTGTTTCATTCCTGATTTTTCTTTTCCTTTCCTCTCCACCATCCCTTCCTTTCCTTTTGATTGATGATATCTCACTTTATATGAAAAATTTTGTTCGGGTGATCGTCCGTCTTTGTGGGGTTCGTGGGTATACTCACGTATATGTTTATGGATTTCGTGGGGATGGATAGTCATTTGAATGATTTATGCGACTACGTAACTTGCTTAATTTATTTTTGTCTGGTTGTTTGGAAGAGATTGCCACTGGCAATAAGTCCACCAGATTGTATTTGCAATAAAAGTGTTAAATAAAATAAATAAAAGCTGTTAAAGAGACTTTAAGTGAAAATCAGACAATATATTTTTTTATTCTGGGTTCCAGCGACAATTGAATCCGCAACCTCCGGGTTGGGACACAAGCGTCTTACCAACTAGGCCACGGAAGTCGTTATCCACTTGTATGTAGTCAGCTTGAATATTATTCCACTGTTTGGTCCCATTGCTATGATTTTCATATGGGAGGGGTTGAAGGGGTGCTGCATAAGTTTTTGAGATTTATTCATTTTAAAATTGGGCATTCCTATAATTTACATTAATTATAACTATCTCGAATTAAGGCTGAGTTTATTACCTCCAAGCAAAATAAGAATGCTGAGTTTATTACCTCTAAGCAAAAGAAGAATGCTGAGTTTATTACCTCTAAGTAAAAGAATAATGCTGAGTTTATTACCTCTAAGCAAAAGAAGAATGCTGAGTTTATTACCTCTAAGCAAAAGAAGAATACTGAGTTTATTACCTCTAAGCAAATGAAGAATGCTGAGTGTATTACCTCTAAGCAAAAGAAGAATGCTGAGTTTATTACCTCTAAGCAAAAGAAGAACATTAAATGATTAACTTTTTTGCATAAAATCATTAATGATTCTCAGTTAAATTGTCCTGAATTACTTAACTTTTTCAATATTAGAGTTCTTTCAGTGTATAGTCACCATAAGGGACTTAGGAATTATATTTGATGAAAAACTTTCATTTATAGAACATGTAAACAAAATCACTCGGGAGAGTTCAAAAATCTTGGGATTTGTACTAAGAACTGCCCAACATTTCTCGGATTTCCGAACATTAAAACTGCTGTACTGCCCTTTAGTACGTAGCCGCCTTGACTACAACTCATCAATATGGTCTCATCATTACGCCGCCCATGCACAAACTTTACAACGAGTACAAAAACAAATTTCTAAGATTCATAAATTTTAAACTTGGAATACCACATGAGCAAAGAAATTATCCCAACTTATTAAATGCAATGAAACTCTTGAAGCTGTGTGACAGAAGAAAAACAGCCGATATAGTACTGCTATACAAAATCATTCACTCAGTGATTGATGCACCTCACTTACTCGCAAGCATTTCATTTCGTATTCCCACTAGATCCACAAGACAGCTCAATCCCTTTTATACCGAAAATTGCTATACTAATTATAAAATCAACTCCTCTATAATTCGTATGCAAAGACTTGGAAACGAGTTTTGCAACAATTTAGATATTTTTAATATAAGTATATATAGTATTCGCCAGAATATCACAACAATATTTAGAAATACTCGTAGCTACTCATTTTGTGCTCTCTTTTATTAACATAAATAACGTAATATAAACAAAACATTAAGGACAATACTTTGCCTCTGGAGTTGAGTAACCCTGCATCAACATATAGGAAGGTTTTAATTCTGCAAAGCAACTTGCATCTCGTTCTACTAATGAGGCCATGTGTTTTCTATATCTCAATATCTATCCATAAAATTCCCACAAAATTCTCAAAAAATCCAATATTTGTTCTATGTATGCGTTATTCCACTAAAAACAAATCTGAGTTCTTTACCTCTATAAAATAAGTCTTCGACAATTACGTAAGTCTGCTTGGTGAAGTTTGGTAATATTTTGTCGTATACATACATAACATAAATTGAACTTAAATATACATATAATTATTAAATAATTTTAAAACAATGACTAATTTATTATTACTACTGCTTTTTGTATCTTCATGTTAGTTTAAGATAAAGTTTTGTATTTTTTGTCAATAATTTTAAGTACTTGTATAACCTGTCACATGTTCATTTGTATATACAGACACTGTTGTGTCGTTAATTAAATAATTAAATAAATAAATAAAATAAATACGGATATTTTCTATTGTAAACAAAGTGCCTCTTATTACCAAGAAATTTCCTCTAGAAATATAATGCATATTTTGGAAAATAAATTTGCTAAGATTTCCGATACATTTTTCCATAGCCTGTCGAGCTATACAAGTAGGCTAATTGCAGTGTTGATGAAGTATTGAATTTGTACTGAACTATTATTTTCGCTGTACTCCTGTAAGTAGCCAGTCGTGAAAATCCATAAAATGTTCATATTGACTACCCAATTTGTGTAGTCTTGTTATCCAAGAGTTGTACAAATAATTATTTGCCACTAAATCACTACGTTAAAGCTGGAAAAGATATGGAAGAGCAGAACTATCATCATCACGACAAAAATGCGCCTAGTTAAATCTCTCTTCTTCTTCTTCTTCCTGGCACTGTCCCAACTCATTGCCTAGGTAGGCTGTTGGGGTCGGCTCTCTTCGTTCTCAGGCTGTATATTTTTCGATTCTGGGTGTCGCTTTCATCAAGGCCATTTCTCTGCAGGATTTTAGAGCATTGAGTCATCCAGGAGTTCTTTGGTCTTCCTCTGGACGGCTGTCGAGGAAGATCCATAGACATTGCCTGATTTACAATGTGGTCTAGTGGTCTCCGTCTTATGTGCCCGTACCATCTCAGTTGTCGCTCTTTCCGCTTACTATTTATGTCATTCAATATAAAACAGTGTGTGACGACACAAATTTATGTATATTTGTATTTAATATTATGTATATATCATCATATTTATATATGTATTTAATCGTTTATAATTTCTCATAATCATTCATAAAATCAAAACAATTACCACAAACCTATCCTTTCCCGATTCCCAAAAAGATCCAAAAATTTCCAATAAATATCTTAACAGTCAGAACTTATCCGATGAAGGAGTAAGGTGTCCTACCATCGGACCGAAACTCCGAACAAGCTATCCATCACTTGTAGTAGAATAGATGCATTTGAAATGTGGTGCTGGAGAAGGATGTTACGAGTTCCATGGACAAGGTGAACTAACGTCTCCATTTTCGAAGAACTGAGCATCGCTGACTGATAGTCGACAATATGTCTTCAACGAGTCCTCCGATTATTTGTACACATTGCTCGTGGTCAAGGAGAGGTTTGTGGTTACTGGAGACGTGAAAACGACGACACGCAATAGGAAAAATCCCAATACGTTGGACTGGTGAAGACTAAACTGGACTACCTTAACAATTGCTATTCGAGCCGCGGAGTGCATGGCTGGATGGAAAGGAGTCGTTACTTGAGGCTATCATGAAATTCTCGAAGCTTAGTCATGAGGTACACGACAGGATGACGATTATTTTCGTATTAATGCCAAATTTATATATGGTGAGGTGCGGGCAGCTGACTAGGAACAGCCCTATTCGCGTGATCAACTGTGTATATTGTTAATTTTTTATATTTATTGTAATGATTTTGACTCCGTGTATTATGTATTATATTATTTTAAATGTTTTATTGTGTTGATTTGTCTTTTCGTCGTAAACTGTTTTTGAATTCTTTCATTCATTTTAAGATTTTTCTGTAAATATTATTAATAAAGTATAAACTATTGTTTTAAATAATGTTGTAAGGTCCATTGTATCGTTGATTTTAAAATAAAAATCAAATATATCCGAATTAGTATTTTAGATATGTTGTTGAGGAGCGTGGCTGGGAGACTATTTTCTTCCTCCCCAGTAAGTCAGCTTTCCTATCGCGACACACATCTTTCGTCTGTTCTACGTCCATACACCTTCTCATACAACTCCTACGATTTCTCCAACTTCTTACATTTATTTCTTTCAAAATATCATACACCTGATCCAACCATACTTTCCTTTGTTCTTCCATTCACATTTGCATTATATATTTGTTTTGTTACCCTTTCTTCATTCATTCGTTCCACATGTCCAAACCATCTCAGAGTGCTCTTCTTCCTCTTAATCAACACATCAGCCTTAAGTTCAAACTCATTCCTAATCACTTTATTCCGTATTATATCATACATTGTCACCCCATGTATTATGCTAAGTGCGCGAATTTCTACAGCATTTATAATTATTTATCACTCTTTTCATCATTGTTCTACATTTAATTAATCACTCTTTTCAATATTGTTCTTCATCCACGTTTCACTCCCATATTTCAAAGTTGGTACGAAAATACTGTTATGGATTTATGTTTTAGTGCATCATTAACTTTTTTGCATATCGCTTCACGCCGTTCAGTCTCCGTTATTGGAGAATTTTGACAAATAAATGAATAAAGTAAAACCCCATTGAATAATATAGGTAGTTGCTTTATTGTCGGTTATTTACCGCAAAAATTCAATGATTGTATTTCGGAATATCACATTTCATTGAAAATATTTTCACGAAAATTGAAACGCATATTGAATTGAGGTCGATGATATCAATGCTCTGGTTACCCATCAAACAATTTAGTGTTACTAGAAAAATAATTTCACAATGTCTAAAAATAAGGAATTAAATTATAATTCTTATCAGAGAGTGCTTTAATTTGAGAAATTAACGCAAAATTTTATAATATCCTTAATTAAGGGATGGCGAGACAATTGTCTCGCCACCCCTTCTTGTCACGTCGAAAATATTCAGGGTCTTTCTGTTCATTGACAAGCCCTAAACTCAAACACCTATTGTTTATCAGCTTCTTCAGTTCACTGCTCTTCCTTTTTACATCGTCATGCAGTGACACGCTGGTCCCAGTTACCAACTTATGTTAGACTCTCTCCGTCATTGGCAAATTTTAAAAAGCGACTAAAAAAACTAAAAATTCCAAGTCAGTAATGTAACGCGTTTCATTCCTAATTTCTCTCTCCTTAATTTGACATAAGCGATTTAAAACAAAATTATCAAATCTTTAATTTTCTACCATTTAATCGTAAAATGTGATAAAACATGCATTTTTGTGGAAACTTCGGATTTTTCGTTAAATTTTGATAGATTTGCTTATTTATTGCTCAATTATACGATTAAATTTGCAATATTATATGATTAAGTTTGCTATATTATACGAGTGAATTTGCTATATTGTACGATTTAATTTGCTATATTATATGATTAATTTTGCTATATTATACGAGTAAATTTGCTATATTATACGATTAAATTTGCTATATCATATGATTAAGTTTGCTATATTATACGAGTAAATTTGCTATATTATACGATTAAATTTGCTATATTATATGATTAAGTTTGCTATATTATATGATTAAGTTTGCTATATTATACGAGTAAATTTGCTATATTATACGATTAAATTTGTTATATTATACGATTAAATTTGCTATATTATACGATCAATTTTGCTATATCATATGATTAAGTTTGCTATATTATACGAGTAAATTTGCTATGTTATACGATTAAATTTGCTATATTATACGATTAAATTTGCTATATTATACGATTAAATTTGCTATATTATATGATTAAGTTTGCTGTATTATACGAGTAAATTTGCTATATTATACGATTAAATTTGCTATATTATACGATCAATTTTGCTATATCATATGATTAAGTTTGCTATATTATACGAGTAAATTTGCTACATTAAACGATTAAATTTGCTATATTATACGATTAAATTTGCTATATTATACGATTAAATTTGCTATATTATACGATTAAATTTGCTATATTATATGATTAAGTTTGTTATATTATACGAGTAAATTAGTTATATTATACGATTAAATTTGCTATATTATAACGTGTGCTAAGATATAACGAAGTGAATATATGTTATCTGTCTACCCAATATGAGCATGGGGTTGTGTTGATAATTGTATGAAATGGTAATATTTTTCTTATTATCTTACGAGTTCCATGGACAGCAAGGCGAACTAACGCCTCCATTCTCGAAGATCTGAGAATCACCGACAGATTGTCGACAATATGCCTTCGACGAGTTCTCCGATTCTGACAAGTGGTGAATATCTTATTCGGAGTCTCGGTCCAATGGTAGGACGCCATACTCCGTCATCGGATAATATCTCCGATTCTTTGGGCAAATTGCTCTTGTATAAGTTTGGAGAGGTTTGTGGTTACTGGAGGCGTTGAAGGACAACGCACAAGAGGAATAATCCCATTGCATTGGACTGACCAAGTGAGAGACGCAACTGGACTACCCTTGACAACTGCTCTTCGAGCTGCGTAGTGCAGGGATGGATGGAGATGAGTCGTCGAAGGCTATCACGGGAGTCACGACGATTATTTATAAATAATCTGTGTTGGGTGAATATCTTGATCAATTTAGTGTTATTTTTAAATAATATAAAAAAATATATTCATCAAAGAGATTGTTTAGTTAATTCTTCTAAATTTTTTATGACTTATCTCCTTTTTCTCAATGCTATCCCTATTTTTGGAACACCACTGCAAGTGGGATGTTGGACGAATAAGAATTTCTGCATATTCCCTGCTCTTTCTCTCTGTCCGCAGAGCCTGGATTGAGAATTCGTGTCTCGAATGCAGATTTCGCAAAAGCCACCTTTCCAAAATCCGTAGATTTGATATGCATTTTTGAGTGTCTTTTACGAGTTTGTAAGAAAACATTGGAAATTGGCGCAAAAAGAAAGATTTAAAATTTTATTTTAAGTCGAGATTTTTATTCATTGCGGTTCTAAACCATGCCTAATGTTTATTACGTCAAATGAAATAAGTAGTGGTGTACACTCTGTGTTGCCAGCAAGAATAAATACCTAAGTAGCATTTCTATCGAATCAAATGTTATTGTATGTATCCTTAATTATATACGATATAAGAAGTAGTGTGCACTCTGTGTTGCCAGCAAGAAAAAATACCAAAGTAGCATTTCTATCGAATCTAATGATATTGTGTGTATCCTTAATTATATAATATTACGTTAAATTAAATAAGTAATTGTGTTAACTCTGTGTTGCCCGTTAGAAAAAAAACATCAAAGTAGCATTTCTATCGAGTCTAATGAAATTGTATGTTTTCTTTTTATATTACGCTAAACGAAATAAGAAGTGGTGTACACTCGGTATTGCCATCAAGAAAAAAACACTATAGTAGCGTTTCTATCGAACCGAATGCATTCGCATGTCTTATACGAGTATATAGATAATTTATTTATTTAACACTTTCATGTAAATATATACATCTGATGGTTTATTGCTTTAAAGCAATTTCTTCCAATCAACTAGTTTTAGTTTAATAATTATGAGTGGTATCCCTGACATGGTGGGTCATTAACATATATAAAAACAATATTTGAAAAAAAAATGTAACTAGAATTCAAAAAAAAGAAGAAGAAAAAGGGCATTATTTTAAAGCGCAGTTTGGAGAGCAAACTCTCATCAAGATTACTTCAACTCCGGGCTCGAACCCACTATTATTAAACAAATCACGTCTGACAACTATAGTAGCGCCCGAGCGAATCATGTATAACACTTTATTTGTACCTATTACAACAATGAGGGACTATTTCCATGTTACACTTTATTCCAATCAACCAGAAAGGTGGTCATGAAACTTTTAGTGATAACCAGACTGATTTTTTTTAAATTATGAGTTTCAGCGGGAATTGAGCCCACGACCTCCGGATTGGAAGACAGGTATTTTATTTACTAGGCCAAGAAGGTCGTCAAAATTAATATCAAAGTTAATTGTATCAAATTTAGGGAAATATTATTATTTGTCTGTTTTTTTTACGTTTTCATCATCCACTACTAGCAAGTACGAGAACTTGCCATGACATATTACAGAATATTGACAGCCGATATTACAGATTCTCGACAGATAGAAATATTTCGGCCGTACTTTATATCACTAGAAAACAGATAGTCGAAACATTTCTATAGCATTTATTTATTTCCATTACCTGTCAATATACACGTATGACAGAAAAAAAAACACTATGTTAAGATTGTTTTTCTAATTTATTTTCTATCTTATATGATTCAAATATATTTCTAAATAATACATATTATAACATGTTTTTTTATAAGCACTTAGCATTATTTGATGTTTTATTTTTTACTCGGGGGAAGGGGCTTTTTTGGTGTAAGGGGCGTGCAGCGCCAATTCGGGGGTTGTCCGCGGAGTGGACAAGGGTGGATCCCCTAGTTGGTATTTCAATGCATTTGTTTGATCAAATGCTTCAGATACTGAAATAGTATCCAGCTTTTCGCATCTCTGCCCAATTTTATTTTATTTCTTTATTTATATATGATATGACATTTTATAACTACATAATTTATAAAAAAACAACAGGTAATTTAAAGTGGAACACAAATTATATGGATCTGAGTTTGTTTGTCTTTCATTTGTCGTGTCCCAAGTAAATCAGGCTTTTGCCTGTATCTTACTGAGGAAATAAATCTAAGAAGTTGTAATTTGTTTAGTAAAACACTGTTTATTCTACTTTATATGAAGACATCGCTCTACCGGTTTCTTCACAATATCATTAGGGGAGCACAAACAAGACTAAATTTTGTTCAAACTTGTACCGATATATACGCTCCTAACGATGAAAAAATCGAGTTGGAGATTATGGGTGAAGCGAGGGAGGAGACAACTTTAGCAAGCGGAGATGAGGGAATGTATGTGTTTGCCAGATGTTCATCCCAATGTCTTGGAAATATATGTATTTTCCAGATGTTCATCCTAATGTCTTGAAAATATATGTATTTGCCAGATGGTCATCCCAATGTCTTAGAAATATATGTATTTGTCAGATGTTCATCCCAATGTCTTTGAAATATATGTACGAGTATTTGCCAGATGTTCATAAAAATGTCTTGGAAATATATGTATTTGCCAGATGTTCATCAAAATGTCTTGGAAATATATGTATTTGCCAGATGTTCATCTCAATGTCTTGGAAATATATGTATTTGCCAGATGTTCATCCCAATGTCTTGGAAATATATGTATTTGCCAGATGTTCATCCCAATGTCTTGGAAATATACTCGTATGTATTTGCCAGATGTTCATCCTAATGTCTTGGAAATATATGTATTTGCCAGATGTTCATCCCAATGTCTTGGAAATATATGTATTTGCCAGATGTTCATCCTAATGTCTTGGAAATATATGTATTTGCCAGATGTTCATCCCAATGTCTTGGAAATATATGTATTTGCCAGATGTTCATCCCAATGTCTTGGAAATATACTCGTATGTATTTGCCAGATGTTCATCCTAATGTCTTGGAAATATACGAGTATGTATTTGCCAGATGTTCATCCCAATGTCTTGGAAATATACTCGTATGTATTTGCCAGATGTTCATCCTAATGTCTTGGAAATATACTCGTATGTATTTGCCAGATGTTCATCCTAATGTCTTGGAAATATATGTATTTGCCAGATGTTCATCCCAATGTCTTGGAAATATACTCGTATGTATTTGCCAGATGTTCATCCTAATGTCTTGGAAATATACTCGTATGTATTTGCCAGATGTTCATTCCAATGTCTTGGAAATATACTCGTATGTATTTGCCAGATGTTCATCCCAATGTCTTGGAAATATACTCGTATGTATTTGCCAGATGTTCGTTCCAATGTCTTGGAAATATACTCGTATGTATTTGCCAGATGTTCATTCCAATGTCTTGGAAATATACTCGTATGTATTTGCCAGATGTTCATCCCAATGTCTTGGAAATATACTCGTATGTATTTGCCAGATGTTCATCCCAATGTCTTGGAAATATACTCGTATGTATTTGCCAGATGTTCATTCCAATGTCTTGGAAATATACTCGTATGTATTTGCCAGATGTTCATCCCAATGTCTTGGAAATATACTCGTATGTATTTGCCAGATGTTCATTCCAATGTCTTGGAAATATACTCGTATGTATTTGCCAGATGTTCATTCCAATGTCTTGGAAATATACTCGTATGTATTTGCCAGATGTTCATCCTAATGTCTTGGAAATATACGAGTATGTATTTGCCAGATGTTCATTCCAATGTCTTGGAAATATACGAGTATGTATTTGCCAGATGTTCATCCCAATGTCTTGGAAATATACTCGTATGTATTTGCCAGATGTTCATTCCAATGTCTTGGAAATATACTCGTATGTATTTGCCAGATGTTCATTCCAATGTCTTGGAAATATACTCGTATGTATTTGCCAGATGTTCATCCTAATGTCTTGGAAATATACGAGTATGTATTTGCCACATGTTCATCCCAATGCACTGACTTGGATATTTCTAGGGCCTCTAATCTGTCCAATTAATTGCATATCAGAAGTAACGCAAATAAATTGGGCAGATTAGAGGCCCTAGAAATATCCAAGTCAATTACTGAGCTGATGACAATATTTTCTCCCAACTACGATCTTAAATATGCCCGAATTACCAATTGTTCTTAATATGTTTATTCTGATTTACCTGATTTACGAATTTCTAGATTCCAGTCTGTTTTCAATGCATCTGTTAGATTGATAGACATGTATTGTATATAGTCATAAACATTGTCATATTGGTCAGTTTCTAAAAAGTCTACAAGTGTCGTAAACAGATTGAATTAAAATTTTTCTCATTATATTCAAGTCTCTTGATGAGATCTCTCGAATCTGTATCTGAGAGATGTTCCTTAAGAGAAAATTTACCTTTGAGATCGATTTCTTCTTCATCTAATACATTGGTTGTCCCAAATCAATCCCATTCGACGGGGTATTATTATAGAGCGTTTAGCGTTGCTGATCTTGTGGCGTGGAATGGTCTGCCTTCTGGTGTCAGAGATATGGATGGCATGTGCATCTTTAACCCTTCCCTTACGGTGATAAAAATAATACGCGTGCTCCGGTGTTGGGTAGTGAGTACGCAATAAAAAATTAGCGATTTTAAATCGGAAAAATAAGAACATTCATAGATAATCCCCTTAATTAATTATAATTGAAGTTAAAAATTATAATAATTGAGATTTATTTGCTGAAAACATTAAAAAACCATCTGAAAACATTAAAAAACGCTCACGGAACGGGCGTACGTCTAACCTATTTGCAAGCCTAGAGGCTACTAGTGGCGCGGAACGTCAGTCGCATACCCCGGCGCTTACGCCTTTGCTTGCGACGTTGAGACAATTCAGCTCCTCGCAATTCAGTCTAGTATGCAATAGTGAGATGCGAATATAGTGTCGCGCTTCCCGCATACTATTCACCTATCGTCAAGACGAGGCACTCGCAGCGTTTAAATGCGAATTTGTTTTCGATCTTTACAAAACACCTCGATGTAGTCGATAAATTCTGATTATTATTAATATTATTTTTTAAATCAATGCGTATATATATTATGGAGGAATACCTAAAACCTTAACCTTGTATTTATAATATTTATAGAGATATTGATGGTTATTAGAAGCGACGTGTAGAAGATACCCAACACAGGGAAGGAAAGGTTAAGAAGCACTTAAAGACAATATTTTTTTAGATATTCTATCAATATGTATGAGGGGTTCAAATCCTGAGTTAGAGCGCCCTTGAGGAGAGTTTGCTCTCCAAACGGCGTTATAAAAATTGTCCTTTTATTATTGTTTTTGAAGGATACCAGCTACGAAAGACGCTGTCATTCTTCATTAGAAAAATTTCCATAATACGACTACAAAGTATTTAATACATGGATACCGTCGATGATGATGATGATATGAACACTTGGCATTTTATACAACGTCGTTTTTCATACTTTGTCGAGAAAACGACATAGCACCATGTTTTGACCCCTTAAGAAATGTAATATTTGGTGTTGCGTATGTTTTCATTTGCTGTTACCATCCCTTTATTCATCTGGCCCCACTTCAACCCCCTGCTCCCCCAGCTTCGCGAAAATTTATTTCAGGAGCTTTTTTCAGGAATTTAGTTTATTTTTCTTTTTCCTTGTATGTACATATGTATGAATTTACATTGGCTGCTGACTAAAACAAGGAACTATTATATTACTTAGGTTCAAAAGTTTTCGGCCTATGCAAATTAAAACGTGTATACACAGATACCACACCGGTCACACCCATCGTATGGTCAGGTGTTAAAAAAATTGTGGCCTTCTGGATTTATCCGCAGAGTACATTATGTGGTACTGCGAAGAAAATCGAGTCAATAATATCTAAAGGGAACTCTTTTCGAAATTTTCTGTGAAAGTACTAACAACTTACTAGGCTGTTTGAATTTCAGACTTTCAGTCCCTTTCGGGGATCTCTTTCGGGCTGTCGGGGACAAAGATGTCTACCAAACACCCATATATAAGGAAAATTACGAAATCGTCCAAGTAATATATTTTTTTATGACTCCACGCGTTCCTTAGACACAGAGTAATTCATAATTGTTCCCAACGCAACGGCTTTTTGCAAAGGTACGTGAATCTCATTGATTTATATTTTGATTATCTCTCCTCTTCCACCATCGGGAACAACTGATTATATATTGTATATATATGTAGCCTAACAGAAGATCCTTTATTATTTTGTTACCTGAATCAGTGAGGCCTCCGATACCGAGGGTTTACTCTGCTGCACATGAGGAAGAAACTAACACCGTTTCTAATAACTCACTATTGTACCTGAAGAGAAGCTGAGACCATTGACGAGGGATGACAACAATGCGATAATTCACCCCAACCAAAGCCACCATTTCACCTAAATATTGCCCACTTTCTACCCCTATTGTATTATAGAGTAGATTTTTTTCACGGGGTTTTAGGTTCTTCAATGTGATGAAGATTGAAGTGTACAAAACCGTTGTACTTTTTAGTCCTCCATAATATATTTGGCACATAAAGTTATTATCTCACATGAACGCAGAGAATAAAAAATTACCTACATTAAAAAGACGAATGAAGCTTTTAGAGCCGAATATGTCTGGAGGGAGCAGATAATGAGGGGTGGAAGCTGGTAGGGTGATAACCTAATTAGATGTACTTTTTAGCATTTACTTTGTTTCTCCCCTTTACTCGCACAGTACTGTACTGTTCTTTATTTATTTTATTTATTTTAGTTCACTTTCAATATCCGCCTTATTTAAAATATTTTCATTCAAAGGAAAATGAATGTGGTATTAAGACAAGGCTTTGGCCATTCCTGGTCCTGCAGAGTGATAAATAAAGGGTATTTCAAATTGAGCGGTTTTTTTATTCTAACTTTTTTAATTCTTAAAACAAACTCACAATTTTCTTTGATTTCAAAAAAACTTTTTATTGGTCATTGAAGTATAATGTATGATATTTAAACACAATAAACAATATCCGACAAATGTCCACCTCTTGCAACTCGGTTTAAGCGGTCCTCTAATATGGTTTAAGCGGTCCTCATCGAAGTCCACTGGTCGTCCGGAACGTTCCATGTCTTTCAGGTCGGAATTACCGTCTTTGAAACGCAAAAACCATCGACGAGCTGTCTTTTCATTCATAGCATCTTCGCCGTATACTTCGCAAATATCGTGAGCAGCTTTGGCAGCTTTACTCCCTCGATTGAACGCGAACAGAAGGAGGTGTCGAAAATGCTCACTTTCGTCTACTCGGCATTCTATTTTAAAGGCTTGTAATCAAATAAATAATATATGTAACGTAAAAGCAAACACAATATCTTGTAGAACAGAATTTTTTTTTTCGAATGACGTATAACCTTTACCACTTTGTTTTACTTTTGGTGCTCATTTGTAAATTGAAAAAAAAACGGACACAACTTATGTTAACACCCAGTACAATAATAGTATAATACATTAAAATGACCAAAAATAAAATAGTTAATTCATTAAATATTATACAATAATAGTATAACACATTAAAATTTCCAAAAATAAAATGATGAATTAATTCAATATTATACAACAATAGTATATCACATTAAAATGACCAAAAATAAAATAATGAATTAATTCAATATTATACAATACAATAATAGTATGACACATTAAAATGACCAAAAATAAAATAATTAATTCATTAAATACTATACAATAATAGTATAACACATTAAAATGACCACAAGTCAAATAAAATTATTTTTATAAGTGTAATTTGATTTTTTTGGTTAAATGTTTTTAAAAGTGTTGAAAATGAGGAGCTGACTTTAGCCAATTGCAGGGAAGTAAAGTTTCGCACATCTCTGATCTTTAGACATTTCCAATTATTATTCGCTGTTATGATGTGCAGAAAATTAAATAAGTTTTGATTCCAAGTCCGCCACTGGCGTAACTGAGAGCGGGAAATATTTGATGACTTTTTTTTATAACAATATGATTTTACGGAGCATATATAACATAATATTACAGCACAGTGAAACGTATTTTAACCTAACGAAACAGTAGGGTCCGCCAATGTATTACATTTATACCATCACGCTGTCTCCCTGTTAGGGTAGGCAGAAAAGAGAGTCAGTCTTTCCTATCGCGACGCACATTTTTCGTATCTTCTACACCCATACACCTTTTGATACAACTTCTACGACTTTTTAAATTTTCTTCTTTCAAAATATCATACTCCAGAACCTTCATTGATTTCCCTCTACAATGCCTTGGAATGTAATTTGTTTTGTTAATCTGTCTTCATTCATTCGTTCTACATGTCCAAACCATCTCAGAGTGTTCTTCTTAATCTTACTTAATGCGTCAGCTAAATTTCGGTGAAATTGGGGACTCGAATTAAAAAAAAAAATATTGCACCACCCTTATTTTTTCTGCGTCCGTATATCTCTCAATTCTTAAAAATCGAATACATTAGAATTATTCAGAAAATAAAAAAAGTATTTCAATTAATTTTTTAAACAAGATTCATGTCTCACCTTATATTGGCCACTGAAAAAGCGAATGATAACATATATCATAAAACGAAATCTCGCAGGAGGTCCGTCGTCGCCTTGGCACTGTGCGCAGTAGCTTCATCCTGTTGGAACCATACCTTCTGACTATCTTCAACTGCTGAGCGTAAAAAAATTCAAGCATTGTCCTATACAGGGCCCCGTTGATTCTTTCTGAATGACCTTCCTCATTTTCAAAGAAATAGGGGTCGATAACTCTTTCAGCCATAACACCGCACCAAACAGTGCATTTTTGTGGATGCAATTGATGCTGATGTAATTCCCTGGGATTTTCAGTACCTCAAACTCTGCAGTTTTGTTTGTTGATGTACCCGTTTAAATGAAAATTGGCCTCATCACTCATTATCAAGTTGTTCAAAAAGTTGTTATCTCTGGCTAGGTGTTGAAATCGAATGGCGTACTGCAAGTGCTACTGAGTATCTTGGGGAAGTAAAGCTCTATAACCTGTAAAAAAATGTTTGAAAATGGACAAGTTATGACTTTTTAAACCCTGCAGTCTTTTAGTGGCCACCCTATAAAAGATTAAAATAAAAAAAAACAGTAGGAAGGTGTATGCTTTCCAATATCACGTTGCTACCAATATCACGTGGAGATAAAGATGGGCGCCAAAACTCTGGAGTTGTCCAATTGCAATGACGTGTGGAATTTTGTAACGAATTTTAATTATTTGTACCATCCATTATGTCGTGTAGCTCATAACTGAGCATCGTGACTCCCACGATAACCTCTAACGACTCCTCTCCATCCATCCCTGCACTCTGCACCTTGGAGGGCAGTTGTTAAGGGTAGTCCAGTTGCATATCTACCTTGGTCAGTCCAACGCAATGGGATTCTTTCTGTTTTATCCTTCTACGCTTCCAGTAACCACAGACTTCTCCAAACTGTCTACTTGGCCACGAGTAATGTGCCTGTAGCGATGTTCGTTACCAATTTAGCGTGTGTCCTGGTAGGACGTGCTGATGATGTTGATGTTGACATCGCTATATTCGTTTTAGTCGAATTCTGTGTTCCTCTTCGTTCGGGATCATCAATTTAGCGTGGTGCTTACTTCGATACGTCGTGTGATGATTTCGATTTGTTTGTATTTAAAATGAAATACAAATATTCAGGAATGCGAACGAAAATGAGAGTGAATAGCGGGTAAATAATAACAAGTCTTGACAGTTGAATGAATAATAATGTTTATTTGTCTACCAGTAGGTATTTTATAGTAGTGAGTGAATGTGCTCGCGATATATACTTTGTCTCACTCCTGCGCGTGCACTAGTGTAGCGGGTAGGATATTTATTTGCCGAGACGGCGAGACAAAACGTAAATACTATTTGTGAGTACACATTGTTGACGTTTCTAGTATGTGACAATTGTAGATAGTTCAGAGTTTGATTCATCGGTCGTTGACCCTGTATGTTTACAATTTATTTTAACAACAAATTATGTTTGACAATTATTTATTTATTTAGGAGACGTAGGTACGCTACATGCCCAAAGAATCAAGGGATTTGCATACAACTCTTGCGTAATAACACTTTACATATTGGGTAATCAATATGAAAATTGTATGGATTTTCATATGACTTTGACTACTTACATGAGAAAGTGAAGAGGTTGTTCTTGCCGGGATGAATTTATTGAATTGTATAAATTGTCTTTGTTGTGTTGTTCGACTTTTTTTTTCTTATTGTAAAACACTGCTTATATATCAATGGTAAATTGAATTTGTTGTTTTTTTTTCTTTCTATCAAAAAGGTCACTTGACCGTTTTAATAAAATAAAATAAAAATACACTTTTTTTGTATAGTACAACCAAGTTGGCTTATTACCTTGTGACAATCTCTTCCAACCAACCAAAAAGTTGTTGAACATGTCTTAAGTGAAAATCAGGCTAGATTCCCTGTTTTTTTTATTTAAGTTCCAACGGGAATCGAACCCGCAACCCCTGGATTGGATAACAAGTATCTTACCAATTGGGTCACGGAGATCGTATGTCTTGTCCAAATCCTTCAGTTACTTTGAAATCATCTGACAAATAAGAGGCTAAGAAAAGCTTAAAACCCTTTTTTAAACTTTTTGCACAATTCAATTGATGAGCAAATAAAAGAGAAATAGAATAAAAGTAACATTTTTTAATTCGCCCCTGTCCTTACATTGTTACCGCACTGGTCACATCGCCACGTATGCACGCGGGAATGTAGGGGATGAGGAATACCCATATTTGGCGGGGAAATGCGATTTCTAAGGAGCTGTCAAATGTCATAGACAGAAATTGAAAATGGAGCCATAGAGGAAAACTCGAGGAGAGCAGCTAAGGAAACTCTATTTCTTGGGGTTTTTTTTTTATGATACTTTATATAACCTGAACTTCAGAAGTAGCATAGATTGTATAAATTGTATATAAGCCGGTTATACACGATCGAATGATGTATGTTAAAACAAATTTCCTAGTTTTTAAAATATCAATGAAATAGAATGAAATAGAACATTTCAAAAATACCAGGGTTGTTGCGTCGTAACCCTTCCTTCCCTATGATGTGTAACTAGAACACATTGCTTCTAAAAACTTTAATATCTCTATAAATATAATAAATACTGGGTTCAGATGTTAGGTATTCCTCCGTAATACATTTACACATTGAATGAAAAAAATAATATTAATAATAATTAGCACTTATCGGCCACATCAGAGATATTTTGTGAAAATCGGGAATAAATTCACGAATTCAATCAAACGTGCGCCAGTGTATGACGTAGGTACATTCATTCTAAAAAAAACACTATGGGTGAGGAAGCGACGCTATTCACGTCTCACTCTCATTCTACTTCAGTATATGGGAACGCAAGAAATAGAATCTCAGTTAGCTCGCTTCTCTCGCTTCAGTAGCTCTCGGGCATCCGTTTGAGGTGGTCTCTTCGCCCGTTTTGTGAACGTCGGCCGAAGGTTTTTTTTCATGTTTTCAGCAATTAAATTTCAATTATTATCATTTTTGACTTCAAATTTAATTAATTTAAGCGATTGGCTATGAATATTCCTATTTTTGCGATTTTAAATAGCTCATTTTTACACGTGTATTGAATACACAGCACCGGAACGCGGGGATTTTTTTAGCACAGGAAGGAAAAGGTTAAAAAATCCATCTCTAGAACTTTTAAATGTTTGACTTCAACTCCAATTATAATAAATATATTGCTAATCATACGTTATAAAACATACGAGTATGTTGGAGGTGTATGGCTGCGCGGTAACTCACTGGACTTCCTTGCGGAAGGTCGCTGGTTTGAACCCCGTGCTATGCTACTTTACTCGAACGACACATACATCTTTTCTGCCTGGTTACCTATCTAGAACTTCAGTCATACCTATAATTTAAAAAAAAACATGCCGGTGTGCTCTGTCGTCTTTCTCCAGTGTTCCATCGGATCCAGTATAGCGGTGAAGCTGGTGAGTTCTGGTGTCCAACGACTAACTTACTTAATAAAACAAACTCCACGGCATAGCTTCGATTTTCAACTAAATTGACGTTGAATTGAAGAGGGGATCTTAACCAGGAGGCGTAGCAACTACAACGACAAAATTAGTTATGTTCAACGACAATTGAAGAGTAAACCTCATAAACCACATAACAACAAAGTTTTTGATTTCTCATTTTTTTTAATGGAAAAACAGTATCAGTAAGCGACAATATATCCATAAATGGTATTAGGTCCTTACATATGAAATTGGCGTTTTGTTTGGGAGGAACATAAAGTTGATTTTTTTTTAATATAATATATTTATTTAATCAAAGTATGTACCATTGCTATCTATGCACTTTTGCCATCTCATAGGTAGTTCATCGATCCCTTTACTAAAAAAACCATTCGGACGGGAATCAATAAAATCTTTGAAGTCGGTTTGGACTGCCCCATCGGAGTTGAATTTTTTCCCTTGCAAGAAGTTATCCAAATTTCGAAAAAAATTGTAATCTGTTGGGGCAAGGTCCGGAGAGTACGGTGGATGTCTTAGACATTCCAATTGAAGCTCTTCTAATTTGGTAGCCGTCTGTTGTGCAGTGTGTGGTCTAGCGTTATCATGAAGCAGCAGTGGCCTAGAGCGATTAACCAGCCTCGGTTGTTTAGCAGCTAGCTTTTCCATCATGGTTTGCAGTTGCTGACAATAGACATCTGCCGTAATCGTCTGGCCAGATTTAAGAAAGCTGTAGTGAACGACACCAGCACTAGTCCACCAAACGCTCACAAGTAACTTTTTTGGAATCAATTTTCGCTTGGGGCATGGTTTGGCTGGTTCGGCAGGGTTCAGCCATTGCGATGAGCGCTTCCGATTATCATACAGGATCCACTTTTCATCACAGGTAATGATTCGATTCAAAATCCCTTCATTATTGTGCCGGTTGAGTAATGCAACGCAGCAGTCAACGCGCATTTGTTGATTTGCTTCACTCAATTCGTGAGGTACCCACCTTTCAAGCTTTTTCACCTTCCCAATTTGCTTCAAGTGGATTAAAACAGTTTTATCACTAACACCGCAGCCTGCAGCTAACTCGGACGTGGTTTGCGATGGATCCGCTTCCACAATAGCCTTCAATTCTTCATTATCAACTTTCTCCACGGGGCTTGTTCTGCAGGTCGAAATTTCCAGAACGAAAACGTTGGAACCAAAAACGCACTGTGTGTTCTTTTGCGGCACCGTCGCCATACACATCATTAATCCTTCGAGCCGTTTCTGCAGCACTGGTGCCACGGTGGAACTCGTACTCGTAAATAACGCGATATTTCAAGTTTTCCATTTTGTAAACTGAGTGACGCAAAGAAAAAAAACAATTGAGGAAAAAACAAATGAATTATAATTTTCGAAACACAAATACTTGAGTAAATAGCTGTATAAATTTTAATTTGGAATTCCTAACCAAAGAGAAGATATTTGAGATCAAAGTTGCCAGTACGGCAAAACGCCAATTTCATATGTAAGGACCTAATATATATGATATGTGAATTCAAATTATAAAAATAGCTTTATATAATTTGTATGTTTTTTTTATTTTTCACAAATAAAACGTTTTGTAGAAAATGTGCAGTTTTTTTTCTTATAACTCTACGTATTTTTTGGCTCTTGATTGGTTTATGAGTTTAACTCTTCAATTTAAAAAGAAAAAACGCTGTAGTGGAATAAAAGAATAAAATATTTTTTTCCATTTTTGTTTTATTTATTATAATATTTTACAATGAAGTGTACATTAAGTTTAACCATAAGGTAACCATGTTCGACTATAATAAAAATATTTTACAATGAAGTATACATTAAGCATAAGGTAACCATGTTTGACTATAATAAAAATATAAAATAAAATAATATTACAGAATTAAAAATATTTACATTCGGTAACTTGTTAAATAAATTTAATAATAATTTAAGAAAGCTTAAAGATTTTTATTTTTTAATTCAAAAAAATATTGCATAATAAAAATATTCATAACTCAACACATATTGTATTGAGTTGGGCAATAAGCGAATAGTGAATTCAAAGCATATACGAGCTGACCTGAATTCATAGTCAAACCTTAATACGAAATATTAAATCTTAACTGTTTTTTTATTGAAGAAATTAGAATTTAAAGTTTAGTTTCATATAAATTCGTCATGGCTTTCTTAAATAAGGGTTTCATGGCTTTCTTAAACGCGGTTTTATTGCCACACTTGATTTTTTGATAAAAGATCATTTTGGGACTGTCGTTTAAAATTTTTTTTAAATTTATGTTTTGAAATTTTTATTAAAAATTTGAAAAAAATACTAGTGGTGACCATTTACAGATCCTGCGTAGTATCACCCCAAGGGAATACAACCTAATACATATGCATATGTTTTATTTAAAATGTATATTAAACATTGATAAAATAGAGTAACCATTTATCATTTTGTAAATGTAAAATACCTTCTCAAATCTATAGAATCAGATCCTGCGTAGTATCTGCCCAAGGGAAGACTCTCTGGTGTTGGAGATGCATTATCTTCCCCATTATCCTCGTAGATAGGCGTTGCTTCAGTGGTGCTAGAAGAGCCGGATATTGCATTGTATAAAATGGGTGCCAAACTGGTATACCTGACAGTCGATTTAGGTCTTGGTTCAATTTTAACAACCACTTCTGGAGCATCTAAGTGGTCATAGCTGTTCAAAATCGGTGCCACAGTACTTGTTACATCCGAATAACCTCCATTTAGTCTTCGATTGTTAACAGTTGTTGGTCTTTTAGTTGTCGAGGCTCTGTTATTGCTTGGCGCTAGAGAGTTTCTGTTTAGAGTTCCGTATTTCGGAGTTGTGCTTACGAATTTGACAGACTCGGCATTGTAAAAGTGTGAATAAGTCTTACTAGCTTCTTGTGGGTCCATAGTTGTACTGTAAATGTTATGTCTATTGCTGTCTTGTCCAAAGTGACTCGAAGTTGTTGGGGTGATGTAAACAAGAGGTGTTGGAGTAGCTGTGAACCCTTGATAGTTCTTGTTATTTCTGTTATTGTAAGTAAATCTATTGTATGGTGGAATTGTTGAAGGAGTGTAAAGAAATCCTGGTTTGCTAGTTATGAGTACTTCATTGGCATCGTTAGTGACAACATTATATAATGGTGCTTTTGTAGTTACGGAACCATAGAAATAGTCAGCATCTTGGTAGTCATTATCTTCTTGGCTTGGTACCACAATTCTTCCAAGTTTTGAAGAGGTTCCTTGAATATACCTGTTGTGACCATTTGTTTGAGGTTGTGCAATGACTGGATTGTAAGGTATCTCTTGTTGGTTCTGGTTGTTTGTAGCCTCTGGATCGTCTTCATACCTAACATCCGCTTTGTATCCTCCGTTGTCTGCTGTGTAGGAGACAATCTGAACTCTTCCATCGGGGAGCTTGACTCTGTATTCCCCATTGGTGCCGGATCCAGTATGTCTTTGAGAATGGGAGAAGTCATCACCTGTGTCATGGTCTTTCACAGAATAAGAAAAGGCATAGTGCTTGTCTTCCTGTAAATGAAAACATATTTTTATAAATTATTGAAATGAAAACATATTTTTATAAATTATTTATGAGGCAGAATTGAGAAAATGTATGACAGAATACGAAATAAAGTGATTAAAGATGAATTTGCACTTAATATTGATGTGTTTAATAAGACGAAGATGAGCACTCTAAAGTGGTTTGGCCATGTAGAATAAATGAATGAAGAAAGACTAACAAAATAAATATACAACGCAAATTTTATGGAAAGGGGTGGTAAAGAAAAACCAAGCATGGGAAACGTTTCCACTTTAGTGTAGGCAGACGGGTAAAAAGTCTTCAAAATACGTCTATGGCCTAAATGACAAGATGACAGACATTTTACAAAACAGGGTTTCAGTCTGGTTTCCACTTAAAATATTTTTAACAGCTTTGTGATTGGTTAGAAGAAATTTCGACATGGTAATAAATTATACAGGCCATATAGTATACAATGAAAGTGTAATAAAATAAAAGATTACTTATGTTATATGATGGGGTAATATCATAAAGGATTCTTTTACAATCAACTAGAAAGATTTTATAGATATTTTATAATCAACCAGAAATATTTTATAGGAAACAAGATTTGGAACCTTATTTTAAAAAATCGGGTTGTACTCGTATTGTAAACTTGCAGCACTTCAATTGGAAGATTGGCGTCTTACCGACTAGGTAACGCGAAATCTACCTCATTATTATAATAATAAAATTAATATAGTTCAATATTAGAGAGAATACTCTATTCAAGGGCACTCGAACCCATTTTTATTGACAGATG
Organism: Odontocerum albicorne; assembly: GCA_949825065.1. Lineage (NCBI taxonomy): Eukaryota > Metazoa > Arthropoda > Insecta > Trichoptera > Odontoceridae > Odontocerum > Odontocerum albicorne. Next base: position 13,587,852 of record OX463865.1, read on the forward strand.
AAAAATATTACAAAATATAAATTGAGTATAAGGATAGGAAGGTGGTGACTGCAGCCATTGGATTATATACTTCCCTGCATCTATATACGTTTCGAAAAACATATTTGGTAAGAAAACCGCAGAAAACTTATTAAGGGAAGACGAACTACAAAGAAACCTTTGTAGGTCTTCCAATATGTGATAGTAACTACTCAAACAATTGACACGCTAGTTTTATTAAATACAATCGGTTTACTAAGTTCCTAACACTAACTACATTTTTAAACCTTAATTCTGCTAACAGTTATCCCTCCATTTACGCAGGTAATTGGTTCCAGAAAAATACCGCCTAAATGAAAACCGTGTAAATTGCTAAATTTATTTTAAACAGTAATTGATTATTCTTCTTCTTCTTCTTAAACTTTCTATAGACTCAAGAGTCGGTTACTGCAGGACTGTCCTCCTATGATGCTGATCTCCAGCTATCTCTCCATCGTTTCGGGGGTCTCCCTGGTGGACGCCGTCTATTCGGCATCCCATGCAGAGCTATGTATGGAATTCTTGTGGAATTCATTCTCTGTACATGTTGGTACCAGTATCGTCGACGCTGTCGTCCCCATCTGACCACATCTTGGACCTCACATACTCACGGATTGTGGTGTTCCTTACACGATCACGCAACGTCTTCCCAGCAACAGCACGTAGAGCAATTGATTGCTTTTTAAAATAGATAATCTTTTTTAAACATTTCCTGGTTTTATTTTCTTCTTTATGTAGAAGCCACATTATCACTTAACTAGACGATTAAACTGTACAACGCATTGTTAGATATAAAGTTTGTGAACTGTTATAAAACTGTGCTTTATTGATTTCAAACTTTGTTTATTACAAAATTAAAAAATAATAGTGACATTTGTTATTGCAAAACAAAAATATCTTCAATTATTATCGACAATTTTGTGATATTTGGACGACATAAGTTTTCAGATAATACATTTTATCACTTTGGACGAACTTCAAAGCGTTTCAGATGAATCTGGTTAGTTATTATTTTTATAAGTATCACGTTTGTGTATTTAAAATTTAAAACATAATAACTGTTGTAAAGCAAATTCGTGTGAATGGAGCCGCATATATTAGAGGTTGACTATATTAACAATCTCATCAAAGTTCGTTTATTATCAGTTAAATTCAGTATCTTAATATTTCAACCGATTGATTTTAATCTCCGCCCCTATACGTACTCCAGACATTATCCTCGAAAATAGTCTTTAAGCCTCTCTAAAATTGCGAATTTATTGTCAGCGAATTTAGTGGCAAACTTTCCCAATATTTCTGGCGCTAATTGATTTCGTTCCAATTTTGCGATATCCGATCAGGGCCGTTATCAGGCGATACGCTGTGAGAGAATATAATAAAATATCATATCCCTTTCCTGACGAGAATAGGAAAATGAAGCGAGATTTAGGATCTTATTTAGCCTTTGCATCCCTTAGCTGAGATATTTGCCTATTAAAGTCTAGGTCTTACTCTTGTAATCTCTCCTTTTCCCAATACTTAGCTATACGGACGTATGTTATCTGGATATTACAGATAAACTACTGAACAAATTTCATCATTAGGAAAACAAATGTTTAAGATACAGTAAATTGCAACCGTAGAATATTTGATTAAATTTAACATACTGTTGACAGGTCTATGTTTTGTCAAATTTGTATAACATCCTAAACGGTTCCGCAGCCCTTCAATATCTTGCCAAAAATATTCAGCGTCTCTCCAACCATGGTCTTATGCAACGCTCAATAAGAGATTACCTTTTGACATTTCTAGTTCATCGTTCTTCTTTTATTATGTCATCATTTACTTCACATTATTTTAGAGGTGCATATCCACGTGGTAATGCACTGGACTTCCGTGCGAAAGGTCGTCAGTTCAAAAACCCCGCGATGTGCTACTCCCCTCGAAAGACGCAGGCATTTTTTCCGCCTAAAATTCGGGGGTATAAAAGGATATCTATGACTTCGGTCATATCTATTCTTTCACAAAGAAGGAACCTAAACGTGCCGGTACACTTTGATCGTCTGTCTCACTTCGGTGTGTCATCGGATCCATTACAGTGGTGTGACCGGTGAGTTTGCTGGTGTGCAACGGCTCATTCACTAAAAGGAAAAAAAACTCCACAACACAGCTTAGCTTTCCAATTTTCATCATCATTTACTATCAATGCAGTCAGACTCTGGAACGAGTTATCGAATGCCAGACGATTCTTATCCTCCTTGGCTTGCTTTAACCAGAGACAGTAACAATTTCATATCAGTTTTCAATGACGAAACGTGTTTCTCCATAACTCCTTTTTTTATTTATTCTTTTCCGGCCTTTGTTGACATTTTCAATGATATCGTTTTGTTTGTTTTTTATTGCTGTGAATACGAGTGTATCGTATTTAAGTTTCCTTTTAACTTTTAATATTGAAAAATATGGTCCGCCCCATGAATTAATCACCTTCGTGTATAGCACACATCACACGGAGGGAAGATACAGCCCTGTCTGCGGCAAAATACAATTTACTAGTTTATTCGTTCCTTCATTATAAAACGAAAATTTTGATACCGAAGTTTAAATAATCGGGAACAATACGGATAAACTGTTTTCTATTGTGTTAAAATGTTCGTTAAGTTATTTAATAACAGAGAAAATATTGTAAGAAATATTTTTACATGTAGGATACGAACCAATGACATTATTTAATCGTTGTGGAAATTGTACTAACCAACCACGCTACCATGCTATCAACCACGATAATTCGATACCATGCAATCAATTCCTTATTATTTCTTAGGTCTTCATTTTATTCGAGTTGCATATAAACTGACCTCCTCCGTGGCCTGGTGGTAAGACGCTTGTTTGCCGTTCCGGAGGTTGCGGGTTCGATCTCCGCTGGAACCCAGATTTAAAAAAATTGTATTTCAGTCTAGTTTTCACTTAGGGACCATTAAAACATATTTTTGGTTGGTTGGAAGAGATTGCCACATGGCAATAAACTCGACAGTTTTAAAAATCTACAGGTAGGAGTCTTACCAATGCTAAGTAAGATGCCTGTCGACCAACCAATTTTTTTTTAAATATATATGACCGAAGTCATAGGTATCCCTATACCCTCGAATACTATACGGAAAACATGCCTGTGTTGTTCGAGGAGAGTAGCGCAGCACTAAGCTCGAACTGACGACCTTCGGCACGGAAGTTCATTGCGTTACCACGCGGCTATGCACCTTAAAATTTATATACTATATTGCTACGGGTTCGGTTTTCGTTAGAGCCAAGATTTAAAAAAAATTGCATTTGGTTTTCATTTAAGGCCCACTTTATTATCTTTCTGGTTAGTTAGAAGACATTATTGCCACATACGAGTATTTACAATATAATCCCACAATTTTGTACAGTATATAGTATAACAGAAGTGTAATAAAATTATATGCAGCATCATTATTGTTGGCCTTTCCAGTTCCCCGCTCTTATATTTTTACGTCGTCCATTACTGTTCACAGACTCTGGAACCAGTTACAAACCAATGTTAGACTCGCTCCGTCCTTGGCATGTTTTAAGAAGCGACTGAAAAAAACTCTTAATTTCAAGTCAGTAATATAAAGTTTTTCTAGCCAGACAGTACAATGGACATTTAATCTACAATAATATGTTTTTTTAAAGAACGAAATTTATTCGTCATATCAAAGATTTGAATTATAAAATTTATGAAAACTTCTGCGCTGAAAGGAAATTGAATTTCGTGAAATTTCAGCTTTCGATTGTGTAATATTGCTATATTATAGTATACGTGTATTATTTCCAGTTATTGTAACAAAATATTGTGTGTGTTTTTATTTTTTTTTCCAGTTTATTTTAAAGGCAAAGATGATCTGAAGAACACGAGTACATAATACAATACATATACAAAACTTTTTTTTTATACGGAGAAGATGATTTAAGCCCTTTCAATATTCGATTCCTCAATACTTGAAAACCCGATCAAAATCGAGACAACATTTCCCAGTGTCCGACTTGTTATTTGAAGAATACTGATTTATGTTTTATATGGAGAAGATGATTTACGCCATTTCAATATTTGAGTCCTTAAAACTTGAAATCCCGATCGAAATCGAGACAACATTTCCCAGTGTCCGACTTGTTATTTGAAGAATACTGATTTATGTTTTATATGGAGATGATTTACGCCATTTCAATATTCGAGTCCTTAATACTTGAAAACCCAATCTTAATCGAGACAACCTTTCCCAGTGTCCGACTTGTTATTTGAAGAATACTGATTTATGTTTTATATGGAGAAGATGATTTACGCCATTTCAATATTTGAGTCCTTAATACTTGAAATCCCGATCGAAATCGAGACGACATTTCCCAGTGTCCGACTTGTTATTTGAAGAATACTGATTTATGTTTTATATGGAGATGATTTACGCCATTTCAATATTCGAGTCCTTAATACTTGAAAACCCAATCTTAATCGAGACAACCTTTCCCAGTGTCCGACTTGTTATTTGAAGAATACTGATTTATGTTTTATATGGAGAAGATGATTTACGCCATTTCAATATTTGAGTCCTTAATACTTGAAATCCCGATCGAAATCGAGACAACATTTCCCAGTGTCCGACTTGTTATTTGAAGAATACTGATTTATGTTTTATATGGAGATGATTTACGCCATTTCAATATTCGAGTCCTTAATACTTGAAAACCCAATCTTAATCGAGACAACCTTTCCCAGTGTCCGACTTGTTATTTGAAGAATACTGATTTATGTTTTATATGGAGAAGATGATTTACGCCATTTCAATATTTGAGTCCTTAATACTTGAAATCCCGATCGAAATCGAGACAACATTTCCCAGTGTCCGACTTGTTATTTGAAGAATACTGATTTATGTTTTATATGGAGATGATTTACGCCATTTCAATATTCGAGTCCTTAATACTTGAAAACCCAATCTTAATCGAGACAATCTTTCCCAGTGTCCGACTTGTTATTTGAAGAATACTGATTTATGTTTTATATGGAGAAGATGATTTACGCCATTTCAATATTCGAGTCCTTAATACTTGAAAACCCGATCGAAATCGAGACAACATTTCCCAGTGTCCGACTTGTTATTTGAAGAATACTGATTTATGTTTTATATGGAGAAGATTTGCGTCATTTCAATATGTACCGGGTCTCACTTCTTTTCTTGTGATTGGCACATGTTTCGCAAGTTCTGTTGGGTTTTATTTTTGTCAGTTGAGGGAATACATATCGACACATGTTTAGACACGTTCCCTGACCACCTGTTTGGAAGATTTTGCATATTCAGAACCTTAGTACTGTAGCTGATCTCCAAATTCATAAGTCAAAATCTTCAAGATCTGACAAACCACTGCACAATGATCATTATCTCTATCGTAAATCAATTCATGCATATTTTCATTATCAAAATATTGTCCATTTTAGAAATCAGAAAGCAGGAGACTGTCGTTCAATGATTGAAATGTTCATAAAAATATTTGCTAGATGCCAGTAATATAACCTTTTTGGGAAAGGTTTCGATCACGTGATACCACGGAACCAGAATTCAACTCAACTTTAGTTTATCACGTTAAAACACAAGATCGGTAAACGAAGAAAACTGGGGGAAAGATAAGAGGTATTAGAAATATATATTGCGAAATGTACGGAAACGACGAGACGAGAATTGTGCGTAGGATAATGGAAAGGCGTAAAGATTTGACCTCTCTGCCTACCTCAAAAAGGACACGGCGTGATGGTATGTATGTGCTTGTAAAATCGAAGAGACTTCAATATTGTAAAAAAAAATTCGGCAGCGAGACAAAAAAATTCGATCGTTAATTAAAAAAAATGTATCTCTCGGCAAAAAATCTCCAGAGTGAGAACAAGAAATCGAGAAAAGTTTTTCCGTTGACAGGTCAATGATGGGTCAGTAATTATGAACTGACAGGGCGGGATTGAAGATGTCAGCCACCGTCTCCGAAACGGGAAAGTTTAAGAATTTCTAATAGATTTCGCTGTCAAAGGCCGTTGACTGTCAAGGGAGCAAGTTGGCCATAAGTTCGACATGCACTTGTCGATGGTTTATTGACTTTCACTCCAGGGACCATATAACATAATAGTTGAAGCTTCAAATAATTGTTTATGGTTTGAATTGTTTAGTTGGTTTCTGTATCTATTTCATCGTGCTGTTGTATCCCTTCTTCAGTAATTGTCAATAACTTTGTTTCTTTCTTAGGGGTGCATAGCTGCGTGGTAACGCACTGGACTTACGTGCGGAAGGTCGTCGATTCGAGCCCCACGCTGTGCTACTTCCCATGAATGACACAGATATTTGTTCCGCATTGTATTCGGAGGTATAAAGGATACCTATGACTTCGGTGATTCTTTTAAAAAGAGGGGAAAAAACATGCCGGTGTTCTCTGGTCGTCTCACTTCGGTGTAGCGGTGAAGTCGGATCCAGTATAGCGGTGAAGCCGGTGAGTTTGCTGGTTTGCAACAGAAAACTCCACGGTACAGATTCGCTTTCTTATTGAATTGACATCGAAATGGCGAGGGGATCCTCGACTACGAGACCGAGCAACGAACGAACGAAAGCTACTTTTTAAGATTGAGCTGAATTGATTCCCGGAGCAGGAGTTTTTACTGATTTGAGGTTACATAATCAAATAGATGATTTGAGTTGTCAAGATGTAAATGATGATTAACTACTTAGTTCAAATGTAAATGATGATTAACTACTTCAAATGTAAATGATGATAAACTACTTGAAATGTAAATCAAAGGTTAACGTGGTTTATTTTTTATGTTATACTCGTACCTTAAGAAACAATAAATACTATCAGTTCTATAATAAGTTCTAACAGAAACACTAAAAAGTTTTGACTTGTCGAATCATATTTTCAAATAATATACACAAACATACCATCGTATAATTTTTCTGTCGGTGTACCGGACGTATGCGTCACCTAAAATATGATTGACGTATATTTTCTTGTTTGTTTTATGTTTGAAGATGTTTTGTTTGATGTACTTACTGACTGTAATGAAATGTTCCTTATGCGTGGCCTTCGCGAGAGTTACTATCAAAAGTGGGCCGGCCCATGCATGCGAAAACGTGCGAAATACGTAATATCCCGCAAGCCATGACGGCATGCACGGGCCAAAATAAGAGCTTACAATGAGCGATTGGCCGCACATAAGGAGTGCAAAACACCAAAAATATATTCTCAGTTTCACTACAGTCTACTGTGTTTTACTTACGACCAACTTCTACCTGCTAAAGAGGAATCTCTTCACCCTGCTACTTTTCACCGGAAGGCATAAAGTGACCCGGAATCTCCGAGTATCGAGCGGCAGCCATCCACATATTCTAGTCTTTGTATCGGTGCCGTACAGTCGGAGAAGACAGATAGTGCCAGACTTTCATATCTCGACATATATCCTTAACCTCTTCTATATCCATACACCTTCTCATACAACTTATACGATTTCTCTGACTTTCTACGTTTCCTTTTTTCAAAATATCATTAACTTGATCCAGCCATACTTTACATGGTCTTGCTCTCACAGGCACTCCATTCACACTTGACTGTATAATAATAATAAAAAATGACAATTTATATAGCACCGTCAAGAGAGTAAACTTTCCTCAAAGACGATGTAACTCCGGATTTGAACCCATTAATTATAATTATTATTGACAGATTAAAAACATACAAAATAAATATGAACATATACAAGTTGAGTGTAAGAATAGAAAGGAGTAGATTTATTTTTCTTACTTTTTCTTCATTAATTCGTTCCATGTGCTTTGAATTTAATATTGAATGCAGAGATTTGTCAGTGACGATCTTCGTAGCTTAGATGGTAAGTCTGCCAACCTGGAGGATGCGGGTCGCTTCCTGTTGTAACCCAATTTTTTTTTTAAAACGAATCCAGGCGATTGGTTAGAATATATTGCCACATGGTAATAAGCTCGCCAGGTTGTTCTGTATACAATCAAAGTGTATTACAATAAATGCGATATAAAGGTGAGTGATGAAAGATTAGACCGAGTTGAGGAATTCTGCTATGTGGGTAGTATTTTCTCAGATGATGGTAGAGTTACGAGAGATATCGAACGGCGTGTAGCGATACGAAAAAAAGTTAAGAAAACACTAAAACATACATACTCAAACCGGACAGTATCAAAATCTGTTAAAATGATTGTCCACAGCAGTATTTTAGTACTAACTTTGATGTATGTCAGTGAAATAAATGCTGCCCGTGGCCTAGTTGATAAGACGTCTGTCCTCCAGCTCGAAGGTTGCGGGTTCAAATCCCGTTAGAACCCAGATTTTTATAAAAAGGATTCCAGCATCGTTTTCACTTAAGGTCTCTTAAACATCTTTCTGGTTGGTTGAAGAAATAGCCACAAAGCAACAAGCACGACGGGTTGTACTGCGTACAATGAAAGTTTAATGCAGTTAACTAAACAATATAATACAATACAATGATATTTTTGAAAGAAGGAAATGTAACTAAGTGAAATTGTAAGAGTTGTATAAGAAAGGGTATGGAAATTAAAAAATGCAAAATATGTGTGTCGAGGTAGAAAAGCTTTCTCTTCCTACGCAAACAGGGAGATTGTGTGATGGTAGGAATGAGAAGTAAATGTATATCCAAGTAGGGTTACAAAAACTTCCAAAAATACTTACATTAGCGGAATTATCAGTGTAATAGTCATTTTCTTCGGGCCGGCTCTGCACCCCGTAATTACCCCTCTGCCTCCAGGCCTGGTTCTGCTTTCCCTTACTGGCCTTATTCAGGGCCTTGCTCTTGGCGTACTTGCCGAGGGCCTTGTAAATTGGGGGGACCACTGTCTGCTCCTGAAAAAAACACATATATATTTTTATAAGATTGTTCATGAAATATGTTGATAAATATTTATTTGATGGAAAGCTAGGAAAAAATAAGATTTGTCAATAAGGGGAGAATGGATATGAAATGTTTGTTGACTACGTTAAGGACCTGATACTCCTTGAAGGTTCTACTGTGGGATACAGGGCAGGGAGTTTACTAATTATGTTACGATTTATTTTTAGGAAACCTCTAGTTAGTATGTTCTTCTGTGTTAAGTTGCAACCTCCCCAAACTGATGTACCACAGTAAAGTGCCGACTGATATAAAGCGAAATTTATACCTTTAAGAACATTTTTATCGAGCAACTTTCGAATTATACTGAAAATATATTCAAGTTTTCTAATATTTGTGTTCAAGGCGTTCAAATGGGGACTTCCAAACGAAGAAACTTGAAACAAAAACTTGAAGAAACTTTATTCCACCTGTCGGCAACCTATGGCATGCGTGCCACTAGGTGGCACGTGGAAGGTTTTTCGATGGCACAGCATGAAGAATGACAACCTATGGCATGCGTGCTACTAGGTGGCACGGCATAAAGAATGACAACCTATAGCACGCGTGCTACTAGGTGGCACGGCATAAAGAATTACAACCTATGGCTCGCGTGCTACTAGGTGGCACGCCATAAAGAATGACAACCTATGCCACGCGTGCTACTAGGTGCCATGGCATAAAGAATGACAACCTATGGCACGCGTGCTACTAGGTGGCACGGCATAAAGAATGACAACCTATGGCTCGCGTGCTACTAGGTGGCACGCCATAAAGAATGACAACCTATGCCACGCGTGCTACTAGGTGCCATGGCATAAAGAATGACAACCTATGGCACGCGTGCTACTAGGTGGCACGGCATAAAGAATGACAACCTATGGCACTCGTGCTACTAGGTGGCACGGCATAAAGAATGACAACCTATGGCACGCGTGCTACTAGGTGGCATGGCATAAATAATGACAACCTATGGCACGCGCGCTACTAGGTGGCACGGCATAAAGAATGACAACCTATGGCTCGCGTGCTACTAGGTGGCACGGCATAAAGAATGATTACCTATGGCACGCGTGCTACTAGGTGGCACGTCATAAAGAATGACAACCTATGGCACGCGTGCTACTAGGTGGCATGGCATAAAGAATGACAACCTATGGCATGCGTGCTACTAGGTGGCACGGCATAAAGATTGACAAATAATGAAATTCTTCAGTACATTAATATAAATAATTTATTAAAAAATATATTCTTACATATTATAGTTACACTAGTTTGATTTCAATGGTGATAGGGGCTAGTTCGGGCTAGGTGTCGCCCACCTTCCCATGAGGTGTCCAAAATACATACACAATTTCTTAAACGAAACAGTTCTTTTTCTTACGCGAAATTATTAGTATTTGGAGAAACATAAAAAAAATTCTTGATACGCGACACATTTTCTTAAATGAAATTATCCGTTTTTAAGGGGGAAAATCCAAAATCTCGATTTAATTTTGAACAACGTCTTTAATTTATATTGCGCACGGGGGCATGTAAGTATTTTTTTTTTTTTTTTAGAATAGATATGACCGAAGTCATAGGTATCCTTAATACCCTCGAACACTAGGCGGAAAAAGTGACTGTGTCGTTCGAGGCAAGTAGCACAGCGCAGGGTTCGAACTGACGCCCTTCCGCACAGAAGTCCAGCGCGTTATTGCGCGGCCATGCCATTATAATTTAATAGTGATTGAATAAATATTTAATTTATTTATGTTAGATTTTTCGTTCAACCCCTGAACAAGTGTGCAGTTTTATGTATTTATTTGTTTACTCGAGTTATTGTAGAGATGCTAATGTGATGGTATTAAATATATAATATTAACTTTGTAATTTGTTTTTATCAACAAATTCCAATGTCTCTAAACTTCCACAATGTTAATGCCTTAACTATAAATAATATACTAATATTAATGTATTCATATTTCTATATTTCTAATATTCAATATATAAAAAAGGACATAATAGGAATAGTTAAAGAAAAACCTCCTTAAATAATTTTTATTCTATGTTGTTTTTACACTAAAATAATACAAAGTTATCGAGTAGTTTAAGTGGTGTTTAATCCACGAGTTATTTTAACTGGATGTTTTCCCAGTTACAATTTACGAGAATCACGAGTCTTTCTTTGTTTCTGAGTATTTTCTTAACCAGTTAATCGGTTAATCACTTTGATTCTATATAAAATGTAATAAAATGACAATGTATGTAGCGCTATTTACAGAGCAGACTCCCCTCAACGGTGTTTTTCACTTCGGATCAAATCCAATATTATTGACATATTAAAATGATTAAAAAACAAAGCAAGTTGAGTGTTAGTATAATAAAGGTAACGGCTGCGGCCATTTGATTGCGAACTTTTTGGCATCTGCATATGGTATGTTAATAAAAACATATTTGCTAAGAAAATCCCAAAAACTTACCAAGGGCAGGCGAACTACAAAGAAATCTTCGTAGATCTTCCGATATGTAATAGTAACGTATTCCTGAATGGATTGTAGTGTTTATTTATTTAACACTTTTATTGCAAATACAATCCGGTGGGCTTATTGCCAGGTGGCAATCTCTTCCAACCAATCAGACAAAAGTAAATTAAGCAAGTTACGTGGTCGCATAAATCATTTAAATGACTATCCATAACCACGAAATCCATAAACATATACATGAGCACATGCCCACGAACCCCGTAAAGACGGACCCAAACATTATTTTTCATATAAAGTGAGATATCATCAATCAAAAGGAAAGGAAAGGATGGTGGAGAGGAAAGGAAAATAAAAATCAGGAATGAAACATGTTATTTCACCGACTAGAAATTAAGAGTTTTTACAGTCGCTTCTTAAAGCATACCAAGGACGGAGCGAGTCTTATATTGGTTTGTAACTGATTCCAGAGTCTCACTGGGTTTGTGTGTAGTGTTAATATATAATCATAAATTTTGATAGGACCTCCCAAAAAGTGTTGTATTTAAGTACTTACTAAAGTTGCAAACGCCACCCATGTATTTAATACTTTGAAGCAGACAAAGATCGGTTTACTTAAAATATTACTCGAGAAAACGATTGTTAACCAAACATGTAATAGTAACTTTTTCATCTTTAGGTGGAGTGTAATGTATGTGTGTTGTGATCATTTATTTTGAAAAAAGTTCTAAAAAGGGGTGTCTTCGAGTGCTTTTAAAACTCTTCACGCTGTCCATATATCTGACACTAAGAGGCTTATCAAGTGAGCCCATGTGTTTTCTATATCTCAAGATCTATCCATAAAATTATCGAAAAATCCAATTTCTCTCGTTCTGTGTAAGCGTTGTTCCACTAAAAACAAATCTAAGTTCTTTACTAATATATGTGTAAAAGAATGTGTAAAAAAACGTATAACAGAATAACTAATGAGGTCTTGAGGGGAGAATGAGGGTTAGAAGAAGATGCAGTGGTATAAGATGAAGAAAGGACCATTGAGGTGGTTTGATTACACATAAAGAATAAATTATGAAAGGTTTACGATAAATAAACATAACAAGTTATGTAATATAGAAGATACGAGATATGTGGAAGTCTTAGAACAACGTGGAACATCCAAAGGCATCAAATTCTGAAAGAGAGAACATTAAAAGCCTTTATACATATAATAGAAGAATTTGTATAAGATGTTTTATGGACGTGGGAGAAGCGAAAGATGTATGTTAGGATATAATGAAGAGGAAGTATGTTTAGGAACGGTTGTTCCTTAAAGGAGAGATGATGAGGATGATTGTTGATAAATAAAAACTTGTCGAAATCGGAATATGCAAAGAGGAATTTTATTGACAAATGTCGGTATTTATAATGTTTTGGACGTGTGCGGGAATGCGCACGAGATATATCGCTGTCTCGTCTTTGCGCTTACAATATGTTTATTGTCGATGCGTAGGTATCCTTTGTTTTGAGAGACAGCGCGGAAGATGTGTTGCTCTCTCCTTTCCTCATGAAATGCGGTCTCCGCTAGTAGTGAGTTGAATGACCGACCGCGTGGACTTTGTCCATTGTTTGTCTCGCATTGTTAAGGTGAGGCAAGGGTCGTCTCGTGGGTTCAGTGACCGCACGTATAGTCGCTACATATGTCATATGCCTACCTCAAAAGGAAAATACTTAGTATAAATATATTGTGTAATTTGTTTAGTCAACCACTGGTAATTTCCACTTTTTGTAACATAACCCTACCGGTTTCGAGGCTTTCAACTCGTCACGGGAGCACAAACAAGACTATTCAGACAAGACTATCAGGAGAGCACAAGTGGAGGAAGGCAGTAGACATCTTCAGCAAGCAGGAGCGGAATAAACAGTGCTTGACTAAACAAATTACAACGTATTTTTTATAGTTAAGGCTTTGTGGAGGTTGAAAGATATTGTGATTTGTTTTATTAAACATTGTTTATTCCACTTTACGTAACGGTATTACCCTACCGGTTTCAAGGTTTTCACCTCATCACCAGGGAGCACAAACAAGACCGTTCAGACAAGACCATCAGGGGAGCACAAGTCTTATTTGTGCTCGCCCGATGATGAGGTGAAAACTTTGAAAGCTGTAGGGTTATACCGTTACATTAAATGGAACAAACAGTGGTTGATTAAAACAAATTACATCGTCTTTAAACTTCCACAGTGTTGATGCTTTAACTATACCATAAATAACATATATATTTTATATTTAAATGTGATAAAATTTTGCTTAATGTATGTAAGATACCAATATATCTTATAACAAAACATTATATGCAAGTGCAAATTATATTTCCTTAAACCCATAGAAACAGCAAAATGAACTTGTTTAAACGATGGTGACCCCGGAAATGTCGCTTTTGTTATGGGATAGCAGAATATTTCTGATATTAACTCTGCAATTCCGCAACATATTAATGCATCAGGTCTCCCTGTATTTTCCTCTCCCTCTTCCCTTTATGGTATAGGGCTTCTCTCCCGGGACCATGGTCTATTTTAATTTTTAATATATTTTTCTAACCAATGGTATATTTGAATTTGAATTTTTTGCTCAATAATCAGGTGTTCCGCAAGGTTCAAATCTCGGTCCAATATTGTTTTCAATCTTCACCAATGACATTATTTGAGTGATTAGGCCTTCAAAGAACTAACTATATGCCGATGATTTAAAATCGTATAAAAATAGGACTGTCTGGAACTTCAGATCGATTTGAATGAGTATCTGGGGTTGGAATATGACCATTAAGCTGGTCTTCAATATCTATAAATGTAAGGTCATAATTTTTCAAGAGCGAGGACCCTACAGTACTCAAAATACTTAAACGATTATCAGTCCACCGAGCGTGTCGACCCATCAACCCAACTTGGTATCACGTTCAACAGTAAATTTACATTTGGTTTTCAAATTAAGATTATTGCATTTATCTGCATAAAGTTCTGGGGTGTGTAATAAGAGTGTATATAGTTCGGAAAATCTAGGATGAACCGTATGACAGTTCACAAATTTGCCCCAATACAACCTTGTAACGATGTTCAGTAATTTTAATTATTTTATCAACTTTAATATAAGCCTCGATTCTAATAAATAGCAAGTTATTTAGGTAAATACATTACATAAAACTAACAATAATGACAAATTAATACATCTTATTACAAATTAGCAAAAATGTGGCACTTTGTTATAGTCAAATAATATTTGGTGACGTTTGTCAAAAGTCACTACGTTAGTCTGCATTGGCTAGGGATGGGGTATTCGATAATTGGATTTTCAAAAATCGATTTTAATTAAATGTTCGTAATTAGTATTAATTCATAGTGGATCTTGGCCTATTTAAAGATACATACAAATCATACAATACATTAGAAAGTCAGTTTAATGAAAATTAGGAATTAAAACGTCAGTTTAGAGAAAAACAATTGTTCGATTTGTAAAAAAAAACGATTTTACCTCATCCCTTTGGGACAAACGTCGCACGGTTCATCCTAGACTTTCCGAAGTATGGGGCATTTGGTGGGGGCGCTGTTATAAGATATCTGTATGATTCACTGGTTCGCAGTAGATTAGAGTGCGGCTCAATCAAATGGAACCCGAGAGTAATCCAAAACTACGTTAAAGTTGAGCGAACTATAAATATTATAGATTTCTATTAAAACACTTGTCTCCCAATTTCAAGGTTGCGGGTTCAAATCCCGCTGGAACCCAGATTTTTTTTCAAAAGATTTCAGTCTGGTTTTCACTTAAGGCATCTTTAATATCTCTCTGGTAGACTGGAATAGATTGCCACATGGCAATAAGTCCGCCAGGTTGTACTATATACAATGAAAGTGTTTTACTAATAATTTATTGTAATTACAATAAATTGATAATTGAGCTGATTCGTAAATATAATTGAGTCCCTTCACAAGTATGAGTTTTATTGTTCCTGTTGCCAATATAAAGTATTTAGTTAATTTTTATAGTGCTCCTCTTCATCTTACTTAACCCATCAACCTTAAGTTCACATTCATTCCTACGTACTACCTATTCTGTCATATTTTATTTTCAGTATTTTTCTACGTCCACGTTTTTCTCCCATACATCTAAGATGGTACTAAAATACTGTTGTGATCTTACCATGAAACAAAATATATTATATGACTTAGATTTGTATTTTTTAATAATTAATCCCTCCTTTCTCTATTCTGTTAATTTTTAATAATTAATCCCTCCTTTCTCTATTCTGTTTATTTTTAATAATTAATCCCTCCTTTCTCTATTCTGTTTATTTTTAATAATTAATCCCTCCTTTCTCTATTCTGTTTATTCTTAATAATTAATCCCTCCTTTCTCTATTCTGTTTATTTTTAATAATTAATCCCTCCTTTCTCTATTATGTTTATTTTTAATAATTAATCCCTCCTTTCTCTTTTCTGTTTATTTTTAATAATTAATCCCTCCTTTCTGTATTCTGTTTATTTTTAATAATTAATCCCTCCTTTCTCTATTCTGTTTATTTTTTATGAAAATATTCATATTTTTATATTATTATTAATAGTTAAGGCATTAACACTGTGGAGTTTTAAAGACATTGTAATTATTTTTATCAAACACTGTTTATTCCACTTTTTGTAACGGTATAACCCTACCGGTTTCAAGGCTTACACCTCATCAGTTTCACACCTCAGCACAAACAATTTGTGCTCTCCTAATGATAAGGTGAAAGCCTCGATACCGGTAGGGTTATACCGTTATAAAAAGTGGAATAAACAGCGTTTGATAAAATAAATTACAATTCACATTATTTATTACATCTCGAGATCCTATCCCGGGAAAAAAACCGATACCCTCATGGGATTAGCAAAAATGAGATGAGGAACCCTAATATTCCTCCGTTCTTCCTGTCTTCGAGTGAATATAGTTCCGTTTTATCTATGCAAGTTGCTCCCGTTTGTTGTTCTAATACTGTAGCAATTAGCAATTACATTTTCAGGAAATATGCATCGAAAAAATGCACTTAATACACTCAAAGAATATTAAAAATGTTTATATACACGTGTGTCATGCAGTTTATTGCAAGAAATAATTACAAAAGGTTCATTTCTTCAACGTTATATCATAAAATATTAAAATACTTATTATTACGTCATATCCCTTTTGAAGTAGGCAGAGAAAACATATTGCCAGACTTTCTCGCAACTCATTTTCGCTTCTTTTACATCCATTCTACTTCTTCTCTTAAAAGTCCTACGATTTGTCTAACTTTTAACGTTTTAAAATATAATTCGCATGATCCAACCATACTTTATTTTGTCTTGCTCAATCGTGTCTTCCACTTACATTTACAATATATTAGTATTTCTTCATTCTTTCTTTCTATATTCTCAAAATATTTCAGAGTGTTCTTCTTCATCTTTCTCAATACATCAGCCTTAAGTTCGCATTCATCCCTTATCATATTGTAGCGACCTTTGCTCCCTGTGGTCGAGGCGCGAGTCACTGTTGTTGTTTAGCGAGAACGAGACAGCGACATATCTTCTGCGCCTTCCTACAAATCATATGAATACCCGACGTGATAACAATAAATATATTGTTCAGCGGAAACGAGACGGCGACATATATTTTGCGCCGTCCCACGCACATTCCAAATATTATAAATACCGACGTTTAACAATAAAATACCTCTTTGCATATTCCGATTTCAAACGAGTTTTATTACACCAATGATCATCCTCATCATATTTCTATTCGGGATAACAGTCCCCAAAATATCATTCCATATTGTGCCATACATTGTCACTGTGTATTCTTTGTTTTCTATCGCTACACCCCGTTCGAAGGCTTTCGTACCTCTTCCATAGTCTGAGAAAATACTATAGTTCGGAAATTCTAGGATGAGTCCTGTGACAGCTCACAAATTTGCCCCAATACAACCTTATGTAATGTATTTGCCTAAATAACTTGCTATTTATTAGAATTGAGGCTTATATTAAAGTTGATAAAATAATTAAAATTACTGAACATCGTTACAAGGTTGTATTGGGGCAAATTTGTGAGCTGTCACAGGACTCATCCTAGAATTTCCGAACTATACCCTAATAGCCGTATTCAACAAGTCGACTTTTCGTGACTTTTGGTCCGAATTTATAGTACGGTTTTAAAATTAAATCTAATTTATTTAATAATGAAGAAATTATTATTTTAAGTTTAATTGAAGTTTCGTTAAAGAAAGGAACCACATGGTATAACCTCACATTAAAGTTTGGAAAGTATGATTATCTGTTTTATATGTTATGTATCATATACATTTAAATATTGTTGAAGAATAAACAAGTTAACTAGTACAGTACCCGGCGGTAAGTAATACACAACGGGCTTAAGAAAGAGACTGTCGGCCATAATCGGCTAGCTTCGGCTTTGTAGAGAGTCGTCTCTGTCATTGTAGACACCGGACTGTTAACGCATCGTGCGACGGAGACGACGCTCTACAAAGCCAAAGTTAGCCGATTATGGCCGATAGTCTCATTCTTAAGCCTATGTGTATTACTTACCGCCGGATATTAGTTGGGTTAAAAATTGAAGAAAGTAATTTTATAAAGTAAATAAACATTATAAAATCTTTATAATTTTTTTTGTTACTTTTTCAAATTTGCATAAGTACATAATGGTTATGTAGGGTGGCGCAACAAGAACTGCAATTTTAAATTAATGAAAAAAAAGTTGTTATTTTTAATTGGTATCAATTTAATTAATGTTCATTGGAATTATGTGTGGAAAATGATATCGGCCAAATGACCACCTCGGCTCCTGTTACAGATGACGACTCTTTGAGCAACATTTTCAATAACGGATTCACATAAATCAATGACACGAGTAAAGGTCATCGATGGTTTTTAGATTCTTGGCGTACACTTGAGATTTAATATAACCCAAGAAAAAAAAATCTAAAGGGGTTAAATCACACGATCGTGGCGTGGCGGCCAATTCACATTTCCACGACGAGAAATTATTACACGGTCGGAGAACTTTTCCTGCAATAAATCCATTGTTTCATCAACAGTATGATAAGTAGCCCCATCGTGCTGGAATCACATATTTTCTAATTCAAAATCGTTCAATTGATGCCAAAAAAAGTTTGAATTATGTCACGATATCGATTTCCATTGTCTTAAGGTATTATTTCATAGAGTGGCGCAACAAGAATTGCAATTTTTAATTTGCCGCCATTTTTCAGCTGTCAAACGTATAATATTTATAATAGGCATACGTCATCTACATAACTTATAAATTAATCATGCAGTGGTACACGATTGCAGGACTTCATTTCAATTTAAAATAGCAGTTCTTGTTGTGTCACTCTATACTTCAATTTCCTTTAATCTTTTTGATCAAGTATTTTCTTACACTACATTCCTCTTCTCGAAGTGCCGTCACATATCGGAGGCTGTACCCTATCATGGCAACCCTTATTCAATTAATAATAATTATAATCAAATATGGTATTCAATTACTTATTTTATCTTACATATTATTTGGGATGGGAAAATAAAGGTCTGGTGATTGATGGAAAATACCTGAGCCATTTGAGATTTGCAGACGATATCGTTATATTCTCTAAAAACCCGAATGATCTTCAGCACCAACTGCAAGAATTGGCAGAGGTCAGCAAAGGAGTTGGTTTAAAAATTAATATTTCAAAAACCAAATATATGACGAACGGCTTTGCTACCCCAAAACCAATAAACGTAAATGGGAAGCCGCTAGAACTTGTCCAGGAATATGTGTATCTGGGCCAACTTATTTCCTTTGTAGGTGGCATGTCGGAGGAAATAGCACGAAGGACAAAATTAGCGTGGAGCTCATTTGGACGTTTGAACAACATCTTCAAAAATAATCTCCCTACATCCTTGAAGCAAAGGGTTTACTATACAACCAGTGCATCCTTCCAGTACTTACGTATGGCTGCGAGACATGGGCGCTCACAGTAAATAACACACAAAACTCCAGACCGCACAAAGGGGCATGGAGAGATGCATGTTGGGATATACTAAAAGAGACCGTAAACGAAACACCTGGATTCGCAAAATAATAAAGGTAGAAGACGTTATACAGGTGTGCAAAAGAATGTAGTGGTAATGGGCCGGACACGTAGCCAGAATGTCCGACTCCCGATGGACATCCGAAATAATACAATCGTACCCAAGAGGCATAAAGAGGCCCAGAAGAAGACCGAAGGTACGCTGGATAGATGAAATCAGGAAGCATGGCAGCATCACATGGCATCAACGAGCAAAAAACCTAACTATTTGGAATCAACTTGGGGAGACCTTCATCCAGCAGTGGGTCGACCCTGGTTGACAATGATGATGACATATTATTTATAGTAAAGGCATTAACACTGCGAAAGTTTAAAGGCATTGTAATATATTTAATCAAACACTGTTTATTCCTGTTGATATAACGATATAACCATACCGGTTGCAAGTATAACCCTACGTTTTCTTTTGATGTCACTTATCTCTGTCCAAGTATACCGGGATGAAGATCATTAGAATTTTCAAAAAATATTTTAAATAACAATAGTAAGGACTTCAATAAAAAAAATCGGAATTAATTTCACTAATGGACTGATGCATTAAACGGAATTATTTGAATTTCCATAATGCAATATACTCGTACAAACAAACAAATGGCTTAGCTCTTGGCTCACCGTTTGTCTTCACTCATCAGTGAAATATTCATGGGCTGCTTTGAAAAAGTTATTTTCTGAAGTAAGCTTAAGTTGATTAAAAATGTTTTGTGTTGGTTTAGGTCTTCAGATGAAATTCTTTGTGTTTAGACGGGTACCGATAGACTATTAAACCATTTTTTTAAATATCTAAATTGTATAGAGAGCTTTATAAATTATATAGAGAGCTTTATAAATTCTATAGAGAGCTTTATAAATTCTATAGAGAGCTTTATAAATAATATAGAGAGCTTTATAAATTCTATAGAGAGCTTTATAAATTCTATAGAGAGCTTTATAAATTCTATAGAGAGCTTTATAAATTATAAAGAGAGCTTTAAAAATTATATAGAGAACTTTATAAATTATATAGAGAGCTTTATGAATTCTATAGAGAGCTTTATAAATTATATAGAGAGCTTTATAAATTATTTAGAGAGCTTTATAAATTCACACTAGAAATGGAACAGGATGGAAAATTTGGTGTCTTATACTTGACATTATCCCGAAAAAATGGCACATTTGACTGACATAACATATATAGAAAAGATCTTTAACTCTCTATACAAGTAATTCCAACTTCTCTATAATTCCAATAACTTCCAACCATCCTAATAACCATAAATTCACTGCCTTCAACTGTATGTTTCATGGATTGCTCAGTGTCTCCTTAACCAAAGACAAATAAAAAAAAATGATTAAAGGTCATAAAAAAATAGATACAAATAATGGCTACTCTGAAAGCCTTGTTGATTCACTGAAAAAACAAAACAATATCGAAACTTATTAAATATAATACTAAATATCCTCAGTGAGATACAGGCAAAAGCCTAGTTTACTGGGGATACGACAAATGAAAGGCAACAAACCCAGATCCATTAAAATTGTATGTCCAAATCAAATTATCTGTTGTTTTTCTCAAATTGTGTATATTTCTTGGCATGTGTAATAATGCATGCCGTTTGCCTGAACTTGATGCAGAAATGTATCATACTGCGCATTCGTGAAGAATTACGGGATGAGGAGGACTCTTATTTTCAGTAAGATTATGAACCTCCACACTACCGTCGTGATGCGACAGCCTATCTTTATGAAAATTTGCTAAACATGGATTGGGTGTTAGATGTAGCATTGAATACCCACCGCGCTCCCCAAACCTCACGCCAATGAACTTTTTTTAATGAAGACTCATTAAGAATAAAGTAAACCTACACCAGTTAATGAATTGAGAGCAACCATTGAAAGAGAATGCGGCCAAATAACAAAAAGGATGGTCCGTGAAGTTTGTGATGCCACGCTATCAGCAGTGCAGCCAGAAAAGTCATAATTAGAGCATTTGCGACAAATGAAAAAAAAAAAAAAGAAATACGTTTATCTTCTTTAATTTGAAGTTTTAATATTAGGTATAGCTTAATAAATACTGAATTGACAACAATTTGAAATGTGTGTATATTTTTTTGAGATAACATACTCTATTTAACGACACCTACGAGTATAAACACACTCATAAACGGATTACGTAAAGCCAGCTTTTTGCACTAATCTCAATCTCCGGAATCTCTTATTTAACGGGAAAGGCAAAAATGGAATACTTAGCAACAGTGGTGTGTATACACTTTTATGTGTTGACTTCGATCATTTACTATATGTGTATTCTTACCTCAAATGAGTCATATCCAGGTCTTCCATTTGTAACTCTCTGTTTTGATTTCTTTACAATCTCTGCATATGGGTGATTGTCCAAAACTGTTCCGTTTGTATGCTGCAATCTATTAGGCAACCCCTGAGGAGAGCCTTCTGAACCAGTGCGTATCGGTACACCATTGTATAGCACATCTTCAAAACCCACTGGTCTTATGTTCCCATCAGCGTCTAAGAACGACAGTTCATTTGGTCCAAGAATTCCATTATAGACAACAGCCAAGTTTGGATTACCTCGAGCATCTTTCATAAAGTTTGGGTTTCTAATTGGGTTTTGATATTGACCATATCTTAAGCTTGGATTTGGCTGCTGCAAGAAGTAATTATTGGAATTAGCGTCTGGTATCGAGTTCTGATAATCTTCTGCTGTAATCTGCTGAGCGTTTGTAGCGGGTGTTTTGGATACTTGAATAGTACCCCTTCGGTCACTTCTTGCGATCTGTTCTGTCAGTGGGCGAGACGTGACTACCAGTGGACGTCTTGGGGGAGGCGAAGTGTCATTCGGGAACAGAACAGGACCTTTCCTGGAAAAAAAAATGCATTTTATTTTAAATTTTCTATAACAATGAGAGAAATAGAAATGTTTTTATACTTATAGCTATAGGGCTTTTAAAATCCAATGCCGACAACATTATATTTTTTATAAACCAGTTCGATTCCGCCACCTCCCACACTGTTATGGGGGATAAAAAAGGTCCCCACCCAACGCAATCTACACAAGAAAATCGAGATTTTTTTTTTATGAGCGCGACATCACGTAGTGACGAAGAAGAAACTGACCAAAGGGACTCCTTCTCTGATGGCGACAGATCTGAGTGTGAAAATAACAGTACCGACAACGGACTTAAAGTCCGACATCACGAGACATGTAACATTTTACCCATAGTGCAGTAAGTATACTTATAAAAAGTGGCTTAAGACCTGGTGAGTGTGGCTTAAGGTATACTCGTATACGAGTATTTAACATTCGTTCTCCATTTTTCGTTTGACTCTGATGGAGGTCGTGAATCGTAGAATACTGTCATCGTTGCTGGGCGTCGTAGTAAAGGATACCCTCGCCAATCCAACTTCAATTCTGTGAAGTGAAGTTTTTTAAGTGAGTAAGTCGTTGTGCACTAGTGAATTCACCGACCACGCCGTTGTAATATATCCGATGTCACACAGAGGTGAAACGATCGGAGCACAACGACATTTTTTTAATGCACACTGCTGTCTAGATGGCGAAAATAATTTAGTGCCATTTAGACTATACGGAGAAGAATGGTATTTTTGTCTTATTAAATATCAGAGAAATTATGGCGAGACTGGACTGAATGATGAGACTGTAGATTGTGTGTTGATCGGTTGTCCTTTACGTGATAGATTGAATTTGCGAAATTTGCTTGCCACGTCCAACGAATGTAGTGTTCCTTCTTAGATTGATTGTCATTTTTTTAAAAGTGTTATCAGTTGAAGCTGGTTATGTTATAATCAGTACTGCAATCTTCTAAAACTATTTTATTATATTGACTCCTTTATTATTGCTTTTTTTATCATAATAATGGTGGCACAAATCATCCTATTGTGGCCTATATGATTGAATAAATTGAATATAGAACAAATTGTATAAATTGAATATAGAAAAAATTGTATAAATTGAATATAGAACAAATTGTATAAATTGAATATAGAACTAATTTAAATAGTAAACTTACATACATACCATCCCGTCGTTTCGTTTTCGGACCCATACAGGAAAATGGATCTTGGAGAGTGAGATATAATGAGGAGTTATACAGCATATACAAAGAGCCCAACATTATAAAATACATCAAAATTGGGAGGCTACGTTGGGCGGGGCATGTAGCAAGAATGGGAGAAGAGGAAATGCCTAACAAAGTACTCTTTTCCAAGCCCCAAGGAAGACGTAGCGTGGGCAGACCAAAGCTTAGGTGGATGGATGGGGTGCAGAATGATGCAAACGTGATTGGCATCAGGGGCTGGAGGAGTGCATCCCAGGATAGGGGGGAATGGCAACGACTGCTGGAGGAGGCCGGGGCCCACAATGGGCTGTAGTGCCATTGATGATGATGATGATCCCGTCGTTTCCCTATAAGGGTAGGCAGAAAAGAAAGGGTGCCAGTTTTTCTATCGTGACATATATTTCGCCTCTTCTATATCTCCACACCTTCTCATACAGCTCCTACGATTATTCTAACTTTTTACATTTCCTTTTTTCAAAATATCGTATACTTGATCCAGCCATACTTTCCTTGGTCTTCCTCTACCACCCCTTCCACTCATATTTACTATGTATTTTATTGCTATTTCTTCACTGATTTGTTGTATTTGCCCAAATGATCTCACTATCGTATCTTAATCCAATGTTTTTATTCTTACTCCGATATATTTCTTCAATCATTCATTTCACTTTCTTCAATCATTCATTCCACTTTCTTCAATCATTCATTTCACTTTCTTCAATCATTCATTCCACTTTCTTCAATCATTCATTCCACTTTCTTCAATCATTCGTTCCACTTTCTTCAATCATTCGTTCCACTTTCTTCAATCATTCATTCCTCTTTCCCAAACTATCTCAGTTTCCGAAACTATCTTCTTCATCTTACATATAATTTGAGCCTTAAGTTCTCATTTACGCCTGATCACTTCATTCTGTATTCTGTCCACGCTTTCCACAAACAAGATATTTCAAACTGTACACGAATCTAATTTTAAAAAAGCACAAAAAATGTGTTATATTATGCTAAAACTAGTATTATCATGTTAAAATTATTTCTATAATGCTAAAATGAGTACTTTAATGCTAAAATGGCATCCATTTACCTCTAAAAACACAAGACATTCAGAGAGTCTACAATAAATTGTTCAATAACATCAGTAAGGATGCAACAAAAAAAATACATCTTTACAAATCTGAAACCCTCCAAATTGGTAAAGGAGTTCGTCAAGGTGATACTATTTCCCAAAATTATTCACAGCTACACTTGAATATGTCTTTGGTAAACGGGAATGGGACACTAAAGGTCTGGCGATTGACGGAAAATACTTGAGACATTTGAGATATGCAGATAATATTGTTATATTGTCATAAAACCGGAATGATCTCCAGCACCA
Organism: Odontocerum albicorne; assembly: GCA_949825065.1. Lineage (NCBI taxonomy): Eukaryota > Metazoa > Arthropoda > Insecta > Trichoptera > Odontoceridae > Odontocerum > Odontocerum albicorne. Next base: position 13,612,826 of record OX463865.1, read on the forward strand.
ACCATAGGAATTCGGCAGAGTTCGGCAAACAAGTTGGTTTTCAAATGAACATATAGTATTGGGTGTACAAATAAGTCACCGCCGTTTGACAAAAGTTGGCGCCACCAGTAAGTTATGGTTAAAATTGTCAGATGTAAAATGTCATTATCGTAAGGTTGGACATCTGTCAACAACATGACCTTGAAATATTAGTGAATTTTTATCAGTATAACATATTTTTTTGTGTTCGAAAATGTCAAGTTTTGAGCCAAATAAGCGTCATTTGCGGGAACTTTTGATTTACTTCTTCAATTTGAAGAAATCTGCAGCTGAGGCGCATCGATTGTTTGTAGAAGCATATGGTGAGGCTGCCTTAAGTGAGAGAAGTTGTCGTGAGTGGTTTCAAAAGTTTAAGAACGGTGAATTTGACATCGAAGACAAAGAACGTAGCGGAAGGCCGAAAGTGTACGAAGATGCGGAATTGGAAGTATTATTGGATCAAGATTCGTGCCAAACGCAAGAAGAACTTGCACTTACATTAGGAGTGACTCAACAAGCAATTTCACATGGGTTGAAATCATTGGGAATGATTCAAAAACAAGGAAATTGGGTTCCATATGAACTGACACCGAGAAACGTTGAACGCCGATTTTCCACATGTGAAATGCTGCTTGCCAGGCATAAACGAAAGGGTTTTCTGCACCGTATAGTCACTGGTGATGAAAAATGGATCCACTATGATAATCCAAAAAGGAAGAAATCATGGGGAACCCCTGGCCATGCTTCAACATCTACAGCTAAGCCAAATATTCATGGAAAAAAACTCTTGTTGTGTATTTGGTGGGATCAGCTTGGTGTCGTGTATTATGAGTTGCTCAAACCGAACGAAACCATTGCTGGGGCTGTCTACCGAGCACAATTGATGAGATTGAGTCGAGCACTCGAGGAAAAGCGCGCCCACTGCTACTCCAGACACGACAAAATTATTCTCCTGCATGATAATGCTCGTCCACATGTTGCGGCGCCGGTCAAAACCTATTTGGAAACACTCAATTGGGAAGTTTTACCCCACCCGCCGTATTCACCAGACATTGCGCCTTCTGATTTCCACTTGTTTCGATCGATGACGCATGACCTGTCTGAGCAGCACTTCACATCATATGAAGATACCAAAAATTGGGTCGATTCGTGGATAGCCTCAAAAGATGAATCATTTTTCCGACGCGGTATCCGTATGCTGCCAGAAAGATGGGAAAAAGTAGTGGCAAGCGATGGGCAATACTTCGAATAAAACATGAGGTTCCGTTCTTTCACAATAAATGCCCAATTTTTGATAAAAAACGGCGGAAACTTATTTGTACACCTACTATATCAAAAGTCAAATATATAATGAACATATTTGCTACCCCAAATCCAATAATTGTATATGAAAAACAGCTGGAACTTGTCCAGGAATATGTGTATGTCAATAAACCTACTACCTTGATCAAAAAGTTTTAGGACCGGCCACCGTGTGGCGCTGTCAGTCACCCAATTGGAATTCTTTTTTTTTTTTGTTAGGTTACCACATCTATCATTGACACTTCCCTTCAAATTTCAGCGTCATAGCTTCTTGACATTACGCTGTACTGAGTACATCTACCTTTGTGCGTGTTTTCGTTTTTTACGAGATTGAAAATGGCATCAACTGTGCATCAACGAGTTTGCATTAAATTTTGTGTGAAAAACGGATTTAACGGTCCGCAGATCTTGGAAATGTTGGAGAAGTGTTTTTCTGTGGCACGAACGCTTCAGAAGTGGTCGTGAGTCGGTCGAGGATGACGAACGCAGTGGCAGTCGAAAACCGGTGAAAACATCTATAAAATCAAAGAAATGTTGGCCGAAAACCGCAAATTGACCATTAGAGAGCTACCAGAGGACTTGAACATCACTTATGGATCCACTCAAGACATTTTGGTTAGTGATTTGGGCCTCAGACGTGCCGCTGCAAAACTGGTGCCGAAACACCTCAATTTCATGCAAAAAAGGATCGCGAAAGACATGATTTCCATAAGTTTTTTTTATCAAAAACAACACGAATACTATCCAGCAGCCTTCAAATTCACCTGATCTGGCTCCCTGCAACTTTTTCTTGTTCAACCGACTTAAAAAACCGCTTCTCGGAACGCGTTACAGCACCCGAGATGATGTCATGAAAAAATCGAAGACAGCTCTGATGGATCGAAAATTGAGTACCAGCGGTGTTTCGAGGATTGGATCAAGCGCTGGCGTAAGTGCGTTGCAGTCGATGGGGAGTACTTTGAAGGGGACCATATCGATTTTGATGAATAAACTTGTATTTTCGATTTTATGAATAAAGTCCTAAAACTTTTTGATCAAGGTAGTATATTGATTTATTGATATCGCATTTACTTTCTCACTCTCCATGATTTATGTTTGGTAACCTTCAGAATGATTCCCAACACTGTGTTTGCCTTCCCAATAATGTTCCAAGATCTCTCATCTTACATTGGCCCTGTAATTTGCTCTGTTTGAAGGGGTATTCAAAGTGGGTCTAGTTTCTGTTTCGAGAAAACCACAACATGTGGTATTTTTTTATATCTAAAAAAACATGAAGAAACCGTTAATGGGAACTGGGAACGGCTTTTCGATCGCAACACACGTATATCTCCTTCATACGTTGGAAAGGGTTCCAGTGGTGTAGTTTTTTTATATCTTAAGAAACATGAAGAAACTGTTAAAGGGAACTGGGAAGGATTTTCGATCGCAACACACGTATATCTCCTTCATACGTTGGAAAGGGTTCCAGTGGTGTAGTTTTTTTATATCTTAAGAAACATGAAGAAACTGTTAAAGGGAACTGGGAAGGATTTTCGATCGCAACACACGTATATCTCCTTCATACGTTGGAAAGGGTTCCAGTGGTGTAGTTTTTTATAACTAAAGAAACATGAAGAAACTGTTAAAGGGAACGGATTTTCGATCGTAGCACATGTATAACTCCTTCATAAGTTGGAAAGGGTTCCAGTGGTGTAGATTTTTTTTTCGTATGGCACCCTTCAATATATTTGAATTAGTGGTTTGGACATATTGAAGAGCGTGGCGGAAGATAATATTGTCTTCGGCCCCAGTGAGCGAGTTGTCAGGTTTGAAACCATTGAAGTAGACACGTAACTCGCGGTTTGCCATTTAACGTGTTAGCAACACTGCCACCTGGCGATTGAGAATGTTGTTAAAATTCATAAATTCACTAGATATACGAGTATTTGCATGAAAATGTTATTAAATAAGGAAATAAATTAGAAAATCTTCTATTCTCATCACCATTGCTACCATGTTATACCCTTATTGGGATAGGTAAAGAGAACAGGCCTCCATTTCATTATAATTTAGTACACATATTTCCCTTTTGCCTTGTCTATAAACCTTGACATGAATACTATTTTTTTATAATAAAGGTTTTTTATTTATCTCTCATTCAGAATTTGATTAACTTGGTCGTGCCACATTTTTCTAGATCGTCCCAAACTTCTCGTATCTACTAGTATATATTATTTTCATAAATATTTCATGATTCAATCTTTTTAAGCGGCTTAAAGATATGAGTGGTGTTGTTAAAGGAACTTAAGAACAACCCTTTTGGTGGGGCGTGCAGCTATAGGAGGCACGTGAAGACAACCATTTTACACAAATATTACACTCCACCTTAAAGATATGAGTGGTGTTGTTAAAGGGACTTAAGAACAACCATTTTGGTGGGGCGTGCAGCTATAGGAGGCACGTGAAGACAACCCTTTTACACTCCACCTAAAGCCGAATGTTTTATTATCACATGTCGGAACATCTACAAAGGTTTCTTTGTAGCTTGTCTTCTTGCGGTAAATTTCCTGCGATTTTCTTATCAAATATGTTTTTTGAAACAGATGTGGGGAAGTACATTATCTAATCCTTGCAGCCACCACCTTTCTATCTTTGCCCAGAACATATATTTATTAATTTTATTATACGAGTACTTTTAATATGTAAATAAAAGTGGGGTTGATTCCTGAGCAGCCTCCATGAGGACAGTCTGCTTTCTAAAAGGCTAAGCAATTCCTCAAAAACAAACCTGACACTTGGAAACCGTTGTCCTGATTTCGATCGAATCTCAAAGTGTTAAATATGGAAAAAAAAAATTGAAATATCATAATAATCAAGGAAACTCACCTTCCTCTTTCACCAGTCTGTCTTCTTGAGAATCTCTGAAGATATTTGCTGGCTGCATCAACTTCATCAGCGGTGCTTCCGTCCTTCTTGTAAGGGTGAGGGTTGTAGTGTCTTGGCAGCAGGAACTTCTCTGGTGATGGGGTCTCTGTGGAGTTCACTTCTTCTGGCACTAACTCCAGAATTAGCACCAGGAAAGAGAACACTTTCAGGAATTGATTTAGCTCCATTTTAAAGTCACTTTCGATTCACTTCATTTAAGTAAAGATAGTATAACACTGTCACTTTAGGGTTATAAATGTTTAAGGAAAAAGGCACATAATTATTTTTTTGGACAACTGCTGAAATTTTTTTGGGCAATTTTTAAATATATTTTAAACCATTTCAATTGAGATTTCGGTATAAAATTACTTGAGTAAGCACGTAACTTACAGTTCATCACTGTGTGTGTTTAAAACACTACTGTACACAGAAAGGCAACAACTCTCAAATTACTTACCTATTGTATTGCATTTTATTTTATTTTATTGTACTTTAAGATGTATGTGGCGTGTACAGCTTTAGGAAGCACTTAAAGACAACCCTTTTCGGGAGGTTTTATCAAAATTTATCATGTTATGTGAATATTACACACATACATTACACTTAACTTAAAGCTGAATGTGTTATTATTATGATACATATCGAAAGATCTACAAAGGTCTGTGTAGTTCGTCTTTCTCTGGTAAATTTTCTGCGGTTGTCTTACCAAATATGTTTTTTATGAACATAGCAGATATAACCTAATCTGGCCGCAGCAACCACCTTCATATCCTCATATTCAACTTATTTGTGTATGTGTATATATTTATTTTGTTATATTTTTTAATCTTTCAATAAAAGTGAGCTCAAATCTTAAGATATAGCGCCCTTGACAAGTGCTAGCTCTTGTCAAGGGCGCTATATAAGTTGTCCTTTTATTATTATTTACTGTATTTTATAGCATTTTATTACATTTCTTTGCATTATTTTATTGTATTATATTTTCATCGTATACAATACAACCTGGCGGATATACTGCCGTGAGGTAATCTCTTCCAACCAACCAGAGAAATATTAAAGAGTCCTTAAGCGAAAATCAGTCCGGAATCTATTTAAGAAGGTCGTCACCGGCACGTCTAACGCGTGTGAATATAGTTAACAGACGAACTGTTATATTAAGTCCTTACATATGAAATTGGCGTTTTGCCGTACTGGCAACTTTGATCTCAAATATCTTCTCTTTGGTTAGGAATTCCAAATTCAAATTTATACAGCTATTTACTCAAGTATTTGTGTTTCGAAAATTATAATTCATTTGTTTTTTCCTCAATTGTTTTTTTTCTTTGCGTCACTCAGTTTACAAAATGGAAAACTTGAAATATCGCGTTATTTACGAGTACGAGTTCCACCGTGGCACCAGTGCTGCAGAAACGGCTCGAAGGATTAATGATGTGTATGGCGACGGTGCCGCAAAAGAAAACACAGTGCGTTTTTGGTTCCAACGTTTTCGTTCTGGAAATTTCGACCTGCAGAACAAGCCCCGTGGACGGCCGGAGACCAAAGTTGATAATGAAGAATTGAAGGCTATTGTGGAAGCGGATCCATCGCAAACCACGTCCGAGTTAGCTGCAGGCTGCGGTGTTAGTGATAAAACTGTTTTAATCCACTTGAAGCAAATTGGGAAGGTGAAAAAGCTTGAAAGGTGGGTACCTCACGAATTGAGTGAAGCAAATCAACAAACGCGCGTTGACTGCTGCGTTGCATTACTCAACCGGCACAATAATGAAGGGATTTTGAATCGAATCATTACCTGTGATGAAAAGTGGATCCTGTATGATAATCGGAAGCGCTCATCGCAATGGCTGAACCCTGCCGAACCAGCCAAACCATGCCCCAAGCGAAAATTGACTCCAAAAAAGTTACTTGTGAGCGTTTGGTGGACTAGTGCTGGCGTCGTTCACTACAGCTTTCTTAAATCTGGCCAGACGATTACGGCAAATGTCTATTGTCAGCAACTGCAAACCATGATGGAAAAGCTAGCTGCTAAACAACCGAGGCTGGTTAATCGCTCTAGGCCACTGCTGCTTCATGATAACGCTAGACCACACACTGCACAACAGACGGCTACCAAATTAGAAGAGCTTCAATTGGAATGTCTAAGACATCCACCGTACTCTCCGGACCTTGCCCCAATAGATTACTATTTTTTTCGAAATTTGGATAACTTCTTGCAAGGGAAAAAATTCAACTCCGATGGGGCAGTCCAAACCGACTTCAAAGGTTTTATTGATTCCCGTCCGAATGGTTTTTTTAGTAAAGGGATCGATGAACTACCTATGAGATGGCAAAAGTGCATAGATAGCAATGGTACATACTTTGATTAAATAAATATATTATATTAAAAAAAAATCAACTTTATGTTCCTCCCAAACAAAACGCCAATTTCATATGTAAGGACCTAATATTAAACCAGAATAGAAGACTATTTCTTTTTTGAATAACATCGGGAATCGAACCCAAAACCCCGGATGGAAGACAAGAGTTTTGTCAACTATGATACGTGGATCTTTAAAGCATTTATGATGTGATATTATATACGAAATAGCGCTATACTTCTTCTTAATAGGGCCAGCAACTTTGAAAAACCTATCGAGATAATGTAATGAATTTATTCCATCCTCTTCGCACTTACATGCCTACTCCATTAACTCTCTTAATCCAAATGGTTTATTACTTGGGCCAAAGAAAATATAATCTCTAGCTCATGCTCTTTAATATGCTCGCATCATCATCATGAATATATATACTCGTATGTATATACAAATAATCATGAAAAAGCATTTAAGGTAAGTGATAATTTATGACCGAATACGGGATGAGGTGATTAGGCATGAATATGAGTGTAAGGCGGGTGTGTTAAGTACGATGAAGAAGAGCACGCAGATGGTTTGCGTAGGTGGAACGAATGAATAAAGAAAGCCGAACAAAACAAATATAGATAACAAATGTGAGTGGAAGGTGTGGTAGAGGAAGACCAATGCTGGTTAAAGTGAAAGATATATTTAACCGGTAAGGTGCCTTAAGCGAGTTTAATCGCTCTCTGTTGCCGTGCCCGTGGGACCGGCCATACAAAATTAACGAGTAAACTCGCTCAACTTTATGCCTGTTTCTAGCCAATGTCTAATACTAATTTGAATAATCTAAAATGTGAAACATATAGAGACATCTATTGAGATGATGAATAAATACTTTAATATTACAGTTTACAGATATTATCGAATTTACAGAGATTTACCTACAAGATTCGCATGACAGTCGACATGTGTCTCTAATACAGAGTTGTCAGTGCAAGCGTTTTTTTTTTTTTTTTTTTTTTTTATCCACTTTGCACGGATTTCTCCTGTTACACAAAGAGGGTTTGCTTCTAGCGTTAGCTTATTCGTTAGGAATAATATCAGCCAGGATTCTTCTCATACTGCTAGACGGTACCGAGAATATATCAACCGTGTCATTCAGTTGGTTCAATATCTCTATACCACGGGTGACTGAGTTTTTGGCCATGATATTCGTCCTGTAAGTTGGTATGTAGAACAGAGGGTGATTCCTTGCACGGATATATTTATTGGGTACATATAAACTTAGTGCTTCTAGAATCGCGGGACAGTTAAAGGAACCTTGGAAAACCTTTATTAGGAATATCGCAATGGATTCTTGCCTTCTTGTTTCGAGGCTTCTATAGTTACACACCGTGAGAAGTTCGGCATGGTGAGCATATTTTGGGTAATCGCCCTTTGTTCTGTACCATAGATATCTGAGGATTTTTTTTTGTATTTGTTCTATATTGTTTTTGTATTTGAGCTGGTGAGGAGCCCAAACCGTAGATGCATATTCTAATTTGGTTCTAATTAGATAATTATATAAGTTTCGGAGGATATCGGTGCTGTTAAATTCTCTTGATATTCTCATTACAAAACCGAGTAGTTTGTAACAGTCCGATATCAAACGTGAGACATGGTTAACGAACGTGAGTCCGATATCGAAGGTTACGCCCAAATCCTTGAATTCAGAAACTCTGTTTAGTGCCACTCCCTGTATAGTATACTGATGGTGGATTGGTGAAAACGATCGACTATAAGATACACAGACACATTTATTAATGTTGAACAGAAGATGATTTTGCTCACTCCAGGAGACTAGGGAGTCTAGGTCCTGTTGTAACTGTGCACAGTCCTGAGGTGAATTGATCTTTTTGAATATTTTCAAGTCGTCAGCGAACAATAAACATGTCGAGTGACTTATGGAATTTTGAATGTCGTCTATTAATATGAGGAATAGTAGGGGACCTAAATTGGATCCTTGTGGTATACCAGATCTTGCGATAAATTCCACAGAAGACTTGTTACGGATTGTTACGTATTGAGATCTTTCTTTTAGGTAAGATGCAAATAATCCAATTAGATTATCACTGAAGCCAAGTTTGTGCATTTTCTTAAGTAATATATCGTGATCAACTTTGTCGAAAGCTTTCTGAAAGTCTGTATATATTACGTCCGTTTGTGAAAGTTCGTCTAAGTTTGACGCAATCTGTTGTGTGAGAGAGAGAAGATTAGTAACAGTCGATCGTTTTGGCAAAAAGCCATGCTGGTTTCCAATAAGTCTTGTTGATACTTGGTGGGTCAATTGGTTGCACAGTACAGTTTCGAAAATTTTTGGAAGCAAAGAGAGAACAGCTACAGGTCTGTAATTATGAGAGTCTAACGGGTCTCCCGATTTGAAGATAGGGCAGACCCTGGTTGTCTTCCAGCTTACGGGAAATGTATTGGTATTTATGCTCAAGTTAAATATGTAGCAGATGGGATCACACACGTATTTCGCACAGACTTTGAAAATGTCGGCTGATAACCCATCTGATCCGATTGCTTTGTCGGTTTGCAAGGAGTTTATGCTTTTCAGCACGTCTTCCTTAGAAATGGAATGGAGCGATATGCTTCTGCTGTCTGACGAACTGTTTAAAATATTTTTTGTGTCATATTTGGCCGCTGAATCTACGTAAACTGATTGAAAATATTGTGCAAAGTTTTCTGCAATCTTTTGGGAGTCTTCGGTTATACTGTCTCCCAGTTTCATAGATTTGAAGCTAGTTTTATTCGTTTTTCTATTTTTTACATGATTCCAAAGATTCGAAGGGTTTCCTCGGATGTCGGTCTCTATCTTGGCTAAATACTCATGGCGCGATTGTTTTATTTGAGTTTTTAATTTGGCTCTCAGCCTCGAGTATTCTAAGTAATCAGCCTGGTTTCTGCTTTGAAGATAATTGTTATGAAGTTTGTTTTTATTTTTGAGATCTCGGATTATATCGACATTGAACCAAACTGGATAGTTGGGCAAATTTGGTAGATTATGTTTCTGTGGGACGCAGATATCTAGCGTTCCGTAAATGACACTATGGAAGTACTCTACGGCTTCTTCAATATTATCTATGCTATACAGGGTGTTCCAGTCGAAATGTAGTAAAATATTCTTTAAGAGTAAAAAGTTTGCCTTATAGTAGTTATATGTAGGGCGGGAGTTGCGTGGGGAGGGGGGAGGAGCCCTGGGTGGCGAAGGGCGATACTTGCGACCCCTCCCACGGCCCACGCATCTCACCTGGATCTCCACGTGTCGGATGATGTCTATCTTCCTTTACAAAGCATTCCAACGATCTGTCCACCTTGCAGTTGGTATTGCTTAATACTAGGTCCAGCATATTGCCGTATTCGTTATTTATGTGATTGTATTGGACAAGATCGTTGGACTGAAGAAAACAGTCATAATCCAATAATACTTCCGTGGATTCGTTATTCAAATTAAAATCTCCTATAATTAAAACATTTTTGCTGTGTAACTTAAGATTGTAACTTAAGATTTTACTTATTAAACCGTTGAAATTTGAAATGATTTTATAGTTACATTATTTACTTTCCGTGCGTTATTAAAATAGTTAATATTATCGTGTTACATATACTTTTAACTCTATCAAATATTTTATTAATTTATGTTTCCGTATTTTCTGTGATAAGCTGTAACAACCCTGACATTGTGTTTTTCTGAGTGAACGGCGGCACAAACGACACATATTGTACATATTTGGTCTTACAAGTCTTCATAATATCCTTTGAATATATATATACAAACAATATAATTCTACGAGTATTAGATTTTATTTTTGCTAAAAATTTCACGGCCCTCTGGGATCAGCCATACTAATACCTTCAGGGACTTAAAGGGTTAATGATGAACAAGTAATAAGTTAGAGAGATTGTAGGAGCTGTATGAGAAGATATATGGATGTGGCAGAAGATAAATATGTGTGTCGATATAGGAAAATCTGACGCTCTATCTTTTCTGTCTACTCCAGGAAATCTGCGTGATAGTAGGTATGTACATACCATACGAATTAACGAAAACCATAACAGAGTGGGTCACACTCGGAGACCGAACTGATTTCAGTACGATTCTAAGTGTTTGTAAATTGCAACAAAGAAGTTTTACCCATGATAGATTATGGCGTCCTATTGAAAATGGCAATAAAAATATTTCATGATTACAAAAGTACTGCAAAAACATTGTTATGGTGTATGACAAAGTGCTGAATAGTTCTTGGTATTGTCGGACCTAATTCTCACGGTGCTGGCGTTCTACTGTCAGTCGAGCAGGATTGTTGCACCTCCGAGTATACGAATCTTGGTCAATCGGATTGAGTATCCGGGAGAATAGCGTATTTTTTATTTACATCAGCGTGCTCTTCTTCATCTTCCACATTTTACTCCACACATCAGCCTTAAGAAGACACATTCATCCATAATCACTTAATTCCGTATTCTATCATACACTGTCCCTTCATGTATTCATACTACATTTATTTGACTATTCTCATTATGTGTCCTTCATGTATTCACACAACATTTATTTGACTATTCTCATTATGTGTCCTTCATGTATTCACACATTTATTTGACTACTCTCATTATGTGTCCTTCATGTATTCATACAACATTTATTTGACTACTCTCATTAATTTTCGAGATCCACGTTTCCCTCTTATACAAGTTTACTACCAAAATGTCAACTGAAACAATTTTGGGTTGAAACCCATAGATGTTCACAAACTCATCATCATTCTGTCGTGTAGTACATGACTGAGCATCGTGACTCCCATGCAAGCCTCTGTTGACTCCTCTCCATCCATCCCTGCACTCCACGGCTCGAAGGGCAGTTGTTAAGGGTAGTCCAGTTGCGTCTCTCACTTGGTCAATCCAACGCATTGGGATTCTTCATGTTGTGCAATGTCCTTCCACGCCTCCAGTAACCACAAACAGTCTGGCCAACAAAATGAACTAACGCCTACGAAAATGGAGGCGTTAGTTCGCCTTGTTGTCCATGGAATAAAATGTCTGATTTAAACTCACTCAACATGACAACATTTCCGAAAAATATTTTAAACTAGGAAAGTTTTTAGTTTCGCGACAAAATTAGAGATCCAAGACTCGTATAATTGGAAACTTCTTCAGACGTTGACAATAAGTGTCACTCTTCTCTTCGGTGAATAATAGGACAAAGTCTTTTGCTTATCGCACGGTGAAACAGTCCATCTACATCAGATAACAGCCCACAGGAGGTCGCAGTGGCTGAGAGTGGGATAAAACGAGACAGTCTGTTGGTGTAACATTCACTTGAAGTCTAAAACCGAATATACTGTCACCTTTCAGTTGGGGCTGTCTTATGTTCTCTTTCTACCACAATAGCTTTATTCCATGGTGGATTATTGACGACCTCCGTGGTCTAGTTGGTAAGACGATCCCAACCCGAAGATTGCGGGTTCGAATCCCACTGGAACCCAGTTTTTTTAAAAAAGGATTCCAGGTTTTCACTTAAGGCCACTTTAACAGGTTTCTGGTTGGTTTGAAGAGATTGCCACGTAGCATTAAAGCCGCCACATTGTTCTGAATACAACGAAAGTGTAATACAATACAATAGCTACAACCTTGTTGACATCTTCCATTCTCCGAGGGTAATTTATACGCGTGAGTAATTATGACAGAGCTTTTAATATTGCCAGTTAGAGATGTGGGTGGCGCGTACAGCTTTAGGAATCACTTGAAGTGAGGAGGAGAACCCTTTTTGGGAGGTCTCACCAAAACTTTTGATTATTCGAGTACATGAATATTACATATGTGTATATCATATCATCATCATCATCATCATTGTCAACCAGGGTCGATCCACTGCTGGATGAAGGTCTCCACAAGTTGACTCCAAATAGTTCGGTTTTTTGCTCGTTGATGCCATGTGACGCCGCCATGCTTCCTGATTTCATCTATCCAGCGTACCCTCTGTCTTCTTCTGGGCCTCTTTATGCCTCTTGGGTACCATTGGATTATTTCGGATGTCCATCGGGAGTCTGACATTCTGGCTATGTGTCCGGCCCATTGCCACTTCATATATCATATAAGGTACACTATACAAAAATCTAATGTATGAGTACAACTATTACACATCGGAAGATCTTTAAAATATAAATTTATTTGATATTTATATTGTATCTAACTTCATTTTTAAACAGAGCGAGTTAATACTTCAATGTGAAAAAAGCTACACAATAAACTTTTTAAGTGAAAGGCCTGTTTCGATTTACAGAAGCAAAAGTACTTTTTGTTACCAAGTTTGGTAAGCAACGTATATATGATAGTATAGTTTGACAATAGTTTTGTAAAGCGAAACAAGCCTGTCACTTTAATTTAAGGTTATTGTGTAGATTTTTTCACACGTGTTAAATCATTCTGTTTAGATCTATATAAGTTTATTTGTAGTTCGTCTTCCTTTGGTTAGTTTCCTGCGGTTTTCTTACCAAATGTATTTTCTAAACATTCGCAGATGCGTGGAAGTACTCGTACCTAACCTAATAGACGCAGCTACAACCTTCCTATCCTAACATTCAACTTTATTTTGCATTTTGTTTAATCTGTCAATAATAGAGGGTTCGAATCCCGAGCTAGAGCCCCCTTGAAGAGTACTTGTCAAAGGCGCTATATAAATTGTCGTTTTATTATTATTATTAGTGTTCAGGGAGGGTGAAAATTACTCGAAATTTGATAAATGACTTGAGCGTGAAACTTCAAGATTTTTTTTACAATAACAAGTTTTTCAAATAAATATGATATTAGTGAAAATTTTATTCGAGACCGCACCAGAATCTAAAATATATGTAGACATTTTTCATGAAAGCGTAATTTGTATACAAAGTGTTCATATAAATTATCATACAAATTGCAACGAAATTTATTCTTAATGCACGCGTTTTACATAGTTTATTGGGTTTAAGTTCTTTCAGTATTTTTACAGCGTGAAATATTCCAAACACGACATAACACATCGATCAATAAGTCCCGGGACTAACCTACAGATGGCATCTCTAATAACAAATCCATACCATTTTCAGTTAGTAACAACCTTTAGAAGTTACGTGTCAAACTTTCATGACATTCCGACATTGTGTTATTGAGTTAAAGTGGTTTTGGTGACGCTACTTTTGCTATTTTCAAAACAATGGAAAAAACTGAATTTCGTGTGTTGATAAAACATTGCTTTTTAATGGGAAAAAATACCGTTCAAACTCATCGATGGCTTGAAAAGTGTTATCCGGGCTCTGCTCCGTCGAAAACAACCATTTGTCGGTGGTATGCTGATTTCAAACGCGGTCGTACAAACACAAATGATGCTGAACGCTCTGATCGTCCAAATGAGGCTGTTACACCAGAAAACAAAAAAAAAACTCAAAATCGTGATGGAAAATCGCAAAATAAATTTGCGTGAGATAGTTGACATCCTGAAGATATCATTTAGTAGTGTTTACACTATTTTGCATGAACATTTGGTCATGAAAAAACTTTTTTCGAAATGGGTGCCGCGTTTGCTCACAGTGGAACAGAAACAACAACGCATCGATGATAGTAACGATGGCCAAATTACATGAGTTGAACTTCGAATTGCTTCCGCACCCACCGTATTCTCAGATTTGGTCCCCAGCAACTATTGGCTGTTCGCAGACATCAAAAAGATGCTCCAGGGAAAGAGATTTGGCTCTAATGAAGAAGTGATTCCCGAAACTAACGGCTATTTTGAAACCAAAGATAAATCGTTCTACACGGCTGGCATAGAAAAGTTAGGAAAGCGTTGGAATGAATGTATCGCTCTTGAAGGGGATTATGTTGATGAATAAAGACGAATTTTGGCAAACAAATGTTGTTTTAGTAATTAGTCCCAGGACTTATTGATCGGTGTATTAAATCTTTTGCTTTCTCCATACAAACGATTACACCTACCAATTGCATCCATCTACGCAAATAGCTCCCTCAGTTTCTCCTTTAACTTTTCCTTCTTTCAAGGTTCCAATCACTTGATCCAACCAAATTTGTCCGTTATCTAATCACGTTCACATCACATACTTTCAGTTTTCTCCCATATTCACCACATCTAAATTTCAATGTAACGAAATATGTTAAATTCAATTTACATTTATATCGAAATGTTTTTAAAAAATCGGATTTTTAACTGTTTCGGTTAATCCGCAACTCGATCAATGCGACCCCAGATAATCGCGAGTCTACTGTAGTTCAATGAATCGGAAAATACACAATACAGCTTAGCAACAAATCTATATGCATTTCTTACTCGATTGCATAAACCGATATGCAGTTTAATCGCAATTTTATGCAAATACTAGACAAGTTATATCATCGCATCAATAACTGTATTTAAAGATGAAATTACACCCCGGCCGTGTGAATCCGACGTGTTTCACATATACATCGAGGAATGTGTCGTGACAGAACAGCCAACTGTTCACACGGCTCGATATTTTTTTCTGCTTTTTTGTCGGAAATATTGTACTTTACGACTAAAGCGTACATTTTTAAGGCGGATATTGACCAAGCCGCATGCAAATTATACGAAATAATATTTTAAAACGATTAACGAAATGTTTAACATAATTTTATTGATTTCTGAATCACATCTCGTTCAGGCTCTGTCTTATAAATGGTGATGTAAAACATACTTTATTGGTATAACGTTTGGACTTGAGACTTTCCCATCTTAGAGTAATGTTTGATTTAAAAGACATATACCCAGGTATATGTCGTGACAGCTACTAACTGTTCACACGGCTCGATTTTTTTTCAGCTTTTCTGTCGGAAATATTGTACTTTACGACTTAAGAATGAATTTTTGAGGCGGATATTGATCAAGCCGCATGCAAATTATACGAAATAATGATTTAAAACGAATATAAGAAAATTTTCACATAATTTTACAATTCTTTGCGTCACATCGGGTTTAGACACGATCTAAGAAATTATGTGGTAAATTATAACATGTTGTTATCGTGTCTGAACTTGAGGCTTTCCGATCTTGGAGTGATGTCTGATTTGAAAGACATGCATTAAGGAATGTGTCGTGACAGAACTGGTAACTGATCACACGGTTCGATTTTTTTCAGATTTTTTGTCTGAAGTATTGTATTTTACGACTTAAGAAGAAATTTTTGAAGATGAAATTGATCAAGCTATTGTGCCACATGCAAATTTTGTGAAATAATTATTTAAAACGATTGGAAGATTTTTTTTACAGATTTTTGAGTCACATCTGGTTAAGGCTTGGTCTTAGAAATGATAATGTAAACCAGTGTTCCCCAACCGGTGGTCCGCGGCCCGGTGCCGGGCCGCAAACAATATGTCAAATTTCAAGAAATTCGCCATGCACAAATATTAAATATAGGATTTTTTCGCTTGCACATTGACTTGTATTTTTAGTAATTGTTAAACAAATATAATTGGTATGATAATGCGACACGATGGTCGCTGGTTTTCTCAGAATGGACAGTCATAAATCTTCTCAGATACACTTAGGGAGAACAGAAATATTTGCTCTTGGATAGTGAACTCGGATGCAAAACCCTACCTAAATATATTTCCAAGAATTTCATAATATATAATTGTTTTCATTTTGGAATGGGCCGGTGAGAGTAACAGTACATACAAGTAAAATAATGTCAGAGACAGCACTGCAGCCAAGAATATCCAATATATTAGCAAAGATGCAACAGCAGGTTTCGCATTAGTTTGTTGAAAAAACCCCATTGTTTTTGTTAAATTTTAATTGTATCAGAAAATGTTACAATTAAAATTGTTTAACTGTTATATGTATATTTGTTAATTATAGTTACATACTCGTATGTCCATCTGTCACAATATAAGATTAAAAAAATATCAAATAAAAAAACCATTTTTATTTCAGTATTAGTGGTCCGCGAAAAAAATTTCCTTTTTTTACCGGTCCACAGGTCTAAAAAGGTTGGGGAACACTGATGTAAACTATAATATGTATACTTGTTATATTTGGTCCTTGTACGAATTAGAAATGATAGTATAAACTATAATATGTATACTTGTTATGTTTGGTCCTTGTATGAATTAGAAATGATATTGTAAACTATAATTTGTATAATTGTTATGTTTGGTCCTTGTACGAATTAGAAATGATAGTGTAAACTATAATATGTATACTTGTTATGTTTGGTCCTTGTACGAATTAGAAATGATAGTGTAAACTATAATATGTATACTTGTTATGTTTGGTCCTTGTACGAATTAGAAATGATAGTGTAAACTATAATATGTATACTTGTTATGTTTGGTCCTTGTAGAAATAAGAAATGATAGTGTAAACTATAATATGTATACTTGTTATGTTTGGTTCTTGTACGAATTAGAAATGATAGTGTAAACTATAATATGTATACTTGTTATGTTTGGTCCTTGTACGAATTAGAAATGATAGTGTAAACTATAATATGTATACTTGTTATGTTTGGTCCTTGTACGAATTAGAAACGATAGTGTAAACTATAATATGTATACTTGTTATGTTTGGTCCTTGTATGAATTAGAAATGATACGGTAAACTATAATTTGTATACTTGTTATGTTTGGTCCTTGTACGAATTAGAAATGATAGTGTAAACTATAATATGTATACTTGTTATGTTTGGTTCTTGTACGAATTAGAAATGATAGTGTAAACTATAATATGTATACTTGTTATGTTTGGTCCTTGTACGAATTAGAAATGATAGTGTAAACTATAATATGTATACTTGTTATGTTTGGTCCTTGTACGAATTAGAAATGATAGTGTAAACTATAATATGTATACTTGTTATGTTTGGTTCTTGTACGAATTAACGAAACCTGTAATGTGCAAAGGATTTGAAAAAGAAATTAATAAATGGAATGTGTTATTATAAGTATACAAACTATCCAGCAGATTGTTTACATCGTTCATATTGCCTCTGATGTTTGGACAGATTTCTAAATTATTATGGCAGAGGCCGTCTTTAGCAAAATCGATCCTTCACAAAAGTTAACCTTACTCATATATTGTAATTTGTTTTATTCCACTTTTTGTAACGGTATAACCCTACCGGTTTCAAGGCTTTCATCTCATCTTCAGGGGAGCACAAACAAGACTGAATTCTGTTCGAAATGGTGAGGAAGCGGCGCTATTCACGTCTCACTCTCACTCTACTTCGGTATACTGGAACGCAAGAAATAGAATCTCAGTTCGATCGCTTCTCTCGCTTCAGTAGCTTTCGGGCATCCATTTGAGGTGGTCGATTCACCCGTTTTGTGAACGTCGGCCGATGTTTTTTTCATGTTTTCAGCAATTAAATTTCAATTATTATCACTTTTGACTTCAAATTTAAGCGATTGGCTATGCATATTCTTATTTTTCAGATTGTAAATAGCTCATTTTTACATGTTTATTGATGTGTATTGAATACACAGCACCTGAACGGGCGGATTTTTTTAGCACAGGAAGGGAAAGGTTAAATACATTGTAATTTGTTTTATCAAACACTGTTTATTCCACTTTATGTAACGATATAACCCTACCGGTTTCAAGGCTTTCACCTTTTCATTAGGGGAGCTCAAACAAGACTGAAATTCTGTTCGAACTGGTACCGATATACGCACTTCTAACGGTAAACATTCGAGTTGGGGATTGTGGATGGATAGAGACAGGGGACAACTTCAGTGAGTAGCGGTAAGATCTTGGGAATGTATAGTATGTGTTTGCCAGATGTTCACCCCGATGCACTGACTTAGAAATTTCTAGGGACTTTAATCGGTCCAATTTATTTCCGTTACTACTGATATGTAAGAATTTGGCATCATCGATAGAAAATGTATGGTTTTCACGGTGACAATGATTAGCCGTTTCAGAATAAATTAGAAGATTTGTTAAGGTGGATTTGTATTCACGAAATCTCTTTTCAAAGGATCTTCCTGTCTTTCCTATATAGAAATTATCACAGTCAGCACATAAAAGTTTATACACATCACTGTTTTTAAGTATTCCATTTTTGCCTTTCCCAATAAATAAGAGTTTCCGGAGATTAAAATTTGTGTAAAAAGCTGATTTTATGTGACTTGGATTTTTTTTGGTTATTTCGTATGATATGTTTTTTTATAAATAGGTATTTGCTCCATTTATAGGTATGCTTATAGGTGTTGTTAAATATATACTCTTTTATAAGTTTCTTGTTTGTTTTGTTTTTTTTAAAGTGAATTTTAAAAGTGAACTTACTGATATGAACAATGTACGATATTTGGACAAAGTGATAATAACGTTAATCTGCAAAGACTTATATGGTCTTAAGAAGACTGAAGATCGTCCGAAGTGAAGAGACTAAATGCTAACAGTTAATACAGTCACGAGTTAATACAGTCAAGAGTTAATACAGTCAAGAGTTAATACAGTCAAGAGTTAATACAGTCAAGAGTTAATACAGTCAAGAGTTAATACAGTGAAGAGTTA
Organism: Odontocerum albicorne; assembly: GCA_949825065.1. Taxonomy (NCBI): domain Eukaryota; kingdom Metazoa; phylum Arthropoda; class Insecta; order Trichoptera; family Odontoceridae; genus Odontocerum; species Odontocerum albicorne. Next base: position 13,631,945 of record OX463865.1, read on the forward strand.
ATACAGCCATCGAAGTAAAATAATCTTGAGTTAATTTTACAAGTATTGCAAAATAGTTGGAATGAAAATTAAATATAATTTATGAGAAAATAATTGCAGCAAATTTCTACACGTTGCTGTAACGATTGTTATTTAGGGAAAGAATAAGTACTGTTATTTAACAGTTGAATTTAATTGTTTAACGAGAAAACACGGTTAACGAAATTTCACTTGTTCGAGTTATTTACTAGAGTTAACTAAGCCCTAACGTCTTTAGTTGTAAAGCATCTTTTAAATACATTAAATAGCGTCGTACAAAGCACAAACAATAGCATCTTAGTTTTAACTTATTTCTAGTAGTAAATTTTAATAACCGATATACAACAATAAATATTATAGTAATAATACGTAAATAAATAAATATTCTAAATTACGATGACCTCAGTGGTCTAGTTGGTAAGACGTTTGTCTCCCAGCCCGGAGGTTGCGGGTTCGATTCCTGTTGGAACCCAAGTTTTTTTTAAATGATTCTAGTCTGATTTTCACTTAAGGCCTCTTTAACATCTTTCTGGTTGGCTGGAAGATATTACCAGCAAGATTGTAATGTATACAATATAAACAATAAAAGTATAATACAATACAAAACAACCTCCGTAACCTAGTTGATAAGACGCGTGTCTTCCTAACCGGAAGTCGCGGGTTCGATTACTGTTGGTACCCAATTTTGTTAAAAACGCTTCTGGTTTTTTTACAATTGGTTGGTTGACAGTGATTGTCACATGAGGCCATCGGTAATCGAATCTGAAACCCTTGGCTGGAAACGTGGCGTTTTACCAACTGTTACACGGAACTCTGTAATATTGTTGATAGGTTCGATATGTTATATTGATTGAAATCGATTTTCACGCTCTTGCTAGTAACACCAGTAACCTTTTGAAATTCAAATTTGTCAATAGCAATAAGCTAACGATAGTTGGGTAACTTCATGTCTGGATTGGTGAATATTTTTAATTTAGATGTTGTTGAGTTCAGGAGGGTGTTTCTCCGGCATTTCGTCAATCTCAAGTCTTGCTGGGAGACTGATAATTTAAGTCTCATTTTACCTTGATTTTTTTTTAATTTACCCTATAATTTGCCATATAATTTGCCCTATAATTTATTATTCTCGTTGCCCTTTATAGAGATTTTATTACTTCCTACTCTAGTCTTGTATTTTTGTCACTTTTCAATATTCCTTTTCACTTTCCATATTGTTGTGATGTACAATACATTGTTAATTTCATGCACTATATTTTGTATATATGACTGTAGTGATAGGAAACAAAGTCAATGGGTCACCAAAAACACATTTATTCTAATAAGACAGTACCAAAATCTAAAATCAAAGAGGTCAACAATTGTATTATATTTTGGGGGCATCTTTCATGTATGGGGCTCTGTCTTCTTTGCCTATAATGACAGTGAAACGGTGTGATGGTATGTATATTTTGTACGATAGATTTATTATTTATATTTATTAATGTGATTTCTTCCCGATTTTTCTTTCTTCACCCCCATCCCTTACTTCTTCCGTCCATATTAATGTTTTATTTTATTTATGAATCTTGTATTCATCAACCATATTTTTTTAGACGTGCTTTATTTACTTTATCTGTTTGGTTGGAAGAGATTGCCACGTGACAAGGAGTAAATAAACGAATCGTATAAATTATGTTACATATTTATACTCGTAAATACTGCAACAGTTGAGTTTCGGTTATTTTTTTCAATAAATATATAATGAAAAATGAAACTCGTATTTTTTTTATAATCTCTATAACATTTTTTTTTATTATTACAAAATTTTGTAATCAGAAATTTTAAGCCTTGCAATTTATTTATTTTTCTACCAGTATTAAGAAGCCGAAATCATTCCCCACGAGAACGCAAATATTGGCATGCAACGTCTCTCAAAAATTATCATCATTGTAAAAATACCTCTATCATCGTTGACGTGCTTCAAAAAGCGAATTGAAAACTTTACGTTTCTATTTAGTGACAAAGCGTGTTTTTCCCGGGGGTTTCCCGGGGGTTTCCCGGGATTTTCCCAGGGTTTTCAATATCCTTTTTCCAATCTCTCTATTCTTCTGTCCATCGATGGCATTATAAAATTTGTATATTTTAAAATTTAATTGGTTATTTTTTGTTTTTTTATATAATCCTTTTTTTCTCTACATCCACATACATACATACCGTCACGCCATTTCCCTGTTGGGGTAGGTAGAGAGGACAGAGTTCCATACTTTTCTATCTCGGTACACATCATTACCCTCTTCTACATCCACACACCTTATCATACAATTTTTACGATTTCTCTGACTTTCTACATTTCCTTAATTATATATATTATTCACTTGATCCGACTATACTTACCTTGGTCTTATTATCACACGCCTTCAACTCACATTTGCACTATATATCTGTTATTTTAGTCTTTCTTCGTTCATTCGTTCCACATTCACAAACCATCTCAACGTACTCTGTCACTCCATACATTCTTCTCAATACAAGCATTTCTACATAATTTATTCACTCCTCTCAGTCTTTTTCCACGTCCACGTTTCGTTCCCATACATCAAAATTGGCACCAAAATATTATTTAGAACTATCATCATCTTAGCAGATTTAGATTCCGTTCGATTCGAGTATATAGGTTTAGTGCCCCATTGACTTTGTTTCCTTTCGTTGCACGCTGTTTGATATCCCATCTGTGAAAATACTATCCAAATAGCAAAATTCCTCAACTCCCCCCCAATTTATTTATATATATTTTTTTAACCTGGCGAGTTTATTGCCATGTGGCAATCTCTTCCAACCAACCAGAAATATGTTTTATAGGCCCTAGGTGTTAACCAGACTGGAATCCTATTTAAAAAAATCCGAGTTTCAGCGGGGATCGAATCCGCAACCTCTGGATCGGCAGACAAGTGTCTTACCACTAGGCCACGGAGGTCATCGATTTTTTTTTAAATTTTTTATTTCATCGATCATTTTTCACATACGAGTATATCATTCTCGCATTCGACACTTCAATAATTTCTTCCAACAAGGGTGTATAATGCAATACAAGTCATATGAAAAAAAACTTTGTAAAACAATTGTATGGATCATTGTAAGAGATTGCCACTTAGCAATAAACCCGCCATATTGCACACTGAAAAAAGTGATAAAGTTTTAAGAAATAAAATTACCTGTTGTGTATTTTCGAACTCAAAAATAAAATAAAAATCTCACCAATTTAGTTGAAACACTAAGATACAAGATAAACACAAATTCACTTTAATAAAATTTTTAAAAAATAAAAAGTTAAATTTATAATTGTTTAATCAAATTTAAATTCTCACTAAATATTTTAACTAACAATAATAATTAATCAGCAAAGTACTTTTTCGTTTTATTCAATTCAATTGAAAATATTAGTCATGGATTACGTAAACATAGTTCGGTTCACACAGTGGGTATTTGAGCAGTTAGGCGGTTACCTATTATTTAACCGAGCAGTTAAATTAACCGAGTTTTATTAGTTGAACCCGTGGTACAATGCTGCGAATTGTGTGAGGTCTGAACATTGAATGGTCGGTGGTGGAAATACGAGAGGTTTGTTTAGTATGTATCTTTAAGATTCTTGTTCAACTAGGACAGGGGTTCTGCACCAGCGATCTGTGAGTTTTTTTATACAGATCTTAATTCATGCTGTCGTGTAACTCATGACTGAGCATCGTGACTCTTGCGAAAGCTTCTGATGACTCTTCTCCATCCATCCCTGCATTCCGCGGCTCGAAGGGCAGTTGTTAAGGGTAGTCCTGTTGCGTCTCTCACTTGGTCAGTCCAACGCGTTGGGCTGACCAAGTGAGAGACGCAACGACGTCAGTCCAACGCGTTGGTCTTCTTGTGCGTCGTCCTTCCACGCCTCCAGTAATAGCAAACCTCTCCAAACTATATCCTTGGGCACGAGCAATGTGCCCAAAGAATCGGAGATCTCGTCGAAAGCGTATTATTGACAATCTTAAAAAAGGAAAAAAAAACTAATTTACTATCATCGTTGTATCACAAGATTTGTACGTGATCCAAGTATCGTAATAAAATACATCGAGTACCCGGCAGTTAGTAATACACATCGGGCTTAAGAAAGAGACTGTCGACCATAACCGGCTAACTTCGGCTTTGTAGAGTTGTTAAGCGTTCTAGGGACTGAGACGACGCTATACAAAGCCGAAGTTAGCCGATTATGGCCGACAGTCTCTTGCTTAAGCCCGATGTGTATTACTTACCACCGGGTGCTGTACATACAATCATGTTGTGTCCCTTTTGGAGTAAGTAAAGCATACATAGATTGTTTATTGGCCTTCCCAGTTCACTGCTCTTTTTTTCGCGTCATCCTTTACTGTCCATGCAGTGAGACTCTGAAAGTAGTTAACAACCTATATATACTACTAATCACCATGTATATTTAATTTGGCAAGTGGTCCTCTGAAAAAGTGCATGGCTGCGCGGTAACGCACTAGACTTCCGTGCGAAAAGTCGCCGATTCAAACCCCGCCCTGTGCTACTTCACTCGAATTACACGAGAGTTTCTTGGCCTAGTATTTGAGGGTATAAGGATACCTATGACTTCGTTCATATCTCTATTATTTAAAAAAAAAAAGAGGAAACAATATGCTGGTGTGCAACGTACAGTACTATACAACGTTGGGGCTGGTGAGTTTGGTGGTGTGCAACACCTCAATTACTATAAAAAAAACTCCACACACACTCCGACTAAATTGATGTTGGAATTGTGAGGGGATCCTCGATTACAATGTCCAGCAACGACAACATTTAATACGAACATTGTTTAGCGAATGAATTAAATAAGTGTGCGAAAAGGTTTCGAACATCTGAATTATTTTATTCGCTAGGAATATAATGAATGAATGCGAGAAACACAATACAATGGCTGTACGGGACCGGGACACAGCGTGATCTATTATTTGTTGTTATCTATAATTTATAACAATATAACGTTCTTTGTGGAAGGTTCAAATTAGGTATTGACATTGGATTTTCCACAGAATACCTTATTAGATCTTATTATCAAAATATGTTTCTCAAATTTTAAAACAATGACTAAGGTAAATACTTTCTCAAAGGTTTACAAGCAGTTCAATTCGATTTTCAATTTAATTCTTCTTCTTCATCTTATTTTAGGCCTATTGGCCTGTTATGGTCCTGCATCATTGTTTGCCTCTTGCGACGTGGACTGCCAGCTGTCTTTCCATCTTTTGGGAGGTCGTCCTGGAGGTCTGCTTGCTTGGGGGATACTGTCCCTGGCCATTCTTACGGCTCTTGGTTCCGCCATTCTGGATACGTGTTCGTTCCAGAACCTTCTTCTCTGTCGTCCCCAACTGACAATATCTTCAACTTCGCACGTCCTTCGGATTTCTGTGTTACGTATTTAATTCAATTGACATTGATAGATTTAATTCAATTCGATCAATTTAAATCTGTCGATCATAGTGGATTCGAATCTTTGAGGTAGGTCTGTTACATAATTGCCCTGCTGATTGATATAAATTGTCATTTTATTCCATTAATTTTTCTGCCGTTTTCTAACCAAATATGTTTTTCTAAAGATGTAATGGTCGCAGATACCACCTTCCTATCTTTACACGCTACTTATTTTTAGGTAATATTTTTCATCTGTCGATAAAAAGGGGTTCAATTCCTGAGTTGGAGCGTTCTTGAGGTGTGTTTCCTCTCTACAGAGTCCGGAGTTGGAGCTTCCTTGAGATGTGTTTCCTCTCTAAAGAGTCCTGAGTTGGAGCTTCCTTGAGATGTGTTTCCTCTCTAAAGATTCCTGAGTTGGAGCTTTCTTGAGATGCGTTTCCTCTCTAAAGATTCCTGAGTTGGAGCTTTCTTGAGAAGCGTTTCCTCTCTAAAGATTCCTGAGTTAGAGCTTTCTTGAGATGCGTTTCCTCTCTAAATATTCCTGAGGTGGAGCGTTCCTGAGATTCGTTTCCTCTCTAATGATTTGCACAGGTTTCTTTGTAGTTCGTCTACCCTTGGTAAGTTTTCTGTGGTTTTCTTATGAAATATGTTTTTTTAAACATGTGTAGATGCGGGGAATTTCCTAATCTAATGGCCGCAGCCACTATCTTCATATCCTTACGTTCAACTTGCTTTTTTTTTACTATAATTATTAATCTGAGCTCGATTCCCGAGTTGGACTTCGTCTTCCTCAGATCGTCTTCTCTTGGTAAGTTTAATAAATATGAAAACATGTGTAGATGTGGGGAAGTTCCTAATCTATAATAATTTTTATATTTTATTTACAGTTAAGGCATTAACACTGTGGAGGTTTAAATACATTGTAATTTGTTTTATCAAACACTGTTTATTCCATTTTATGTAACGGTATAACCCTACGAATTTCAAGGATTTTACTTCATCATCAGGGGAGCACAAAAAAAATGTCTTGTTTGTGTTCCCCTGATGATGAGGTGAAAGCCTTGAAATCGGTAGGGTTATATCGTTACAAAAAGTGGAATAAACAGTGTTTTATAAAAACAAATTACAATATCCTAATTTAATTTTCGCAGGCACTACTTTCCCATCCCTCCACTCTCCTTGTTATTTTTTTGTAATATTTTTTATCTGTCAATAATAATGGATTGAAACGCCCTTAAGAAACGTTTCCTGTCTAATCGGCGCTGTATAAATTGTCCTTTTATTCATATTGTCATTATAAATAAGATAGTATCATGTTAAAGGAAAAATAAGTAAATAAAATACTTATTTTATATTTTTGTGTTCACCACTGGTTTATTTTTGGGTTTACTACCGGTTTCGAAGACCACCGTCTTCATCGTCAGGTAAAGATAAACTAAATTGCTAAAAATACATTCCCTGTACAAGTGTAAATAATATAAGAGGAATGAGGTAGGGGGAGAGAAGTGGGGAGAGATGTGATTCAATGGTAAATGGGGCGGGGAAAAGTTAAAATGAAAATGGATCTTTCGGGCAGGCCAGGGTCTGGATATCTAAGGGGGGTGGATTTTAAATAGGAAACATATTAAGCAAGGGGGTGGATTTTAAATAGGAAACATTATTAAAATTGGTTTGGTTGTTGATGATATTTAGACTTGATTTTATAATATATTATACATTTTTTAATCTCGAAAATTTCCAAATTGTCAAGATGCAATCCCCCTCGGCTTATGTGTAGAATCCGCAAACGACGATTGATATCGAAAGAATGGTTATTTTCAATTAGATGGCTAGCGAATTCTGAAAAATTATTGTTGTTCAGGCATCTTAAATGTTCCTTAACTCGTTTTTCAAACTTTCTTGCCAATATAAAAATATGAACAATCATTACATTGTAATTTGTAAACTCCGGATTGAGTTAGTTTACTTTTCGTGTCTCTATTGTTCATATTTTTATTTTTTAATTAAACAAAAATAAACCTGTGGTGAACACAAAAATATAAAAAAATGTTTTATTTACTTATTTTTTCTTTTACATAAAACATGGCACCACAAAGTGAAACTATAGTATTTTCGAAGATCCAAGAAAAAATATGGTATCATCCTATAATATTGTTAAATGGCTAATAATTAATTTAAATTATTCAATAAAATTGATTACAGTTAATTATACCACGTACAAGCAATTAACTAAACTGATAACGATATGTGATCGCTCACATTGCGATCCAATAAATTCCATCTTAATGTCAAATAAAACACGCTTCAAAATGATAAACAAGTTACGACAAAAGTAAACAAAAAATTACTGTTATAATTGATCAACAATCAGATATATTTTAGTAATATATGACAGATTTTAGTTTTGTTTTGCTGAAGGTTGCAAATTCCAGTCAAGGTAATTGAAAAGTTAGAAAGGAAAAGAGAATGCGTTGAAATTGAAGAATTCTGCTATTGAGGTAGTATTTTTTCAGGTGATGGAAGATTTATAAGGGATTCGAACGGCGTCGAGTGGCAGGGAACTGTCAATGGGGCACAAAAACATATATGCCGTACTAGGATATTATCAAAATCTGCCAGGATTATCGTCCACTAAAGTATTTTAATACCAATTTTCATTTATAGGTGTGAATTGTGGACGTGGAATAAGACTGAAAAAGAACTGAATAAATTCTGTACAAATGCGTGCACTTAGATAGTATTTTAGTCCTAACTTCGATATATGTTAGTTAAATATGGACTTTGGTCATGATTGAAAAGAGTCGAATACATGCTGTAGAAATGCGTGCACTTATGTAGTATTTTAGTCCTAACTTCGATATATGGGAGTTAAATATGGACTTTGATCATGATTGAAAAGAGTAGAATACATGCTGTAGAAATGCGTGCACTTAGGTAGTACTTTAGTCCTAACTTCGTTATATGGGAGTTAAACATGGACTTTGATCATGATTGAAAAGAATCGAATACATGCTGTAGTAATGCGTGCACTTAGATAGTATTTTAGTACTAACTTCGATATATGGGAGGTAAACATGGACTTTGGTCATGATCGAAAAGAGTCGAATACATGCTGTAGAAATGCGTGCACTTAGATAGTATTTTAGTCCTAACTTCGATATATGGGAGTTAAACATGGACTTTGATCGTGATTGAAAAGAGTATAATACATGCTGTAGAAATGCGTGCACTAAGGTAGTATTTTAGTCCTAACTTCGATATATGGGAGTTAAACATGGACTTTGATCGTGATTGAAAAGAGTATAATACATGCTGTAGAAATGCGTGCACTTAGGTAGTATTTTAGTCCTAGCTTCGATATATGGGAGTTAAACATGGACTTTGATCATGATTGAAAAGAGTCGAATACATGCTGTAGAAATGCGTGCACTTAGGTAGTATTTTAGTCCTAACTTCAATATATGGGAGTTAAACATGGACTTTGATCATTATTGAAAAGAATCGAATACATGCTGTAGAAATGCGTGCACTTAGTTCATTCAACAAAATGAGATCAATATTCTGAAAAGATAAATTGAATCTGAAACTAAGGCAGAGAATGTTGAAGTGCTATGTTTGGTCTGTTCTGTTGTATGGCTCGGAAACATGGACGCTGAAGGTTCATACTATGAATCGGTTGGAAGCGTTCGAGATGTGGTTGCACAGGAGAATGCTTCGTATACCGTGGACTGATATGATCACCAATTCGGAGGTCTTGAGGAGAGCTAATTGCAGTAGACAGCTGCTGACAGATATAAAGGTCCGCAAGATATCCTATCTGGGCCACATTTTACGTGGAGAGAAGTACGAAATCATCCAGTTGATACTGATGGGCCAGATCGAGGGGCAGCGTGGTCCTGGTATAGTAGAAGGCAAACATCTTGGCTGCGCAATATAAGAGACTGGACGGGGATGAGGCGTGTGGAGGACCTGTTCCGGGTTGTGCAAGATAGAAAAGCCTTTGCCAGAGTGATTGCCAACGTCAGGGGGACCTGATAGGCCACGACAAGAAGAAGAAGATAGTATTTTAGTCCTAGCTTCGATATATGGGAGTTAAACATGGACTTTAATCATGATTGAAAAGAGTCGAATACATGGTGTAGAAATAGCGTGATCTTAGAAGAATACACGGAGTGACTGTGTGTGACAGAATATGGAATGAAGTAATTAGGGATGAGCGTGAACTTAAGGCTGTTGTTAGAGCACGATGATGAAGATGGTTTGGGCACGTGGAACAAATGAATTATGAAAGACTAACTAAACAAATATACAGTGCATATGTGAGTGGAAGGCGTGGTAGAAGAAGACCAAAGAAAGTATCGTTGGATAAAGTATATATTTTGAAAGAAGAAAATGTAAAAAGTTAGAGGAATTATTCGAGCTGTACGAGATGACGCATGGATGTAGAAGGGATGATATACGAGTATGTTTGTTGTGGTAGGAAAGTCAAACAAAAAAAAAACAAACAGAGATTATCTATTGGCCTTTCCAGTTCACCGCTCCTCTTTTTTTACGTCGTCCTTTATTGTCCATGCAGTGAGACTCTGGAATCAGTTACAAAACAATATAAGACTTGCTCCGTCCTTGGTATGCTTTAAGAAACGACTGAAAAAACTCTTAACTTCTAGTCAGTAAAATAACGTGTTTCATTCCTGATTTTTCTTTTCCTTTCCTCTCCACCATCCCTTCCTTTCCTTTGATTGATGATATCTCACTTTATATGAAAGAAAATGTTCGGGTGACTGTCCGTCTTTGTGGGGTTTGTAAGCATATGCTCACGTATGTGTTTATCTGGTTGATTGGATGAGATTGCTGCCTTTACTTTGTCTGGTTGATTGGATGAGATTGCTGCCTTTATTTTGTCTGGTTGATTGGATGAGATTGCTGCCTGACAATAATCCCGCCAGATTATATTTGCAATAAAAGTGTTAAATAAATAAATAAAAGTCTGGCACCCTCTCCTTTTTGCCTACCCCGATAGGGAGACGTCGTGACGGTATCTATGTTTGTTCGTTTGGGAACTAGGAAGATTTCAATGTTAATACCAGACTGAAATCCTACAATAAAAAGAAGATGTTCTAATAGTAATCGAGCATACATCCTTAACACATTCACTGCGATATGTATTTATAGAATAGTGTAGAGGTACTGAAAAAAATCATATTTTCGAAACCTTAAAATCTTAAAATATTCGGTACCATACAAACAAAGAGAATCGAATGACGCGCAACGGGCGTCATCAGCGTCTCGACAAAAAATGTGTTGACGCCCCAGGGGCGTCTTTAGCAGCGAACGTGTTAATGCTGGAAGACAGGTTTTTTACCAACCACGGGGATTATGATTTTAAAAATCCTCAGATATTTCGGTACGGATCAAAGGGTGATTCTCAAACTATACGCACCATGTCGAGTTTCATGAGATGTGAAATTGAAGAAGCCTTGAACAAAAATTCAATAGTCCTACTAAGGGTTTTCAAGTTAGTTTGAACTCTCCCGTGATACTAGAAGCACTAAGTTTATATGCCTAACCTTGCAAGGAATCACCCTTTGATCTACTTATCAATTACATAATCAATAGAATGGCTGAACACTCAGTCAGATGTGGTATAGAGATATTGAATCAACTGAGCAACACTGTGGATATATTCTCGGCATCAACTAGTTATATGAGTCGAATCTTGACTGATAAGACTATCGTAAGGAAGACCTTACTTCTTTTCCTCAGATCCTGTTTGTGTAACAGAAGAAAACCATGCAAAGAAGTCGATAAAAAATAGATCTACTAAAAAAACTTTCTTAGTAGTTCTTATATTTTCTTAGTATTTTGTCCCCCATGTATTTAGGAAATGAAATATTTATTAATTACTGTTATATTACTTCATTATAATTCAAATTACTTACATGGCCCCATGCACAATATAAATCGGAGGCCCTGTTCAAAATTAAAGCGCGATTTTACGCAGCAAAAAATTTTGTATTTAGGAACAAAATCAATTCTCGTATTCTTTCTTTGGCGACAACCGTCGTACGGGCTTTGTCCTATTTATACTATAATTCTCAGTAAGCATTGATTTATTTGCCACATATAACTTACCCACTTCACAGGGAAACACGAGTTATTATTTTTCCTATTGTTCTTATTTTAAGATAATTGTGTTTAATTTTTTAATTTTATTGCACATTATTTAGATTTAATTGAGATCTAGGTACCTGTTTTGAATATAGAGGAAAAATAAAAATAAAATTGTAGCGGGCATTAATGTTTCGGGTGTACTCCATGTTTAATCCGACGGCTTGCAATGACGGATTGGGCCATTAATATTTAGGCAACACTTGAATGAGCTGTAAATGTAGGTGCTAGGAGAGAATGATTAGATTAGCCAAGTTAGCGAGAATCTTGCAAAATTCCTTCAACACTGCAAAAAGCAGCAATTATTCAAAAACTCTTTCACAATTACGTGCTTTAGTGCTTTGAACAGTGGCGTCACAGTATACGAAAAGACAAAAGTTTTACATTCTTCCAGTGATTTCCTTCTTTCAAAATTTCGTATACTAAAAAAATAAACATAAATTTATTAATAACAACACATTACAGTACCCGGCAATAAGTAATACACATCGGGCTTAAGAAAGAGACTGTCGGCCATAATCGGCTAACTTCGGCTTTGTAGAGCGTCGTCTCTGTCATTCATACACGTGTTCCGTCGCAATTTGTCAGTCAAAAAGTTTAACAGCTCTTTCTACTCGTAGATACCGGACAGTTAGCGCATCGTGCGACCGAGGCGATATAAATCTAAGACAGAATCTATCAAATAGTCTGGGCTCATCTAATATCATCTCTCTGGTCGAGCTACCCCCACCAATAGAGGGCAAGCCCGGCGAGGATATCAGATGTTTTTAAGTCCTTACCCTTGTACATGTGGACTAGAAAAATACAGAAAATTAATAAATGACAATTAATAAGCAATCCATTCAGTTAATAAAATAATACTTGATCCTACCATACTTTTATTGGTCTTCCTCTACCATACATTTCACTCACATTTGCACTTTATATTTATTTTGTTAGCCTTTCTTAATTTATTTGTTCCACATGCCCAAATCATCTCAGCGTTTTCTTCTTCATATTACTTAACATGTCAGCCTTAAGTTCACATTCATCCCTTATCACTTCATTTCATATATTTCCCTACCCCCACCCCCATGCATCTCAATAAACGAATTTCTACAACATTTAATCGGCTCTTTTCCGTATTTTTCCACTTTCATGTTTCACTCCCATGTATCAAAGTTGGTACTAAAATACTGCTGTAAACTGTCATCTTAACGGATTTTGATATTGTTCAGTTCGAGTATATATGTTTTAATACCCCCATTGTTTCCTATCGCTACACGCCATTCGATATCCCTGTAAACTCTTCCATCATCTCAGATAATACTATCTAAATATCGGAATTCATGAACTCCAATCTTTCATCGGTCACTCATATATCGCCTTTACTTTAATTGGTCATTCATATAACGCATTTACATTCATTGGTCACTCATATATCGCATTTACTTTCATTGGGCACTCATACATCGCATTTACTTTCATCGGTCACTCATGTATCGCATTTACTTTCATTGGGCACTCATACATCGCATTTACTTTCATCGGTCACTCATATATCGCATTTACTTTCATCGGTCACTCATATATCACATTTACTTTCATCGGTCACTCATATATCGCATTTACTTTCATTGGTCACTCATATATCACATTTACTTTCATTGGTCACTCATATATCGCATTTACTTTTCCTTTCACACTTTTTTATCACGATGACTTTGGATTTGTAATATTCAGTCACAGATCTTAATCTTCGCATATTTCATACAATTCACTTATCAAAGTTTGTATTTCATCTCCATTCTCCAGCATCGGCATTCTCGTAAATTCCCATTCGAGATTTATATTCTACCCATTGATCTCTGTAGTACTTTCACTCATGAACTATGTAAATATTAAACAATCAGGGTAAAATAACGCTTCCTTGCTTTATCCCTTTTAAAATATTAAATCCTTCCATCGAGGCACTGTTCACTCTTTCTTATAAAGGGTCTGTAGGGAATACCCACGTCCCTAAAATATTGTCAACATGCAGGGTCAACGACCGATGAATCAACCTCTGGATATGTACAAATGTCACATACCAGAACGTCAATACTGTTTACACGCAAATAATATTTACATCGCATTCCACGGTAGAAAGAGAACATATCACGCCGTCTCGCCGTTTCGACAATAAATATTCTACCCACTGTATTATCCGCAGCGTCTGCGACCACCTCAGCACGCGCAGGAGTGAGATCGAGATATACCGCGGACGCAGTCACGCGCCCCGTTCTGAAATTCTATATATACCTACTTATCGATGAATAAAGAGCACTTGTTATTATTCGCTTGACCATTCATTTATGTTTACTATTTATTGATTATTCACTCTCACTTTTTCGCATTCCTGAATCGACGTATTTTATTTTAAATACAAAACAAATCAAAATCATCACGACGTATCAAATTAAGCATCCCGCTAAATTGATGACCCCGAACGAAAAGGAACACAGAATTCGACTAACGCGAATACAGAGATGTCAACAACATCATCATCAGCACATCCTACTAGGACACACGCTAAAGGTCTTTCAAATTGAGCGTTTTTTTTTAATTTAATTTTTTTTAATTCTTGAATATAACACACAATTTGCTTTGATTTCAAAAAAAACTTTTTATTGTTCATTGAAGTATAATGTATGACATTTAAACACAAAAAAAAACAATATCCTCCAAATGTCCACCTCTCGCAGCTCCACATACGTCCACGTCCACTCTTTTGTCAAAATTATCGATGACGTTTTGGCATAATTGCGGTTCTAGCTCACCAATAACGCGAATAATTTCGTTATTCAGCTCAGGAATTGATTTGATGTTATTCTTATAGACCTGGCTTTTCACGTAACCCCAGAGAAAATAGTCCGACGGTGTCAGATCACGTGATCTTGGTGGCCAATTAACATCACCGTTTCCGGAGATTACAATAAATAAAATAATTCAACAATTTGAACGCGTTGTTGTGTAGTATACGACTCCATTTTTATAAATGTCATGCATTACACTTCTCAAATGTCACAAGACCCAGGCAAGTTCGCGACGCCATCTGTGTTTTATCCAAGAATTAAAAAAAAACGCTAAATTTGAAAGACCCTGTACATGCTCTACTTTTGGCATATGATGACGCAATACCACACATGAATTGAGTAATAGTTTCCAATATTGTTTACAATTACATTATTTAGGGTTTGACCAGTCTTCGTGGTTTCTCCTTCACTGTATGTTACGTCTGTCAAGCGGCGCTTTCAAGGTTTTGGGAAACTCCCAATATCCAAGCTGGAGAACAGCACAATAACTTGGAGATGGAGATGGTAGTATGTTATGGTGTCTCAATTGTTTGGCTGGTAGAAAATCCCACGTCTGCGAGTATTTGATTAGCCTGATTTAGAATCGAGCGGATTCGCGATTAAAAAATGGCGATTGATCAAATGAATACAAGAAGAACGAAGTCTTAAGCGATCCTCCGACGGCCTCCGTAGCCTAGCTGGTAAGACGCCTGTCTTCTAACCCTTAAGTTGCTGGTTCAAACCCCGCTGGAACCCAGTTTTTTTTAAAAAGGATTCCAGTTTGGTTTCACTTAAGGCTTCTTTTATATATTTTATTTATTTATTTATTTAACACTTTTTTGCAAATACAACCTGGCGGGTGTATTGCCAGGCGGCAATCTCTTCCAACCAACCAGACAAAAGTAAATGAAGCAAGTTAACATACATGGTTGCGTAAATCATTCAAATTACTATTCATCCCCCGAAATTCATAAACACATACGTGAGCATATGTCCACAAGCCCCACAAAGACGGACAAACTCCCGAACATTCTTTTTCATATAAAGTGAGATATCTTTAATCAAAATAAAAGGAATGGATGGTGGAGAGGAAAGGAAAAATCGGGAATGAAACACGTTATTTTACTGACTAGAAATTAAGAGTTTCTTCAGTCGCTTCTTAAAGTATGCCAAGGACGGAACGAGTCTTATATTGGTTTTTATCTTCTGATTGGTTGAAAGAGATTGCCACATGGCGATTAGTCCGCCAGGTTGTACTCTATACAATGGAAGTATAATATAATACGATTACATTACAATACGATCCTCGTTGACAGTCTTCAGCTTCTCAGCAAATTCAACGCTGATTTTCTTCCCCCAATAATATTTGATGGTTCTTCCATACTATTAAATAAAACAGTTAAAAACTTAGGAGTGCTAATAGATAACACTCTCCTATAGCGAGATCAAATAAATGAGGTAAGCCGAAGGATCTTCTTCAGCCTTCATTCCCTTAAAGTGTTGCAAAGATTCCTGCCTACTAAAATTTACTCGTGCAATCTCTGCTCTTTTCGATTTTGAGCTATGCGGACATATATTATTTAAGTATTATGGTGGAACACCTGAACAAATTATGGTGCCTTTAAAATGTTTATCTACGATTTATATTCAACTTAAGAAAGTTCGATCATATCACTTCATACCAGAATATGCAGACATGTTGAACGTAAGAAATAGACGTGAAATTAACATTCTGTCACTATTATGTTGTTTATAGTTAAGGCATTAACGTTGTTGAGTTGCTGAAAACATGAAAATAACATCGGCCGACGTTCACAAAACGGGCGAATCGACTACCTCAAATGGATGCCCGAAAGCTACTGAAGCGAGAGAAAAATTCTGTCACTATTGTATAAGATCCTTTACTTTTCCACGGTGATAGACTTGCGCTATATTCAAAAAGAGATTGTTAATTGGCTTTCGCAGTTCATCCCTTTTCTTTTTTTTACGCCGTCCTTCACTATCAGTGAAACGGTGTGGTATTTATGCATATAAAAATAAATGAAGCTGCCCATCTCTGTTTCCAGCATCACGGAATACGTCAGCTCGGCTTTGCTTACCCAAATATTGTTATTTGATTGTTATCTTTTCCTCAGCAAAAAGTGGTAACATCAAAATTACTTAATTTTTTTCATACTATTGTTATTTTTATAAATATTAAGCAACTATTATACTAAACATTTACTTAAGGAGACTGGATCCAAAAATGTATACCGGTCCCACCACCACTACTGACGTTGTTATGGGGGACAAAATAAGTCTCCATCCAGCGCAATCTACACTAGAAGCTCGAGACTTTTATATTTTATGAGCGTGACATCACGTAGTGACGAAGAACTACCCAAAGGGACACATCTAAGTATGAAAAGAATAATGTCGACGACGAACTTAAGGTCCGATGTCATCGGAGAAGGAATATAACTTCATACCAGAAGGCATTGAACTGGTTGAATGTTAGAAATAGACGCCAAATTTACATACTGTATCTATTGTATAATATCCTTAACTGTCCCGCCACCCCTCTTATCTCGCCGAGAATTTTCAGCGTCTTTCCAATCATGGATTAGCGCTACGCTCAAACAGAGATTGTTTTTTGGCCTTTCCAGTTCACCGCTCCTCTTTCTTTACGTCATCCTTTACTGTCCATGCAGTGATACTCTGGAATCAGTTACAAGCCAATATAAAACTCGCTCTGTCCTTGGCATGCTTTAAGAAGTGATTGAAAAACCTTTTAATTTCTAGTCAGTAAAATAACGTGTTTCATTCCTAATTTTTCTTTTCCTTTCCTCTCCACCATCCCTTCCTTTCCTTTTGATTGATGATATCTCACTTTGTATGAAAAATAATGTTCGGGTGACTGACCGTCTTTGTGGGGTTTGTGGGCATGTGCTCACGTATATGTTTGTGGATTTCGTAAGGATGGATAGTCAATTGAATGATTTATGTGACCACGTAACTTGCTTCATTTACTTTTGTCTGGTTAGTTGGAAGAGATTTCCGCCTGGCAATAAGCCCGCCAGATTGTATTTGCAATAAAAGTTTTCAATAAATAAATAGATAAATATAACTTGCAGCGTATTAAATTTACTTAAGGGAGTATTCTACTCTAGAAATTTGAAAAAATAGTTTTTTTTGCATTTTCTTAAAGTTTAAATCTTTAAGAATATGTTCTCAAAAGGAAACTTTTAAATTCTCAATATTTACGAAGTTATAGCTATAAATGAGGCAGCAATTACGCCGCACCGGAATGACTCGGACAATAATCTCAAAACTTTAAACGCGTTTTTCTCGAAACTACTTTTTTCGACCTGGTCGACATAAAATCTCAAGTTCTATCCAACCGATTGCCTTCAAATTTAGTATGAAACTTTGATAAACATGTTTATATCGTTCTTACCTTGGAAAATTCAAAACTATTTTTTTTTTTTAATTTTTTTTTAAATTTAAAAATTTAAAAAAAGGGTAAAAGTGTCATTTAACTTTTTTTTTTAGTTTTGGTACCAACTTTAACGACATTATTTTTTTATCAAGAAAATATGTATGATTTTTGTTTTGGGTTTACAAAAGGATTCCAATCATGTCGACCAGCTCACCCTCTTTTTTACGACAAGATATGACAGCTGATGACATTTTGAATTTTGAATTTTATTTTTCAAAAAATTTTTTGTACATTCTCAAATCATCAATAAACAAATTGTAAAAATTGTGTAGGAAAAATATTTTTTGTTTTTTTTTTATTTTGTCTGAAAAAACGCCTGAAATGCACACCTCTAGAGTAGAACACCTCCTTAATCTGTTCACCGCGTTAAAAATCAAATTCCACGAATCCTGTGCGCGGCACAATTTCAGCGTTTTTAAATTTCTAAGTTTAAACGCGTATTTTGTTTAGAACCACTGACCTAAGGCCTAAAGTTCAAACAGCCCAGCAAGTTGCTTGGTACTTGCACAGAGAACTTCAACTGCAGCAAAACTATCTTTGAAGCCAGATCGGGGTGGCTAATCTGTCCGAAGAGGAACCGATGTACTCGTAAGACTGAATGAATCCTTTTGGAAATTATTGACTCGATATCATCGCTGTATCACAAAATCTGAAACCGATCTTTAGCCAATTTCAATTAAAACCCCAACCATCTCAATTGAGATCCCTCGATATATTTAACTAAAGGATTTATTTTTACAGTATCTTCTATCCCTGAAGATTGCTCATTTGACTTCTCTGAGATATCTCATTTCTGTCGCCTGAATTCTTGATCTGACCCTCTTCGCGTAGACCCATTACGCCTGGTAAATTATTCGAGACTTGATTATCTACATTCAGACTGCTTTGCAGATCCTAAATCCTCCCACGCCTGTATTCTTGATCTGAGTCTCTCTATATGGATGCATTTCTCGTGACCATACCTTAAAATTCAAGATACGATTTTCTACATTGAGACTGCGTCTCTTTTACATTCAGTCTGCGCTGCAGATCCTCCCTCCTTCCAAGACTGTATTCTTGATCTGAGTCTCTCTATATGGATGCATTTCTCGTGACCATACCTTAAAATTTGAGACACGAATTTTCTACATTGAGACTGCGTCTCCTTTACATTCAGGCTGCGCTGCAGATCCTCCCTCCTTCCAAGTCTGTATTCTTGATCTGAGTCTCTCTATATGGATACATTTCTCGTGACGATATCTTAAAATTCGAGACACGAATTTTCTACATTGAGACTGCTTTTCCTTTACATTCAGACTGCTTTGCAGATCCTCTCTCCTCTTATATCAATCCTCGATTCTCTTCATTGAGACTTCTTCTTTCATGGAATTATATATCAGAATATTTAACAACAAATTACTTTGTTGTTGTTTATAGTCAAGGCATTAACGTTGTGAAGGTTTAAAGACATTGTCATTTATTTTTATCAAACACTGTTTGTTCCACTTTTTTGTGACGGTATAACCCTACCGGTTTCAAGAATTTCACCTCATCTTCAGGGGAGCTCAAACAAGGAATTAAAAACCATAAAAAATATAACTATTTTTTATGGTTTTTAATTCCTTGTTTGAGCTCCCCTGAAGATGAGGTGAAATTCTTGAAACCGGTAGGGTTATACCGTCACAAAAAAGTGGTCTAAAAAGTGGCAAATAATGTCTACCCTTGAATTCACTTTTAAAAAACAAAACAAAAAAGAAACGTATAAAAGATCATATATTTAACGACACCTATAAGCATACCTATAAATGGAGCAAAGTCCTATTTATAAAAAACATACACGAATAACGAAGAAAAAAGTCTTGTTTGCGCTCCCCTGAAGATGAGGTGAAAGCCTTGAAGCCGGTAGGGTTATACCGTCACAAAAAAGTGGAATAAACAGTGTTTGATAAAAATAAATTACAAATTACTTTGGTATTACGATAATTATATGTATCATTGCGGCGCCTGTTTCAAACTCCTCGAGGGCCTCTTCAGTCGGAATGATCCCGGTTTTTAATATGAGTAAGGTAAGGTTTAACTGGTTTAACATTTCTATAAAGAAACGCTGAGATGTGATATTTGAAGTCGCTGTTTGAATCAAACCAACGAAGGTGCGAGTTTAATGGCAGCCGATAACTGATTCCAAAGTCTGGCGACTTAGACAGTAAAGAATGACGTGACGAACGAAGATCGATTAACTGAAAATGCCTAAAGGTAATCTTTACTATTCCATGATCTGAGGGTGATATTAAGGGGGGGTGGGACATTAATTATCCTATGAATTGAAATAGAAACACATAAAGCTATTCGCTCATCAGAAAAGCCACAGTTAAATACTCCCAACAAGCATATTTAAAAACTCCGATGTGTGAAAATCGCATATATTACAATATATTATTGTTATAGCGATAACGTTTTATAAAATACGATATCTCATCTCACGGTTCGGAGTCGGTCGCCTTAAAACAGAAGGAATAAAATAAAATAGTGTGTGAATTGTCGATACAACGCGGATGCGCTTTATGAAAATCACACTGCGTTATGACGGCATACTGAATCATTGCATCCGCTATCAAAATTTGTGACCCGTTACCGATAAAAAATTTAAAAAATAAAAAATAAAATATGGAGGTTTGAAGACATTATTTGTTTAACCGACGACGAATTTAAAAAGGAATTAAAAACCATAAAAAATAACTACAAATAATGGCTACCCTGGAATTCACTTTTAAAAAACAAAACAAAAAAGAAACTTATAAAAGAGCATATATTTAACGACACCTATAAGCATACCTATAAATGGAGCAAAGTCCTATTTATAAAAAAACATATCATACGAAATAACGAAAAAAAATCTAAGTCACATAAAGCCAGCTTTTTACACTAATTTTAATCTCCGGAAACTCTTATTTAACGGGAAAGGCAAAAATGGAATTCTTAGCAATAGTGGTGTGCATAAACTTTTATGTGCTGACTGTGATAATTTCTATATAGAAAAGACAGGAAGATTATTTGAAAAGACATTTAGTGAACACAAATCCGCCATTTTCTATCGATGATGCCAAATTCTTACATATCAGTAGTAACGGAAATAAATAAGATACATTAGAGGCACTAGAAATTTCTAAGTCAGTGCATCGGGGTGAACATCTGGCAAACACATACATTCCCAAGATCTCACTGCTGCTCGCTGAAGTTGTCTCCCTCCATCTACAATCCTCAACTCGAATGTTTACCGTTAGAAGTGCGTATATCGGTACCAGTTCGAACAGAATTTCAGTCTTGTTTGAGCTCCCCTGATGAAGACGTGAAATCCTTGAAACCGGTAAGGTTTTATCGTTACATAAAGTGGAATAAACAGTATTTGATAAAACAAATTACAATGTATTTAACCTTTCCCTTCCTGTGCTAAAAAAATCCGCCCGTTCAGGTGCTGTGTATTCAATACACATCAATACCCATGTAAAAATGAGCGATTTACAATCGAAAAAATAAGAATATGCATAGCCAATCGCTTAAATTAATTAAATTTAAAGTCAAAAGTGATAATAATTGAAATTTAATTTCTGAAAACATGAAAAAAACATCGGCCGACGTTCACAAAACGGGCGAATCGACCACCTCAAATGGATGCTCGAAAGCTACTGAAGCGAGAGAAGCGATCGAAATGAGATTCTATTTCTTGCGTTCCAGTATACCGAAGTAGAGTGAGAGTGAGACGGGAATATCGTCGTTTTTTTTAGAATGAATATACCTACGTCACACACTGGCACACGTTTGATTGTATTGGTGAATTTATTCCCGATATTCACAAAATATCTCTGATGTGGCCGATAAGGGCTAATTATTATTAATATTATTTTTTCATTCAATGCGTAAATGTATTACGGAGGAATATCTAAAAGCTGAACCTAATATTTATTATATTTATAGAGATACTCGTTTTAAAGTTTTTAGAAGCAATGTGTACTAGTTACACATCACAGGGAAGGAAGGGTTAAACCTCCACAATGTTAATGCCTTAACTAAAATAGTAAAATAAATAAATGTTCTAAACTCTATATTGCATTTACTTATTTTCCATCGTAGTTCAATGTTTTTTTTAGATTTTGTTTGTTCAATAATTATAGCAAGTACGAAAATAATTACTTTACAATTACCCATTGAAAATAATTCTCCAACTTTTGTAGATTTTATCCAGAAGTTAACACTAATTAGGAAGCCAAATTAGTGTATTTATATTTACATGGACCTTTATTAATTCCTTACTTAAATAATTGTTAGGCCCATAATACGGAAAACAGCAATTGTCATTATGGATAGAACAATGGGTGGCTAACTATATGTTACATGCAACAGACCTACAAATTATAATTTACTTTAGAATAGCTACGATTCAGTACTTTATATAAGCCTATACAGCCATACCTCGCTTTATGGAAGAAATACAATCGTGAATTCATTATTCCCATATATAGGGGTTCGTGGGCATGTGCTCACGTATATGTTTATGGATTTCGTGGGGATGGATAGTCATTTGAATGATTTATGCGACCACGTAACTTGCTTCATTTACTTTTGTCTGGTTGGTTGGAAGAGATTGCCGCCTGGCAATAAGCCCGCCAGATTGTATTTGCAATAAAAGTGTTAAATAAATATATAAATATTATAATTTATTTAATCAAACATTGTTGTTTATAGTTAAGGCATTAACGTTGTGGAGGTTTAAAGATATTGTAATTTATTTTTAACAAACACTGTTTATTCCACTTTTTTATGACGGTATAACCCTACCGGTTTCAAGAGTCTTGTTTACGCTCCCCTGAAGATGAGGTGAAAGCCTTGAAACCGGTAGGGTTATACCGTCATAAAAAAGTGGAATAAACAGTGTTTGTTAAAAATAAATTACAATAATCAAACATTGTTTATTCCACTTTACATAACGGTATAATCCTATCGATTTCAAGGTTGTCACCTCATTACCAGACTTTATATAACGGTATAACTCTACCAGTTTCCAGGTTTTTACCTCATCATCAGAGGAGCACAAACAAGAATTATTCAAGACTGTTAATTCTACTTTCTATGACGATATGGTCCTACCGGTTTCAAGGTTTTCAAAAAATATATGTGTTTCTGTAGCTTGGATTTCTTCACATTTCGGTATCACTGGTAATGAATGTGTTGATTCCTTGGTAAAAGAAGCATATTCTACCGGTTGTCCCGTTTCTGATTTTTCACAAACATGATACTTGACACCGATGGGCGTTGGATTGGGATATATCTGGTGTAAATTAGGGCTGTAGCTATAAATTAATCCAACAATCTACCTCTCTGAAACCAAGGTTTAATATAATAATAATGAACAAGATGGAAGTGTCTGTCATGTGTCATTTGCGGACGGGCCACTGCGTGGTGGCTAGTCACCTTTACAGAATGGGTAGTGTGGAGAATCCTGGCAGTGAGTGTAGTCTAAACGATGAAACTTTAGACCATGTATTTTTCGGTTGTCCTTTGCGAGACAGATTTGGTTTGCTAAATGCCATATCTTCACCGCATCCAAAGAATTTTATTTATTATTTATTTATTATTACACATGACAAGAAATATACATAATTTGCGAAAAAAACAACAGGTATTTTAATTAAGACATACATTATTTTAACGGATCTGGGTTTGTCGCCTTTCATTTGTCGTATCTCCAGTAAACTAGGCTTTGGCCTCTATCTCACTGAGGATATTTAGCATGAAAAAATAAATCGATACTTCTTTCCGATTTTTGATTACACAAAAACAAAACCCCGTTGCACGTTCTCATCAACCTGACAAACAGTGACACTCAATTACAACTGGAAACATCATGCGGAATCAAACTCTTCACACAGCATCACTCCAGAAAGACCGAACCTGTTCATCCCATAATATACCGCACACAATCATAAGAATAAAAACAAAAGTAAAACCAAAAATGAACCCAAAATGAAACAAAAATAAAACCAAAAAAGTTCATCCCATAATATACCGCACACAATCATAAGAATAAAAATTAATACAAAAATATACAGAAACACAAATACAAAACAACAAAAATCAAAACAACAAGAAGAAACCCACACTCAAGAGCCCACACAAATCTTTTCCACACGTCATTCATCCTGAAAGCCCAAGTACTCAAAATCCTGTCGCAATAACAACCACGCTCCGATCTACTGTCTAAATGGTTTTCCTTCCTTTATCTTTATTGACTTCGGCACGCTATTGTACGTCATGGGAGCTAAATAAGCATATTGCCTTTGGGCAAAAGAGGTTTAAATAAGAATGTTGCGTTTCTTCGTCGATTTTTTTACATTTGTAGACCGATTATTACATTTTTAAAGCTTAAGCAGGCGAAACTTTAAATTATCTATAATTTATATTTTTTAAGATTAGTTTTATTATATTGACTCATTAATTATTAAATATTATGATTATAATTATAATATTATAATTTAAAAACAATGTCTGTAATTTATTATTACCACTACTTTTTGTATCTTCATGTTAGTTTAAGATAAAGTTTTGTATTATTTGTCAATAATTTTAAGTACTTGTATAACCTGTCACATGTTCATTTGTATATAAAGACACTGTTGTGTCGTTAATTAAATAAATAAATAAATAAATATAGTGACTTTAATTTGGTGGCACAAATTTTCATAATTTGGGTTGATTGCCTATTAAAAAAAACAAGAGTGCTATCTACATTTTTGAATTCAAGTGTAAAATTGTCGAAGAGTAAAAATCAGTCCGGAACACAGAAATTTAAAGTGCAAATATGAGTGGATGGTGTAGTAGAGGAAGTTGTGTCAATTAAATGCAAATATGAGTGGATGGTGTAGTAGAGGAAGTTGTGTCAATTAAATGCAAATATGAGTGGATGGTGTAGTAGAGGAAGTTGTGTCAATTAAATGCAAATATGAGTTGATGGTGTAGTGGAGGAAGTTGTGTCAATTAAATTATATTTTGAAAAGTCAGAGAAATTGCAGTAGTTGTATGAAACGGTATATGGATGTGGAAGGGAATGTTTTTTTTAAAGAATAGATATGACCGAAGTCATAGGTATCCTTCTACCTCGAAAACTAGGTGGAAAAAATATCTGTTCCGCACGGAAGTCTATTCCATTACCGCGCGGCCATGCACAACATTTACGAAATAGGAACGTCTGGCGCTCTATTCGCTCTGCTAAGTCTGACAAAGAAATGACGTGATGATATATATGTATTTAGGATTATATTGTCACATTGGGTCGTTTTTTATTTAATAATTTATGGCATGGAGACATAGGGTAAATGTCCCAAATATCGCCTACCCTAACTATTTCTCTGTATCTCAGTCTCCTGGATTAGGAAATCAAGCTGGAAACTAAATTAATATCACTAGGAACTATCCTCCTTTGGTTTCCAGGAATCAAATCACTTTTCAACCTATGCTACTTTATGTTAACTAGCAAAATTTTAAAAAAAATTCAAGGAAATTTTCCAAGATTGGGTTCCTAATATCGCCTACCCTTGTTCCTATTACCGAAATTAGGAACACCTGTTAAAAACGAGTTGCTAGTAGAGCACACATACCTTTTGTAAACTATTTTCAAACTTTTCCTCAAAAACAAGACTTAAATGTAAAACAAGAACAAAAACAAATGCTTCATAATTTATTAGAAGAAAAAAAAAACGTTCGTCACTGCCTCAAACACTTCAGACGCCATATTGTTTTTGCTGTCACTCGTAGAAAGCTTACCGCTGGCGCTACGTGTGGCAACACCCTAAACCATCAAGGTACTACTCAAACTCATAGATATAGTAGCATGTATAGTAGCTTGTAAACACGAGTAGGCGATTTTAGGCACATGGGCGATATTTGAGACACCTACCCTGATTTTTATTGTCATTTTCTTTCATTACGAAGAGTTTACATCATTCTGTAGAATGACGACGAGTCCTTCTCCACGACACCTTAAAAAGTCCTTGCTCATCGCACCAGATAACTCTTTCCTGTTTCAACAATAACACCATCCAGTGAGGAGACACAAACGGTGTCTCTGCAAGGATAAAAATCAATCACCCAACACGAAAATAACAGTTTTTCAAAGCTCCAGTGAAAACGTCATCCTGTCCCACTAATAGGCACCCCGCCACTTACACAAATTAAAATGTCGCAACTGATTGAGTCATTTAGGAGAGAATTTTGTAAAAAGTCGTGACCCAAAATTGACAGTTTTGTCAACATGAATATATAAATTGATATAAAATGGCGGGTAAATGTAGAATAATAATATCAAACATAAATAACAAATAAAAACTCGCCATGAATGGGAGCATTCAATTACTTTTACTTTTTGTCATGAATCGATTTAATCTTCAAAAGGGTTTATGCTTCTTGCAACACTCTTGAATCAGACATTCTCAATTTGTAGCGAATTTTTTAATTCTATCTTTTTTTAATTATTTAGCAATCCACCCACATTAGGATGATTTGATGTGACGTCTACTTCTACAATACATCCAATCCATCCTGTTGGAAAAGTTCCATCAAGATAAGACCTCACATCACGATGGTAGTGGGTAGGCACCATTTTACTGGAAATAAAAGTCTTCCTATTCCTTCACTCCTCACATGGTATAACGAATTCTTGTAGTAAGTTCAAGTAAATGGCATGGTGTCAAGTGTCTAGACGTTTTTTTTGTTACCTATTAATAAATATACAATTTCGCCAGTTTTCTTTTCTCTGACGTATTTATCAATTTCGCCAGTTTTCTTTTCTCTGACGTATTTATAAATTTCGCCAGTTTTCTTTTCTCTTACGTATTATCAATTTCACCAGTTTTCTTTTCTCTTATGTAACATATTATCAATTTCGCCAGTTTTCTTTTCTCTGACGTATTTATCAATTTCGCCAGTTTTCTTTTCTCTTACGTATTATAAATTTCGCAAGTTTTCTTTTCTCTTACATATTATCAATTTCGCCAGTTTTCTTTTCTCTTATGTATCATATTATCTATTTCGCCAGTTTTCTTTTGTCTTACGTATTATCAATTTCGATAGTTTTATTTTCTATTACATATTATCAATTTAGCCAGTTTGCTATTCTGGTATGTTACATACTCGTATCATATAATCGAATGAAAATTTTGTACCTTTTCAAATAATATTTCGAAATGTTATTAAAAACTCGAGATAATGATACTACCCCGGTTAATTCGCGACCCGATTAATGCGACCCTAATAATCGAGAGTTTACTGAATACCTACGAGTATATGTCTCTGGTCGAGCCACCCCCACCAATAGAGGGCAAGCCCGGTCTTGAGGATATCAGATGTTTTTAAGCCCTTACCCTTGTACATGTGGACTAAAAAAATACAGAAAATTAATAAATGACAATTAATAAGCAATCAATTGCTCTTGCGATAGTGGTGCTATCGGGCGGTGAGGCTAAGTACTTATCGGACCGCCCTCGTATATAAAGGGTTTAGTAGATAAAATAAATCAATTCAACAATCGATCACTTTCAAACCATGGTTTAATTACAATGAGAATGAACAAGATGGAAGTGTTAGTTATGTGTCATTTGCGGACGGGCCACTGCGTGGTTGCTAGTCACCTTTAAAGGTATTGTGGAGGATCCTAACTGCGAGTGTGGTCTGGATGATGAAACTATAGATCATGTGTTTTTCGGTTGTCCTTTAAGGGACCGATTTGATTTACTAAATGCTATATATTTACTGCGTCCAACGAATGTTACGTTTCTGCTTTCTTCGAGTATGTTTTCTATTATATGTTAGATCAATTGTAATTTTTTTTAACCTTAATCAGTTGAAATTTTAAATTGTCTAGAATTGTCATTTTTTTAAATTTAGCTTTACTATATTGACTCATATAATTGCATAGTGACTTTAATTTGTTAGCGCAAATCATCCTAGGTTGGGTAAATTGTCTATTATAAAAAAAATGTATTTATACTGTATGTACATCTTTGTAAAGGGTCTTTCAAATTGAGCGGTTTTTTGAATTCTTGAATAAAACACACAATTTGCTTTGATTTCAAAAAACTTTTTATTAGTCATTGAAGTATAATGTATGACATTTAAACACAAAAAACACTATCCGCCAAATGTCCACCTCTTGCAGCTCCACAGATGTCCACTCTTTTGTCAGCATTTGACATTTTGGCATAATTGCGATTCTAGCTTGGGAGTCATTGTTATAGACCTGACTTTTCACGTAACCTCAGAGAAAATAGTCCAACGGTATCAGATCATATGATCTTGGTGGCCAATTAACATCACCGTTTCCGGAGATTATAATACATAAAATAATTCAACAATTTGAACGCGTTGCTGTATTGTATACGACTCCCTTTTTATACATGTCATACATTCCACTTCTCAAATGTCACAAGACCCAGGCAAGTTCGCAACGCCATCTGTGTTTTATCCAAGAATTTAAAAAACCGCTCAATTTGAAAGACCCTTTATAATAAAAAAATTACAATTGATCTTTTGTAAATATTTTGAAGTTTAATCAGCCGAGACTTTAAATTGTATAAAATTATAATTTTTTTAAATTAATTTTACTATATTGAGTCACATAATTGCATAGTGACTTTGATTTAGTGGCACAAATCATCTTAGTGTGAGAGTATTGCCTACTCAAAAAAATAAAAGGTTGAAGTGAAAGGGTTAGGAACGCAATTCTCGAATTGTGAGACTGGTGCCTTATCAACTAAGCCACGGAGGCTCACTAATAATGATTAAAAAAAAACAATCCAATGACTTAAAGTTTGACAATCGTTCCTAATAAATCAACTGTCAAATTACAAATGAAGTCTGCGTTCCACGGTCAATTTTAGGAAAGACTACATACAAGATGGCATTTTTTTTTATCTGTAACAATTATTATTGATAGAGGAAATAATGACATCAGCACGATATCGTGACGGGGCAGCTGTGGGCAGCATCTTGGAAGGGGACCAGACCCCAGTCAGAAAGGCGGAAGACATTGTCAATCACGCGTTATCATTTTATTGAAAGGTTAGTTAATATCAATTATTCCTTCAGTGGTTAATTTAATCTCATCTTTTGGTGCCATGTCACTTGTATTTCAAAATCAGTCAATAATCCTTTGTCGATTAATATATCCGATTGAAATGGTCTCACTTGGTGTAAAGCAGGCATGGCCAACACGCGGCCTACCAGGGGTGTTTTGTGCGGCTCGCGAGCTTTTTTTTAGGAAGCATGAAAGAAAGAATAATAAAATGTGAATTTATTGGATAAGGTTTACGACGTGGATTTCCATCGTCCATTTTTTTCACTTCATACTGTGCTATGAACATAATACTAGAAATTTGATTCGACGGATTTTGTTTTTTCTTAAAAACATATTTTACAATCAGTGCATAAGGTTGTACAGCGTGGTTTGACTTAAAATGCCGACGTTTCGAAAACGTTACAGTTGTTATGGTATTTTGCAACGAAAACACTTTTAGAATTTCAACTGTGTAATTTTATTTGTATAATCGTTGAATTACATTGAAGTATAATATTAACAGTATTATAGAAGTAATAATAACGTTGATGTTAACATCGTAGTGGCTTTAAGAATAATGATTGCTGCCTCTGATATGACGTCCTATTTAACACTTGCCGTACGGTGATGGATAGCGAGTGATCATGACTTATATTTTATTTAATTTCTCGAAATATACTGCTTGCAGGGTCTTCATACTTTATGTATTCCTCATCGAAACCTCTATGATTTGAATGATGTCATTAGGAAACAAAACATTCATAGTTAATTCAACAGAAATTAATGATTTTAAATCGCGAATTGACGAAATGTCAAACACTCATTCTTTTTTGACAGTTCGTTCCAGGGGTTCGTCACCAGTTTTATAATCCTGATTGTTATTTTTAATTTTTATCTGGTATGTTTTTTCTATTATCATTTTTTATCTGGTATGTTATATTGTACCATTACTCTTTTTATAATAAATGTACATTTTATTTATAATTTCATTTTCAAAAATATAATAATTGAGATGGCGGGAAATATCGACGGCGATGATAGCGATTTGGAATTTAAGGCGACAGGCAATATATCAGAATCAGAAGATTTTGTCGAGGTACAGGATGAAGTATATTCTGATTTGGAGACGAGTGAAGAAGACGAAGAAATATTATTTACATCAAAACATGGATTCGAATGGAGTTCATTACGAGTACCACCTCAATCTTCGAGGCATCGGTCGGGTATCAAATATTCTCATCGAAGATTCTGGACTGAGAAATTCAAGTATAAATGTACATTCCATAAAAGATATGTGTTGTCTGTTTGTAAATGAAGAGGTGGTAAAAGTGATGTTTAAGAAACAAATCGTCATTTAAATCGAATTCATTCAGAAAAGAACCAACCAATATCAAAAGACGAGTTATATGAATTCATTGGAATATTGCTCGCACCTGGCAGAAATCGAACACAAAAGCTATCTTTGAGTGAATTGTGGATAAGTGAAAGTCCCTTTTGCCAGTCATTTTTCACAACAGCTCTGTCTCGAGATAGATTCATCTATATTTACAGTCATATTCGTTTTGATGATAAAGAAACCCGAGAAGAGAGATATCAGGGTTTTTTCAGATAAATTAGAACCAATTAAGTGGATTTCAAAAATGTTTATGGATATGTGCAAAAGCAATTATTCTCCATCTTCGAATATAACTGTAGATGAACGTTTGCCAAACTTTAGAGAGAATTGTTCATTTCGCGTGTACATGAAGTCTAAACTTGGTAAATATGGCATCAAAATCTGGGTTGCTGCCGACTGCGGCGGCATATGACGCATAACAAATTTACAGGCTTATTCTGGTATGATAAATAATCGTAGAGAGATAAATCAAGGTAACTGAGTAGTTATAGAAATGGTTCAACTGCAGTATGGCACGAACAGGAGGATAACCACAGGTATTTTTATTACCTCCATCAAATTAGCCGATAATCTTTTATTAAAAGGTTTAACTCTAACTGGCACGCTTCGAAAAAATAAAAGAGTAATCTCACTTGAATTTATACCGTCTAGAGAGAAAACAATCCATAGTAGCTGAAAATAAAATACTTGTTTCGTGTGTACCACAAAAAATAAAGCAGTATTATTATTATCCACTCAATTCAATGATGCAGAAATTGATTATTCAGAAAAACAAAAGCCACTATAGTAATTATACATCATTATAATAATACGAAAATTGGAGTAGATACGGGAGACTAAATTACTTGAGAGTACTCTTGCTCAAGGTCAACGAGAAGATGGCCTTTCCGTCTTTTTATGGAAATTATAGATATGGCTGCATTGAATGCATACCTCTTATGGATAGACAAATATCCAGAGTGGAAACAAAATAATTAATACCACCGAAAACATTTCAAAAGAGAGTTAAGTTTGGAATTGGCAATGCCCAATATCTTAAAAAGGAAAAATAGCAACAACAAGATGCTTTTAATACAGTTTTAACATATTGTGGCGAGTCAATATCCGAAACTTTAGTAAATAATACCCTGTTGGCACCCCGTGAGGTCCTCAAAAGAGGAAGTTGTGGGTTTTATTAAAAACATTCGAGAAAAAAAACCAGGCTATTCTGCAATATTTGTCAAACACGTGCGTGTTTAGTACGTAGAATAGAGTAAAAAAAAAGTGGTTTCATGCCCCAATTGCGATAACTTTCTCCACAGGATTAAACTTTGATTATATGATATGTTTGTCCTATTTTCAAATTTTCTGTAGTGTTTATATTTTCCAAATTGCATAAATTTTATTGATTTGAATTTCGTGTTTGTTTATATATAATTTTGAATTTCGTGTTTGTTTATACTATATAAATTTCTCGCCCTAAAACCTTGATTTTTGAATTTATATATTCATTTTATATTTTGTTTATATGTTATTTATTGTCTTTATTCGAATTATGGTTTTATTGCCAAAAAAATACACGCTACATTTTATTGTATAATTTTATGAAAAAAAATTAAAAGGCTGGAAATCTCTTATCACGCATGCGCATTCTGAATGTTGCGCAGACCGAACGACGCAGCGTAAAAATAATATTCTTATAGAAATGCCTTTCTGTTTTAGCTCTTATTTTATCATTTCTTACCTTTATTTTATATTATTCGACATTTTATTACATAATAAAATGATGTTTATAGCTAATAACAAAAAATAACCTAGCAGATTTTGCATAATTTTAATTTGAAACATACATGTTTAGTGTACCCTCAGTGTCCAAGGCCGTTACTGGCGTAATTTTTTAGCACAGTAAGGGAAGTGTTAAAAGGTTGGAGACCTCTTTTCAGTCATGCGCATTCTGAACGTTGCGCAGACCGAACGACGCAGTGGGAAAATTATATTCGTATAGAAATATCACTTCTCTGTTTCAACTATTATTTTATCATTTCTTACACTTATTTTATATTATTCGACATTTTATTACACAATAAAATGATGTTTATAGCTAATTAAAAAAAAAACTAATAGATTTTGCATAATTTTAATTTAAAACATACATTTTTAGTGTACACTCAGTAGCCATCACCGTAACTGGCGTAACTTTTTAGCACAGTAAGGGAAGTGTTAAAGCGAAGATAACGTACGCACGACCCTTAGATAGATTAAGAAGGAATTTGTCGGGTATGTTATCGTTGCCCTTAAGGTCAAATCGATATCAGGCGATTTATCTGAAATGTATCGTTCGCTGTTTACTTCCATTTAGTGATATGAAATCTTTATTGAATTTGGATAGTAAACCGCTCTTGATAATTCCAAGATAATAAATTTAAACATAATACATTGAGTTAAGTTTGACATACACATGATAACACTAATATTTATTGGATGTAGATAACATTGAACATGATATGGTTAACATTGATAAGCTTAACATTGGTTTGCATGATAACTTATAATATTAGGTCCTTACATATGAAATTGGCGTTTTGCCGTACTGGCAACTTTGATCTCAAATATCTTCTCTTTGGTTAGGAATTCCAAATTCAAATTTATACAGCTATTTACTCAAGTATTTGTGTTTCGAAAATTATAATTCATTTGTTTTTTCCTCAATTGTTTTTTTTCTTTGCGTCACTCAGTTTACAAAATGGAAAACTTGAAATATCGCGTTATTTACGAGTACGAGTTCCACCGTGGCACCAGTGCTGCAGAAACGGCTCGAAGGATTAATGATATGTATGGCGACGGTGCCGCAAAAGAAAACACAGTGCGTTTTTGGTTCCAACGTTTTCGTTCTGGAAATTTCGACCTGCAGAAAAAGCCCCGTGGACGGCCGGAGACCAAAGTTGATAATGAAGAATTGAAGGCTATTGTGGAAGCGGATCCATCGCAAACCACGTCCGAGTTAGCTGCAGGCTGCGGTGTTAGTGATAAAACTGTTTTAATCCACTTGAAGCAAATTGGGAAGGTGAAAAAGCTTGAAAGGTGGGTACCTCACGAATTGAGTGAAGCAAATCAACAAACGCGCGTTGACTGCTGCGTTGCATTACTCAACCGGCACAATAATGAAGGGATTTTGAATCGAATCATTACCTGTGATGAAAAATGGATCCTGTATGATAATCGGAAGCGCTCATCGCAATGGCTGAACCCTGCCGAACCAGCCAAACCATGCCCCAAGCGAAAATTGACTCCAAAAAAGTTACTTGTGAGCGTTTGGTGGACTAGTGCTGGTGTCGTTCACTACAGCTTTCTTAAATCTGGCCAGACGATTACGGCAGATGTCTATTGTCAGCAACTGCAAACCATGATGGAAAAGCTAGCTGTTAAACAACCGAGGCTGGTTAATCGCTCTAGGCCACTGCTGCTTCATGATAACGCTAGACCACACACTGCACAACAGACGGCTACCAAATTAGAAGAGCTTCAATTGGAATGTCTAAGACATCCACCGTACTCTCCGGACCTTGCCCCGACAGATTACTATTTTTTTCGAAATTTGGATAACTTCTTGGAAGGGAAAAAATTCAACTCCGATGGGGCAGTCCAAACCGACTTCAAAGATTTTATTGATTCCCGTCCGAATGGTTTTTTTAGTAAAGGGATCGATGAACTACCTATGAGATGGCAAAAGTGCATAGATAGCAATGGTACATACTTTGATTAAATAAATATATTATATTAAAAAAAAATCAACTTTATGTTCCTCCCAAACAAAACGCCAATTTCATATGTAAGGACCTAATATTTATTGGATGTGGATAAGAGTATATGATAAGATAACATTCGTAGAGATACATTACACAGTTTTCATCTTCATGGCTTGTTCGTAGTCAATCGCTGGCTTACAGCAGAGTCTCAACCGTAATGTGGGCCCGTCCTGTCCGTGTGGCCCGTGAGTTGTTTGTTTTAGAAAACATGAAAGTAATACCAATAAAACCTAAATCAGTTAGATAATGTTTTCGAAGCGTTTTACCGCTCGGTTTGGCTTAAGATGCTGACGTGTCGAAAACGTTCGTCACGTATTAATTTACATTCAATATTTTCCATAGCTTGCCTCTTCACACTTCCTTATTATAGATTTGGCACTGGTTAATCCAGATTTGATTTTTATTCTCCAAAGAAGATATGCCGTTTGCTATAACTACAAGTTACAAGGACGACCACTGGAAAATATAGCATAACTCTTACCATAACCAGTATTCGGCCATGGTAAATTATGTATAGCATTGTCAACAGTGCGACAGTCTTTCATTGCCAAAGTGAAATTTTAAATGGTCCTTCCTTATCAAGACAACTTAATTGAGTTGGATGTAACTTAGTATTTACAAGAAATATTGTGTACAAAGAAATATTTTAAAATCATATCCCGTACTTAATTAAAAAAAATAACTTCAAAATAAAGGTAATGAAATAACACTATAATGAAATTAAATTTATTTTCAAGTAAAAATGCGATAGTTGAAAAGGGTGTGTAGGAAAATATTGATAGATACCGTTAGAAGGAAATAATACGGATGTGAGAGATGAGTGAGGATAA
Source organism: Odontocerum albicorne (assembly GCA_949825065.1). Lineage (NCBI taxonomy): Eukaryota > Metazoa > Arthropoda > Insecta > Trichoptera > Odontoceridae > Odontocerum > Odontocerum albicorne. The sequence goes on from OX463865.1 coordinate 13,666,940, forward strand.
CATAACCAAGAAAATATATATGGCTTAACGTAGAGGGACAAGGAAAAGAGGACGTCCGATAGTTACATGGAAGCAGCATGTTAGTCAACTATAGAAAAAGGGTTAGATGAAAAGTATGAAGAATAAAAGGAGTTACATGCGATTAGCTATGGATGTGGTAGAGACGACGAATGTCACTAAGGACCTATGTTAAATGTTTAACGCACGATCGTCTCTGCCTTCCCTATAAGGGGCATAGCGTGCTGGGATAGAATGTAAGCTGGTGTAACAATTAACAAGTACAGTAAAATCTCCACATGACGGGTTAATTCGGCGAGGGCGAGGGGGATGTTCGTTAAAGCCAAAGGTCCATTACTTAACATGTTTTCCGAAAGCGTATGTTAAAAATATGACAAATTAAATAGTTAACCTGTTTTTATTTATGTATAGTAGATACGTTTGTGTTATTTAAATTAAGTATGTATGAACAGTTAAATTTCACCGATTATTTTTCTATATGTATATATTATTGTTTATATACTTACCGTTGTTTTGAGGCGGTAATAAACAAGTATGCGATCTAAATCGAAATAAATAAACAACGATTTTTCCAACACCCGGTCATATGCTTTACCAAGTTGACAAGTGCACAATATTCTTTGTTATTTTATATCATACATTTTACCACTAGTATACGCAAATAGAAAATCTGGTCCATCCTCTTCCCCCTCTTGTTGTCTTCTAACTTTATATCAGAATTTTTCCGTACAGTTTAATTACCATACCCAGCAAACTAATAGCTCTGTAACTTCCACACTCCATTCTTGCACCCTTACCTTTATATAAAAAGAACTATTACAGCACTCTTCCAATCGATATGTGGTCAGATTACAAACGATTGTTGAAAAACTGTTTCAGCCCCTCGATCATTCTATTATAACCCTCTCGTATGTTAAAGTAAACAAAAACATGATAAAAATACGTCTACTGATAATATTTTAATGGTGTGGTCTCAGCATGCCAAAAACCCATAAGGAAGGAATTTGTCCAAGTAATATCATAGTATAAATAGGCTAAAACCCATACGATGGTTGTCGCCAAAGAAAGAAGACGAGAATAGAATTTTGAATACAAGAGAGCGAGAGAGGAAAACTTGGATTCTCTTCGAAAGTAATTCAAAATTTGAATCTCGGTGGGTCCGTGATACTGAACGAATTTTAAATACCTAGCTAACAATTTTTGAACCGGTGCTAAAGGGGACGATGTATAAATGATATACATAAACAAATTCTATATTTATGAATATATATTTTCATAAATGTAGAATTTGTTTTACTTCCGTGAATATTTCACGAGTTGCAACTAGTATATTCTTATGACTCGACGCATTGCTTCGACACAAAGTAATTCGTAATGATTCCCAACGCAGCGGCTTTTTGCAAAGGTACGTGAATCTCGTTAATTTTTATTTTGATTATCTCTCCTCTTCCACCATCGGGAACATATAAACCACGAAACCACGATAAGAAAGTGTCACTCTATTTTGTTATCTTAATACGATTATTAGGTACGTGTTTGCTTTCAATAAAGATTAATATATGTATATTTAAATATGTATAATTAAGCCTAACAGGAGATCCCTTATTATTTTGTTACCTGAATCAGTGAGACATCCGACACCGAGGGTTTACTCTGCTGCACATGAGGAAGAAACTAATACTGTTTCCAATACCTCACTATTGCACCTGAAAAGAAGCTGAGACCATTGACAAGGGATAACAATTCGTTCAACCCCACAGCTGTGTTGTGCTCACTATGAATCTATGTAAATATTTAACAAACAGGGGGACATATAGTAATACGAGTATGAGTACTATATATTAAATATGTTATAATGACATGAGACAGAAAATAAATTGAAATGGTGCCTATTTTAGTAGAGCAATGTGATTGCAGAACAATAGGCGAGACCTTCTTTTCAAGGTTCACTGTTTATTTGAGAATTTATTGCGTAACTTACTAATGTATTATTGTTATCAAACCATTTCTTTCTACCTGTCAAGGGCGATAGCGTACAATTGCCTTCCGAGATTATTTGTTTCCTCAGAACTATTATATATTATTAGTCGAGTTATAATAAAAATGATTGGATAATATTACAAGTCTTTTTTCATTGAATTATATCATCCGCTCTTGTTACGACCTTCGTAGCCTAGATGGTAAGACATTTGACTTCCATCCAGGGTTTTCGAATTCAATTCCCGATGATGCCAAAACATATTTAAAAAATTATCTCATTCTGGTAAAATAGTTCATCTGGTAACACTACTCGCACGCGCTGATTACATGTGTGATTGTAGGTGTATTTCTCTTCACGTGTGGTAGTGGGTAGGGCCTCGTGGACCCATAATATACTAATTTTGGTGAAAGAGATATCTTCGTTTCTTTCCAATGGAGAGTGTAGGACCAAAGGGTAAATGTGGACAGAAAATATATATTTCGGATGAATAAATTGAAACTACTTTTCTCGAGCTTCACTTATCTGCAGGGGATAGGAAGTTATCCAAGAGCACATTAAGACCAGAATGAAATATTTAGTTAAAAAAATCTCTATTGGGTAACATGCATCCTGGTGATAATGTTATGGCCTTTTGCAACGAAAACACTTATAGAATTTCAACTGTGTAATTTTATTTGTATAATAGTTGAATTACATTACAGATATTATAGAAGTAATAATAACGATGATGTTAACATCGTAGTGGCTTTAAGAATAATGATCGCTGCCTCTAATATGGCGTCCTATTTAAAGCAAAGATAACCATACGCACGACCCTTCAATATATTAAAAAGGAATGTTTCGGGTATGTTATATTTGCACTTAAGGTCAAATCGATATCAGGCGATTTATCTCGTTCGCAGTTTTCTTCCATTTAGTGATACCAAATCTTTATTGAATTTGGGTAGATAACCGCCAACAAGATAATAAATTTAAACATAATACATCGAGTTAAGTTTGACATACATGTGATAACACTAATATTTATAGGTTCTAGATTACATAGTACAGAGATATGGTTAACATTGGTTTGCACGATAACTTATAATAATTAATGGAAGTGGGTAAGAGTATACGATAAGATAAGCATTTTTAACATTGGTAGGGATACATTACAATAAGACAGGTGACCATCGGGTTCAATTTATGGACTATAAAATAGAATGAGTGTCCATCACACAACACAGTGTTACCAAAGCATACAATGATGATCCACGAATTCCGTACTTACTCCAGTGGTTCTAAATCCGAATATTTGATTACTGGGAACGAAGAAAAATTTTTGACACAAAGACACTTGAACACAGACAAAGATCAATCCAATTGAAATATTACTCAAGAAAACGAACATTAATCTTTATAAAAATGATCAATTCATTACAAATTATGTAATATTAATATGAGTATTGTAATAACAAAATAAATGCGTTAAAATAACGAAATATACACTGTTTTCGACTAAAATTTATGAAGAAATAGACCATAAATATAATATATTTGAAGATTGTACTTAGCTTTAGCAATACTCAAGTAGCCATAAATCTGATTTACTTAATAAACTTGAGTAGCACGCTATTTTAGGCTAAAAATAGCTGTAACAGTGATACTTTTCCAATGAAGCTGTAACAAAAGTGTCATTAAAATTTCTCGAGTTTTAGCGTCAAAACTGTGGAAAATCATGTTTATTCAAATATAGTTAAAAATTTAAATACTGTTTAATCCACTACAGAATATATATTTAAATCCAGTTATTTTCCAAGTAATTTGTGACTCACATTCAAGGGTATTCCGAACAAAGGTATTCGAGTTACCCTTGAAGATGAGTTGCATATGGCTTGAAACTAAAAGTAGTTGAGTTTAAATATATATTTTCAAGTGGATTAAACAGTGTTTAATTTTTTAATTATATTCGAGAAAACTGACATTACCTAAGCCTTTTGAACAAGGTATAAAAGTATTGATCTTCAAAATGAATAAATCCTCAGAATTAACAAAAACAATATTATCTCTGGCAAACATAATCTATGACTAAACGCTTATTTGTATATGGAGTGGTTCGAAATTCGAACGGGAAAATAATGGAAAGATGGCCGCCCCGATCCGTCAAACATAAATCGTCTATTCATAATATTTTATGGCTGATTAAAATTAATATTTCCCAACCACTTCCGAGCGAACAACAAACTATGTTATGATTTATTGTTTTAATTAAAAACGCCGCAACAGGAGTGTGTGTAGAAAGTTTTCGAGTGTGTTGGTAACCGCTGTGTTTGTTAAATCTACACTCGATTTATACGATTTTCGTTTTGTATTTCAGACTTGTTAAAAGTATGAACATCAATTTATGCTAATCATTGGCACCGCGAGAGAAAGATCTTTTGACAAATGTAATTATTAACAAACATTTATGAAACAAAAGGAAGAAATTTAAGATTAATAAAAATACCATATGCTCGTATATGCAAAAGGACATTGGACAACGAAGTTTCATTTACTTGGCTCCTAAGTTATTTAATGTATTACACAAAGTCATAAGAGATATTAAAATATGCGGTAAATATAAAGCTTAAATTAAAAAAAAATGGCTGGTAGTAATCAGAATAGATTTAGTCATAGACGATGTTAAAACTTGTGATGTATCGGGTACAAAAAATGACGGATAGTTTTATCGGGCATTAAGTATCAAGGGGAGGGGGGACGGGACTTGCCCGACTGAGTACCCGGTTACCCGGGAGGTTGGTCAGAAAATGCAGATATTTATCCTAAACTATCAAAATTGGATAGACAATACTTATCACAATCTCCTAGCAATATACCCAACGAAAGGATGTTATAACGAGTATGCAGCAAGGCGGGTAATTTCTACGGAGAGAGAAGGAATAAACTACTGCAGAAAAACGCAGAGAAATTATTATTTCTGCATTATAACCTACCATTATTGGGATTTAATTTTTAGTATAGCATTCTTTTCAAAAAGAAAAAAAATGTATAATTTATTTGCATTAACTTATTATCTTCTTTTTAGTTTTGTAAAAGTTAAAAAGTATAAACTATTTTTAAAATATACTTCTTCCTAGTGTCATGGCTGGTCCCCTCAATGTTGAATATCACATGAGAGTAGGTATATTTGTCCCCGGCAGCCCGAAAAAGATCCCCAACGCTCCTTATACCAGTTCAATCACGTATATTGCGGAGCCAGGATATTTTCCTCCTGCCAAAACCTCTTCAACCCTCCTTTGCCTTGGATGATCAGGTGCAGTAATTTGTACTTTGCTCCTCTAAGTACATGACCCAAGTAGGACACCTTTCGGATTTTAATATTAGTCAGCAACTCTCTATCAACTTTGGCTCTTTGAAGAACCCTTGTGTTGCTGACCATATTCGTCCGGGGTAACCGTAGCATTATACGGTGCATCCACATTTCGAATGCTTCCAGTCGGTTTATACTACCAACTTTGAGGGTCCATGATTCAAAATATATATACATACTAAAATGTTTTTCCAAAAAAAAGACATTTCTTAAAAACATATTTTTACTCAATTAATTATACGAGTATATATAGTATTTCTATCTAAGTAAGATGCAAGTAAGACTTTTCAACATCTAAGTAAGATGAAAAAGAACACGTTTGGGAATGTGGAATAAATTAATGAAAAAATGGTGTCTGAGAGGACGACTAAGAAAAGTATGGTTGGATCAAGTGATAAATATTCTGAAAAAAATAAACGTATGTCAGAAAAATCGTAGAAAAAAGTTGTATGAATGGAGAAGAGGCTTACGATGTGTGTTGAGATAGGAAAGTATTGCTTTCGGTCCGCCCTGCCTATCCTTACAAATGAATAGCCTGATAGTGTGTATTTATTTAATATTAAACATTTCCAATTTTCGGCTAAGTTCAGATGGCCGCGCGTGAACGCGCGTTACACAAATCGCTGGAATACGCGCGTAAAAAGATTTATGATGCTCACATACAATTGTTTATATGGTCACGCAACGAAACAATGCGCAAAGTCGCGCAACTACGAGTATTTAAGATGTGTTTGGTGTAAGCTTGGTTCGCGGTTAGTCCGCATAATTGTTAGAGGTCGATCTGGATTTAATGTCGATATGGATGGTCAATTTAAACTGGTTTAAATACACCACTTAATATATATTTTTGACGATGTGTCAAGTCAATCGTCAGATTGCCTGTCTGGATCCATTTTGATCATTCGCTGACCATTCTGAAGTTCATCCAGAAAATATTTGGTAAACAAATCATAGGCAAGAAAAATATTTTAGTTAACTGTAGCAGTTGAACGCTCTAGTGACAAGCATATTATGCTATATATGGAACGATCATGATTTGGTTATTGATTTTCATCAAGTCAGTAAACTCAAAAACCGCGAATATAAAGAACCGCATATACCAGATATCAACTTTAATTTGTGAAAAACAAACTTCTCCAACACGCTGTTATTCACTGACGCATCTGTAATGCTGGTAAACAATATATTGTTTGTATGTCATAAACGACAAATGTCACGAAAAAAACTGTCTCCAAATATTACAGTATTTATATAATATAAAGTCAATCGGTGGGGAGACATGACAAAAGAGTTATTTGACTTAATGGCGACATTTGACAAATGATCCGGAATATACTTTCGATGCTGTTTACATTTTTTTATCATTACACACAAACATGGGAAATAATCTCATGCGTATATACGTTTATGGTAAAATAATACAATACAATGATTAATTTTATTTCCAAAGACCTTGTAATTATGTATAATGTTGCATTTAAGTTGTTAGTGAATGCATCATAATTAATATGTATATTATAAGTACTCGTTTACACATGAAAAAATATGTACTTTCTTTTTGAACTTGGATAGTCCTTAGAATTTGGTAAGAAGGGGAGAAATAATTCAGTAATAAGTATGTTATATTGATAAATATTATATTTATTTTAGAAATAATTCAGCTGTCTGAAATAATAACCCAAAACTTCAGCCAAAATATGCCATGTTGTTCCATGTGAGATGCCTATGGTGTCAGCTATCACATACACAGTCGATCGATGATCTTCCAAAACCATATCCTGTATTTTCGCTATGATTTCTGGTGTTGATGCACTTTTTGGACGTCCTGAGCGTGGATCGTCGTCAACGCTTGTACGGCCACGCTTAAACTCCAAAACCCATCGGTGAACGGTTGGAAATGAAGGAGAAGACTCCTTTAATACTTTCACCATCTTTGCATGGATCTCAGTAGCCGATAAACCTTCCAAAACAAAGAATTTAATCACTGCACGATATTCGGATTTTTCCATTGTTAAAAAATACACTGACACGTCAACTTCAAATGGCTTGTAAACAAAGAATTAATTGACAGATCGAAATGAAATTTTGAGTACGTTCTTATGAAAGATGAAATATTAAAATGGCGTAGAAATTTTGGTTTTTCTACTGCTCCATAGATGTCGCTTTCAAAACTTATTGACTAACCTATTATATGACGTAAACAAATAAAAATAAAAGTCAATTATATCATTTCCTTACAATAGTTTAAACAAAACTTAAGAGTGTGCGTAAGGGAAGGAAATGATTCAGGGAAAGGGACAAGTAACAAGTTTGTCTATGGGTTGTTATCTTTGAACATTTTTATTTCTTCAATTTACAAATCTATCTATAAATATTTACAATATTTCTTGTACATGGATTAAGGTTGGTATCTAAATTGAGGCCAAGTTGTGTAAATATACATACATACTATCATGCCGTTTCCCTGCGGGATAGGCAGAGAGGAAAGAGCGCCACAATTTCATATCTCGACACATATTTATAGCTTTTCATACACCTCCTACGATTTCTCTTACTTCTTAAATTTTCTTCTTTCAAAATATAATTTACTTGATCTAACCATGCTTTCCTCTGTCTTCCTCGACCACGCCTTCCACTCACATTTGCACTGTATATTTGCTAACTACATACACATATGCCATCACGCCATTTCCTTGTCGGGGTAAGCAGAGAGGAAAGAGCGTCAGACTTTCTTATCACGACACATATCCTTAGCCGCCTCCACATTCATAAACTTTATCATATAACTTCAACGATTTCCCTAACTGTCTGCATTTCCTTCATTCAAAATATCATTAACTTACATTCTGATATTACACGTAACATATATGTAGGCAGTGAAAGAAAATCATAGTGAGAAATAAGTTATCAATACAATAAAGTCAGACGCTCTGTTCTCTCTGCCTACCCCGACAGGGAAAAGCGTGATGCTATGTATGTATGTAGTTAACAAATATATAGTGCAAATGTGAGTGGAAGGCGTGGTTGCAGACCAAGGATAATATGGTTGGATCAAGGAAATGATATTTTGGAAATACTAATTTAAGATTCTCAGTGAGATATAGGCAAACGCCTAGTTTACTGGGGATACGACAAATGAAAGGCAACAAACCCAGATCCATTAAAATTGTGTCCAAATTAAATTACCTGTTGTTTTTTCGCAAATTATGTATACTTATTTCTTGTCATGTGTAAATAAATCAATAAAAAAGAAATAAATAAATTTAAGAAGTAATAGAAATCGTAGGAGGTGTATGAAAAGTAAATTTAGACCTCCGTGGCCTGGTGGTAAGACGCTTAACTGCCGATCCGGAGAAAAACCCTGCAAGAACCCAGGTTTAAAAAAATGGAATTCCAGTCTTGTTTTCACTTAGGGCCCATCAAAACATCTTTCTGGTTGGTTGGAAGAAATTGATACATGGCAATAAGCTCGCCAGGTTAAAAAAACTGTTAGATTAAAAATATGTGTCAAGATATGAAATTCTGTCATCTCTGCCTACCCCAACAGGGAACGGCATGATAGTATGTGTGTACATTGTTCTGATAGTATGTGTGTACAGGGAAAAGAGTGATGATATGTATGTATGTATTATAGTTAACAAATATACAGTGCAAATGTGAGTGGAAGGCGTGGTGGCAGACCAAGGATAATATGGTTGGATCAAGGAAATGATATTTTGGAAATACTAATTTAAGATTCTCAGTGAGATATAGGCAAACGCCTAGTTTACTGGGGACACGACAAATGAAAGGCAACAAACCCAGATCCATTAAAATTGTGCGTCCAAATTAAATTACCTGTTGTTTTTTCTCGCAAATTTTGTATATTTCTTGTCATGTGTAAATAAATAAATAAAAAAGAAATAAGTAAATTTAAGAAGTAATAGAAATCGTAGGAGATGTATAAAAAGAAAGTTTAGACCTCCGTAGCCTGGTGGTAAGACGCTTTACTGCCGATCCGGAGAGATCCCTGCAAGAACCCAGGTTTAAAAAAAATGGAATTCCAGTCTGGTGTTCACTTAGGGCCCATCAAAATATCTTTCTGGTTGGTTGGAAGAAATTGATACATGGCAATAAGCTCGCCAGGTTAAAAAACTGTTAGATTAAACTGTTAGGTTAAAAATATGTGTCAAGATATGAAATTCTGTCATCTCTGGCTACCCCAACAGGGAACGGCGTGATAGTATGTGTGTAAATTGTTCTGATATATATATTATATGAAATTTTAGGATATACTCGTACATATGCATATACGTACTATGTTGCAATCAATAAACACATATTTATTTCTTTGTAATGGGTGCGTTTTATGTTCCACGCCGATTTTGTTTGGCCGCCATTTTGATTTGGCTTTCATTTGTCAGTTCATATTTGACAATCGTAGAGAGCAGTCAATAATAATTTATTATGAAGCATCTAACTTCGCAACAACGTGTCAAAGTTATTAAAACATTTTATTTAAATAATTGTTCAATTGTGAATACGCGAAGAAAATTGGGTGTTTTTTTTAAATTTAAATCATATGCCAAGCAAGTCAACCATTCAACGTGTAATGAATAATTTTCAAAATTTGCATACACTGGGAGATAAAACAAAGTCTGGGCGACAATGTAGCCAACGTACGCCAGAAAAAAATGATGCAGTGAGGCAGAGTGTTGGTGAACGTCCGTGCACCTCTCATCGACGTCGTGCACAAGAATTGGAAATGTCTCCATCATGTTTGTTAAAAATTATCAAAAAAGATTTGGATTTTTATTCGTATAAAATTCAATTGATACAAGAGCTACAGGAAAATGTCCATGAACGGCGGCGAGATTGGAGTGCTCGGGTTTTACAGGTCGGTATAGACGACCACCATTTTTGGCCAAAAATCATCATGAGTGAGGAGGCACATTTCGACTTGGCTGGCTTTGTTAATAAACAGAATAGCCGCTATTTGGGCACTAAAAATTCTCAATTGATACACCAACGACCATTACACCCTCGTAGAGTGACTGTATGGTGCGCCATTTGGGCCGGCGGCATCATTGGGCCATATTTCTTTGAGAATGCTCGAGGCAATGATGTAACAGTTACTGGTGATCGCTATCGTGACATGTTGGTAAACTTTCTTGTGCCCGAATTTGATCAATTGGGTCTACAGCACATGTGGTTCCAACAGGACGGTGCCACATCACACACAGCTCGTGCTACGATGCAAATTTTGCGAGAAACTTTTCCCGGCCAAATAATGGTGATATCGACTGGCCCCCACGATCCCCTGATTTGACCGCCCCCGACTATTTCCTATGGGGGTACTTGAAGGGAAAGGTGTACACCAACAAACCAACCACAATCCCGATGCTTAAGGACAACATTCGAAAAGAAATTGCTGAAATAACACCAGAAGTCTGCGAAAATGCTTTAGGGATATGTCCCTTAAAGGTATATGATGATTATGATTGTTGATAAATAAATAAAACACGTTAGATCGCAATGCGGAAAGAGAGAGTGAATTAATGGTTTATTTTCATAGTACGTAGGTATTTATAACATTTCAGAATGGGCGCGGGAGTGCGCTCGCGATATGCTTCTATCTCGCTTCTGTGAATGCAGAAATGGTCAATTGTAGTGTGTAGGTAGCAATCTACTATATTTACGGAACCGGCGAGACAGCGTGGTGCGTTCTCTCTCTAGTATGTGGTGCGGTCCGTTCGCTACGGGATGACTGGCCGGCGGATGATCTTTGGACTTGAATGGACGGCGTATGTACTTTGGACTGTTTATTTAAATTTGTCGAGGAATGCGAATCTCATCGGTCATTGACCGTATGTATGCGACAATATTCCGCGACGACCGTGGATCCCTACAATGCTATGAAAAATATGCTTGAAAGAGCTCGCGTTTGCGGCACGTTCAGGGGCGGCCACTTGACCGACATTATGTTTTATACATAATAGTAAAGATCATATAATCAATCAATTAAATATAGATTATAAAATTGTGTTTCATTTAAAAGTTATTTAAAAAAAACATCGGCCTGGAACATAAAACACACCCTGTATATAATACATATCACTTATTCACGGCGTTTATTTTTATATATTCTTTCTCGATTCTACAAAATCCTTTTCACATATCCCGGTTGTATTTGATGCAAAGTACTTCCCTATTGGTTTAGTAAAAATATTTTTTCAAAAAGTATTTTTTTTTTTGAAGAAATAAAAACAAATCCTAGATTTGACTAATATACGTAATAAACACATAAATCATAGAAGCGACTGCTAAAGCTGCTTATACACCATCATACTCGTACACATAAAAGGGTGCGAAATGTTACCATTTACCAAATATTTTATATTTCTATGTAATTTTTAAAAATGAATATTTATTATTCTTTTTTTTTTAATTGCATTTGCTTTAAAGTCGACCAATACTTGCTTATGGATTTTTCAAAGAATATTTACTATTCTAATTTGTATTATCAAACACTGTTTATTCCACTTTATGTAACGGTATAACTCTATCGGTTTCAAAATTTTCACCTAATCATCAGGAGAACGCAAGCAAGACTTGTTTGTGCTACCCTGATTATGAGGTGAAAACCTTGAAACCGATTGGGTTATACCGTTACATAAAGTAGAATAAACAGGATTTGATAAAACAAATTAAAATGTTTTTAACCATTCACAATGTTAATGCCTTAACTATAGTTCGGAAATTCTAGGATGAGTCCTGTGACAGCTCACAAATTTGCCCCAATACAGCCTCATGTAATGTATTTACCTAAATAACTTGTTATTTATTAGAATTGAGGCTTATATTAAAGTTTATAAAATAATAAAAGTTACTGAACATCGTTACAAGGTTGTATTGGGGCAAATTTGTGAGCTGTCACAGGACTCATCCTAGAATTTCCGAACTATATAAATAATATATTTCCTATTCTATTTTAAAACTTGCACTTGATTGGTTATAACCTAAACTTTCGAGCTAGTAAAAACTTACGCCCCTTTATAAAAATGTCAACAATAAATCATATTCTTCCTCGTATTATTTTTGCTCTTCAGCCATCCTAAATGTTCTCCCACATTATAAAGCCAGCAATAAATATAAAAAAAATACATACAAATAAATATTAATGTATTATTTTCACATATTACATGAAATAAAGAAAATTAACATATACGAGTACATAGTAAATTCAAGGATTCAATTAAATACAAGTATAATTCAAATTAATGTAAAACACGCTTTACTAAAATACTATTTTACAGGGTGGTATTAGCGATGTCGCGTACGACCTTCGAGTGAATTTTATTAGTTGACTTGAAACTCCAATCCTATAAAATTAAACTTCTTCAGGATTAGAATGAAGCAGACTTTGTTTACAATGTTGGATTTTTCGGCTAAAATATTTTAACAGTTCTCCAGGTTTACCAATATACTATTTTCGGACGAAGCACATTTCCATATTAATAGCTTGATCAATGAGCAAAATTGACGGTATTGGAGTGATTAAAACCCAAGATTGAAACACCACAGATCACTCCATTGCTCACGAGTAACAATTTGAACAATTATGTCAGCATCGGGAATCATCGTTTCTTATTTATTTGAGGATGCTCGAAGCCATGCGATAACAGTTCATTCGGAGCGTTACATTCAAATACTGAGAATTTTCTTTATTGTGAAATTTAAAAATAATTCAGAGTACAATTCAAGGACGTGGTTTTAACGGAATAAAGCCACTAATAGTTTGGAAATTTTTTAAGTAATGTTTACCAGAAAACTGATTTCGCGAAGGGGTGTCATTGTGTGACCACCACATACGAGTATTCCTGATTTGTCCCCACTCTGTTTTTGTGAGTATAAGTAAGAAGTGGAATATTATCAAATAATTCAATGACTTCGCTGTAGTTAAAACAAAACGTTCGTCAAGAGATCGAAGCGATACCTCGGGAAACATGCAGGCGAATGCTTGAAAGTTTTCGAACCAGATTAGACGACTCGTGGTGGTGGTCATCGCGGTGGTGGTCATCTCGACAACATTAGTTTTAAAAAATAAATAACCAATATTTTGTTATATGTTTGCAGTAATTGAAGTTGATTATAACGAACCATTGTTTTATGAATTTTTCAAAAGTAACCTTTTTTTCTGGGCCACCCAGTACAATAAAGTATAATCTATCATAGAAAAAAAATCGCTACAAATGTAGAATGTGTAATCTTCAAAATACGTATTCATTTACACATCGGGATATACATGTACGAGTATAAACATGCTTAAAGAATCGAAATATAAAAAAATGAAAATTTACAGAATTGGATTGACAGTATACTCGTACAAAAATTTGAACACTTATAGATTATGTTAAGATTGTGTAATCATTAAAACATGTTGATTTACAGATCAGGATGTTTGAACACGTTAAAGGAATCGAAATTGACAGTGATAAAACTGAAAAATTACAGATTTAGATTGGCTGTATAGGAAAATTGAAAACTTACAGATTTAGATTGTGTAATCTTAAAAAAAATAAATCAATTTACAGATCGGGATGTTTAAACACAGTAAAATAATCGAAATATCTATTGGCAGTGATAAAATAGAAAATTTACAGATTTAGATTGACAGTATATAAAAAAGATTAATATATACAGATTTTGATTGCGTATCTTAAAATAAATTATATCTTTTAGGGATGGGAATGTTTCAATACACTAAAATAATCTAAATATATCAATTTACAGATCGGGATGTTTAAACACAGTAAAATAATCGAAATATCTATTGGAAGTGATAAAATAGAAAATTTACAGATTTAGATTGACAGTATATAAAAAAATTAATATATACAGGTTTTGATTGCGTATCTTAAAATAAATTATATATTTTAGGGATGGGAATGTTTCAATACACTAAAATAATCGAAATATCTATTGACAGTGATAAAATAAAAAAAATACAGATTTAGATTGGCAGGCAGCATATAAAAAAATATATAGATTCAGATTGAGTTACGAGTATCTTAAAAAAATAATTCAATCTTTTACGGATCTGAATGTCTAAATACACTAAAAGAATTGACAGTGATAAAATATAAAAAAATACAGATTTAGATTGGCAGCATACAAAAAAAATATTTCATAGATTTAAATTGTGTAATCTTAAAATAAATTGTTTCAATTTACATATCGAGATGTTTAAACATGCTAAAATAATCGAAATATTGATTGACAGTGATAAAATTGAAAATTTACAGATTAAAAATAAATCATAAAACATGTTGATTTACAGATCAGGATGTTTAAACACGTTAAAGGAATCGAAATTGACAGTGATAAAATAGAAAAATTACAGATTTATATTGGCTGTATACAAAAATTGAAAACTTACAGATTTAAATTGTGTAATCTTAAAAAAATATATAATATATTAATTTACAGATCGGGATATTTGAACACGCTAAAAAATCTATATACGAGTATATACTCGTATATACAATTTTTTTTTAAACTGGCGAGTTTATTGCCATATGGAAATCTCTTCAAACCAACCAGAAGGATGTTTTTATAGGCCCTAAGTGTTAACCAGATTGGAATCATATTTGAAAAAAATAGGGATTCCAGCGGGGATCGAACCCGCAACCTCCGAATCGACAGACAAGTGTCTTACCACCAGGCCACGGAGGTCGTATATAGGTATTGGTAGGGGAATAAAAAAATATAAATTATGAAAAGAATCACAAAAATCGCAGTTGAAAAAAAATATATAACAAAAATGTTTAGTGTCTTAGAGCCTTACTTTGTTTTAACTAAATATTGTATTTTCTGACTCCATCAAATTTCCTCCCCCCCCGATCTCTCCCACGCCCACACCCACACCCACACCCACACCTACACTCAACTTGTAATAAATTGCCCATCCACAACTCCTTATTTGTTCTTCCCTGCTAGGCGGTAAATATCAGTTAAAATATTCTACTTGGAATATGTTATGTGTGTGTATTATACTCGTACTGTAAGGCGTAGGGGAAACTTTCAGATTGTTATGTTCATCAATTACTCCATTTTTCAGGGGCTGAAGACTGATAAGAGGGGATTAAATAAGTCAAGCACGCGCGTTATTACATAGTAAGGTAGAATAAGGAATTGTTATGTGGTAGACGCATACGATGGGGAAGAGCTGAATCATCACCATCACGACGAAAATGCGTCTAGTTCAATCTCTCGTCTTTGCAATATGTATTTATTAATTGAAACTCTACTATATTTATTAATGTATTTTTCAGGTCCTTTGCACATTGCAGGGTTCCTTAATTCGTACAAGGGCCAAACATAATAAGTATGTGTTATGGATTTCATAGGGATGGATAGTCATTTGAATGATTTTTGCGACCATGTAACTTGATTTCATTTACTTTTGTCTGGTTGGTTGCAAGAGATTGTATTGCAATAAAAGTGTTAAATAAATAAACATAATAAGTATTAAAAAAACACGTACAAAACAATTCAACATTTTAAGACTTATTTGATGATAATAAAAATGTATATGTCACACTAAAACATTATGAAAAAATGTAGCGTGTTAAATAATTTTTTATTTTATTATTTTAAATATAACTGTATCGGACGTATGGGTCACCTAAAACATATTTATTTATTTTCCTGTTTGTATAATATTAGTATGTTTACATGTATAAATTCTTGGTTATATTTTGATGCTATTTGATATTTTTTATGTAATAATTTTATGTTTGTTGAGGTCCGTGCTGTATCACGACTGTAACTGAAAATGTTGACCTTATGCGCGGCCATCGTGAGATAGTATCAAAAGTCGGCCGGCCCATGCATGTGAAAACTTGCGAGAATAGTGATATTTCGCAAGTTATGACGGCATGCACGGGCGAAAACAGGCACTTGCAATGAGCTATTGGCCGCACATAAGAAGCGCTAAACGTAAAAAATACATTCTCAGTTTACTATGTCTATTGCCTTTTACTTGCGACCATCTACCACCTGCCTAAGAGGAATCTCTTCACCCTGCTACCTTTCACCGGAAAGCATCAAGTGAGCCGAAATCTCCGAGTATTGAGCAGCAGCCATCCACCTATTTCTACAGTCCTTTGTACCGGTGGCGTACAATTATCTAAATTTAAGAGATTTTCTCTGAAGGAGCTGAGCGACACATGAAACACGTCTATATGAGGACACACACGGTTAAAAAATGTGATTGCTCTACCTACCGGTATTTCCAAAGGCAGATTAGTTTTACTTATATGTTGAAAGAGCAATACATGGGTGCGTTGTCTCAAATAATTGCGTTGTAACAAAGAAGAATTTGTTACGAATGCTCCATTCATATATA
This sequence comes from Odontocerum albicorne, assembly GCA_949825065.1. Lineage (NCBI taxonomy): Eukaryota > Metazoa > Arthropoda > Insecta > Trichoptera > Odontoceridae > Odontocerum > Odontocerum albicorne. Next base: position 13,683,677 of record OX463865.1, read on the forward strand.
TTATTGATGATATCATCCTGAAGTTTCATATAGTCATCAACGCTCGATATTTTTAGGAATAATTTAAGATCATCCACAAATAGTAAAACATTTGATTGAGTTATACTTTGTATGATGCGCAGACTTGGACTCTGAGAGCAAACGAGAGAAGTAGAATAGATGCATTTGAAATGTGGTGCTGGAGAAGGATGCTACGAATTCCATAGACAGCAAGGCGAACTAACGTTTCCATTTTCGAAGAACTGAAAATCACCGATAGATTGTAGACAATATACCTTCGACGGGTTCTTCAATTATTTGGGCACATTGCTCGTGACCAAGGAGATAGTTTGGACAGGTTTGTGGTTACTGGAGGCGTGGAAGGACGACGCACAAGAGAAAGAATCCCAACTTGAATACCCTTAACAACTGCCCTTCGAGCCGCGGAGTGCAGGGATGTATAGAGAGGACTCATTAGAGGATGTCATAAGAGTCACATACTCACTCATGAGCTACACGACTGGATTATAATGATCCTACTACACTTTACCTGGCGGGTTTATTTTCATATGGCAATCTTTTGTACAATAACTAAACAAAAATGTGCTAGGAGACATTTTAAATAAGAACCAGACTGGTTTGGCGGGAATTGAACCCCTAGCTCCCGGGTCGGAGATAGGTGTCTTACTTACAATACTAGGCCACGGAGGTCATCATTTATTTATTTTAGATTTGATACAGATTTAACCCAATAACATCAAATAATATGAATATAAGTCTAAATATAACATAATGACAACAGGAACAATGTTTCTCATGCTTCCATCTGAAGTGGCTTAGTTATACCTTAAAATTTTGATTTATTCACCGAGGTATGGAAGATATCGATATCGGAAAATTCGTTCAATAAGGTCTTTCCGTGTGCGAGTGGTGTTGCTCTCAATATGTTCGTGAATACGGTACCGAAACAACTCTTTATTCACGGTGGCGTAAATAATTCACTAGTTAACAAATTTTAACTTTTTGTCTGTAACAGAGATTAAATTAACTGATTATTACTAAGTTTGTAACACGTAACATCTTTGTGTAACAGAAGGTGGAGTGTTTTAATAAAATAAGTACGTTTTTGCGCATTTCAAAAGTCGTAATTACAACAATGAAAATAAATAAATTCCTAAAATACTAAATTTAAACTCAGAATACAATGTTGTTAGATATGAAAATAAAAAAGCAGAATAAAAAATAATTACCATAAGAAAAATTGACCTTGTATACCAATTTTTTGTTAAAAAATTGCCTTTTTTATAAATTTGATCGAATCAACTATTTTTTTAGAGATTGTATATTAAATTGAATGAAAACTCAAAATAGATAACTTAGAAGCCCCTACATTACAGTAAACAGCCATAGGCAGATTACTAGCAACATTTTATTGTTAAAATATGAAATACTTACACCTATTTTTTCCTCTTGTACTTTGTGTCACCTTCTCTAAAAAAACCAACAGTAGTCCCCCATCATATTATGGTAGAATCCCACCTTCCTTGATATCGTTGTTCCATTCTGTGAATATCCTGATGGAATCTTTCCCCTTGTTTATCACTCAGAGCTCCTAAGTTCTCTGGGAAAAAAGTCTAGATGGGAATGCAGGAAGTGTATTTCCAGTGACATTCGACATCCTAGCTTCTGGTGACTGCAAGAGTTCTTGTACAAACTGTTCGTAATTGTCAGCCTTATTATTACCTAGGAAACCACTACTCTTCCAAAGGCTTTCCAAGGTTCTAGTTCTTCAACGCTTAATTTTTCAGTTTCGCTTAAAAGTTTCAGTTTCAGTCAAAAACTAATTTCAAGTTTTTCTCTTAAAAGGTACGTGATGGAACATTTTCAAGTTCATATTCGTGATCAGCAAACAAAAATTTACCTAAAATGACCGTTTTCACCCTTGTTACAAAAACCTTGTTAACTATGTTAGTGATAATTGTCTCATGCATTAAACAAATGTTTGTCATCATTAAAGTTCTAAGTGCGTTAGACACAATGACCGTTTTAACCCCGTGGCCATTTCTGTTATCTGCAGCCTCTAATAAGTAAAGGTTCTTTTACACCTTAAAATATCTTATATCCTCCCCTCCTTTCCACTCTAAATATAACGCAAGAAGCGTTTTTAGCCCCCACCCATATCAGTTACCAACATCGATAATTATATTGGAAAGCTCTTTAACTCTTTAAGGGTGCAACCTCCCTTCTGCCTAAGTCATCAGAATAATATCTCCGATCTTTTGTGATCCCTTGTAATAAACCTCAATCGACTAGGGTATCATTCTGTCACTTCTTCTTCATGGGGTTAATTTGACCCCTGAAAATCTTATTTTTTTAATAAATTGAAAAATATTCATACACGACGTACGTTTTATTATTTTTAACTTTTGACAATGAAAAAAATGGGTCCGACAAGTGTTTACATGTCATGTCACATGTAATGTGATTTAATGTAGTTGAATTATATTTTATAAGACTGTTTATAATACAAACTGGTGAGATTATTGTCACGTGACAATTTCTTTCAAACAATCAGATGTTAAAAGAAATCTAAGTGAATTTTTTAAATTATATATTTGTCGTCTTTAGACATTGAGTGTTGTGGGGATGATTTTTACTTTTGAGAAAGGGAGTGAGTGAGGGAGGGAGATAGAGAAAGCGAGAAAGGAAGATGGAGAAGATTATCGAGAATGGTTGATAGAATGGGGAGGGGGGGGGAAGAGACAGGGAAAGAGATAGAGGGAGTGAGAGAGGGGGCATACTCACAGCAGCAGTGTGGGGACCCTAATTATCTTTATTGTTGGACCTCGTAGTCGAAGATCCCCTCGCCATTCCGACGTCAATGCAGTTGGAAAGCAAAGCTGTGTTGTAAAGTTTTTTTTTTTTTTTTTGGGTCCTCGGTATCATCATAATAACAGAGTTTGGACACCTTGTTATAATATACCATATATGTAAACGCTATTGTACTTCGGACACGCTACAATAGCGCTTACATATATACATACGAGTATGTATCCGTTAATTGTGTTACACACATATCAATCAATAAACAGTCACAAACCAATAAAGTTCAACATTTTCCGGCCTGAATAAGTAATAATGTGTATGTACAGATACCATACCTAGCACATGGTAAGTTGATGTTACTGTTAAAATTTGATACATGTAATCTCAGTAGTATATCAACTATTTTCGATAAAAGACGTGTTGTTTTGTTATATTCTGAATTGTTAAAAATTTAATATCACACGGTTATCAAGTTTCTTTCAAAATAAGGGAAAAGCCTGACGAAAATTAAATGACAACTGCATAAAAACGTTATTTGATTTCTGTTGGTATTCTCCCTTCTTTTGAAAGAAACTTGATAACTGCGTGGTATTTAATTTTTAGCACTTCAGAATATAACGAAACAACACGCCTTTTATCTGCTCTAGTTGACATACTTCTGAGAGTAGATGTATAAAATTTTAACTTCAACATTGCCTGACCATCCATTGGATTAGGCAAATGTGGTGTCGATACACGCTCTAACTTCTCCAAGCCAGAAACTTTTAGATCATAATGTTGCATACCAGTCAAATATGAAAACATTTTATTGCTTTGTTACACTCTCTTGTGAGTAACTCTTAGTATGACAAAGTACAAGTAGGAACCAAGCCTGTAACGTCAAATTTATATCATAAATGCTCACTTACACATTTTGTATTTTTTTTTTAAATTTCACTATCATTTTATACAAACTATGCAACATAAGGTTACATTAACTTATCTAAGTGAAATATTAAACCTGGTCCTACATCACAGCGAGGTGGAGTCTGGTGGCTGTCATAAAACTGATCGTCAATCACGCCGATTCCCGATATTCGAGCGTGATTAATTATATTGCCATCAGCGGAAAGTCTTATCGGCTGTTGTCAGGATGTGTGTAGTGTGAACGCGGCTTGTTTAATTTTTTTTCTCTATTTCAAATATGGCGGAATGATAATGTCATTGTTTATAGCTCAATTATTTATTAACGCGATGTTATTTTTCAATGGTATGAAAAACGTTTTGTTTACAAACTGATATCGATTTATTTGTTTCATTTGTATGCGCTGAAAATATAATATGTATCATAGTGAACGGTGCCTTGACTGAGTGGTTTAATATTTCAAAAAAGGTACAGCAAGGATACGTTATGTTACCTTGGTTGTTTAATATTTACATACAGCGCATACAGAAGAAATACTGGAACCAATTACAAACCAATGCTGAACTCGCTCCGTCCTTGGCATGCTTTAAGAAGTGACTGAAAAAACTCTTAATTTCTAGTCAGTAATGTGTGTTACATTCTTGATTTTTCCTTCTTCTTCACCATGTCTTAATTTTCCTTTGATTGGTGATATCTCACTTTATATGAAAAATAATATTCGGGTGATTTTTCGTCTTTGTGGGGTTTATGATCGTTTGCTTACGTATATGTTAATGAATTTCATGAGGATGGGTAGTTATTTGATTTTTTTGCGACCATGTTACTTGCTTTATTTACGTTTGTCTGGTTGGTTGGAAGAGATTGCCGCCTGGCAATAAGTACATCAGATTGTTTTGGAATGAAGTGTTAATAAATAATAAATAAATAAATACCATAACTAACACTTCAGCCGTTATCTGCTACAAGGTGGGAAAGTTAAATAGATGCAATACTCAAAATGCAGTAAATTGTCAAAGTTTACGATAAGTTAATATAGATGAAACCAGGGATATTCGACGTTGCTAAACCTCTAAGTCGACGATCCCCTCGCCATTCCAATGACAATTCAGTTGGAAAGCGAAGCTTTGCCGTGAAGTTTTTTTTTTAAATTAAGTGATCACCAGCAAACTCACCGACCACACCGCTGTACTGAATTCGATGGCACATCGAAGTGAGACGATCAGAGCACATCGGCTTGTTGTTTTTTTTACTCTTTTTGAAAGAATAGATATGACCGAAGTCACATCACTGAATATTAGGCGGAAAAATGCCTGAGTCATTTGATGGGGGAATAATACAGTGCGGGATTCGAACCGGCGACCTTTCACACGGAAATCCAGTGCGTTACCGCGCGGATATTCACCGCGTAAATATAAATAATAGAAGCACAGCAAATTCTCTTGGAGTAAAAATATAATAATTATTTTTTGTACTCTATAATATTGATAGGGTGGCACAACAAGAACTACAATTTTAAATCAATAAAAAACTATGCAATAAGCGGTCGTGTGTGCCAAATGTGGTTTAAAAAATATGTAATAGTGTTGTATGTAGAGTCAACAAAAATTTCCAACTCTTGACTACAGAAATTATAAATGTTCGACTCCAATTATAGCACATACATATAGTATATTGCTAACCATATAGTATGTTATACTTAATTATGTGGCGTAACTATAGGGTGGCGCAACAAAAAATGCAATGTTAAATTAATGAAGAAAAAACAAGTTTTTTTTAATGTTCATGTTTATTGGTATCAGTGTAATTAGTGTACATTGGAATTATGTGTGGAAAATGATGTCTGCCAAATGGCCACCTCGGCTCCTGTTACAGGTGACGACTCTTTGAGCAAAATTTTCAATAACGGATTCACATAAATGCATACGTATATCTATGACACGAGTAAAGGTCATCGATGGTTTTTGTATTATTGGCGTACACTTGAGATTTAACATAACTCTAGAGAAAAAAAATCTAAAGGGGTTATATCAAACGGTTGTGTCGGTCAATTCACATTTCCATGACGAGAAATTACACGGTCGGATAATTTTTCCTCCAATAAAGCCATTGTTTCATTAGCAGTATGACAAGTAGCCCCATCCTGCTGGAACCACATGTTTTGCAAGTCTAAATCATTCAATTTATGCCAAAAAAAGTTTGAATCATGTCACAATATCAATTTCCATTGACCGAAGGTATTAATTATTTCATAGGGTGGCGCAACAAGAACTGCAATTTTAAATTTGCCGCCATTATTCAGCTGTCAAACGTATAATATTTATAATGGACATACGTCATACATCGAGAATACAAGTCAGACGTGCAAGGTGTGCGTGGAAGAGGTAGACCGAGGAAAACGTGGCTGGATCAAATGGACCAGATTTTGAAAAAAGCTAAAGTGAGAAGTGTGAATAATAGACAATTGTATATAACGACATCTATGAATATGGAAGAGGCGAAAGTTGTGTGCTTGAATAGACAAGTTTTGAGATCTGTTTTCTTTGCTTACCCCGCAAGGGAAACGGCGTGATGATATATATGTATGTACAATATAATAATATGGCATAATATTTTAAATTGAATTAATGCAGTTTGTTAGATTTTAATTCAGAATTATATATGAAATCTACTTTAGAGGCATTGCACAATTGTACAATTATTTTTCAGAGTCAAAGAGTGGTGAAAATTTCAATAATTTTTCAAAAGAAGTAACACAAATGGCTATGACTCGATGCAGACATATTATTTTCTAATACCGGAGATTCAAAAATTAAGAAACGAAAACGAATGTTTAATATTGAGATGAAAATATCGAAAATCCTGTAAAACATTTTAAAGTAAACTTTTATTTACCGTTCTTGATGTCACAATTAACGTGTCACGAGATTTTAAAAATTAACCGCGAATCAATCATTGCCCATGAGAAAAAATCACCCGTTCTCGCGCCTTGCAACATCAGTCGTAATAAACTGATCGTAGCATGATTACATTTTTTATAGATACCGGGTCTGATTATATTTCTAAATCTTTTTACATATAAATTTATGTTACGGTGTCGTTTTGTAACTACATACTAAATATATACTGAAAGATCATTATTTAGTAGTAACAAACTGACTACATTCCCCATAGTTCCCGGTCAGATTTTATTTTTAACTATTTTTACATGTAGATTTATGTTACGGTGTCGTTTTATAACTACTTCACATGTACTGAAAAATAATTCTAGAGATTAGTTGTATACAAAATAGCGCTTTATCGTTTATCTTCTTTTTCTCAGTGTCATGTCAGGTCCCCCTAACGTTGAATATCACCTGAGAGTAGACATCTTTGTCCCCGGCAGCCCGAAAAAGACCCGTCTCCAACGCCCCTTATGCCAGTCCAATCACGTATATTACGGAGTCAGGAGATTTGCCTCCTGCCAACACCTCTTCAGCCTTCTATTTTGCCTTGGATGATTAGGTGCAGTAATTTGTACTTTGGTCCTCAAAGTACACGACCCAAGTAGGACACCTTTCGGATTTTAATATTAGTCAGCAACTCTCTATCGACTTTGGCTCTTTGAAGAACCCTTGTGTTGCTGACCATATCCGTCCAGGGTATTCGTAGCATTATCCGGTGCATCCACATTTCGAATGCTTTCAGTCGGTTCATACTATTTACTTTGACGGTCCATGATTCTACTCCATGCAATAACACTGACTAAACGTAGCATTTGACTAACCGTTGTCAAGTTTCAAGTTTAGATTATCATCGTAGAATACGCTTCTCATTTATAAAGAATAATAATATAAATATAATAAAAATTTAAAACGTATTTTAAATTTATGTTATAATTATGCTGTTTTCGTGTTTAAATGTATTATAAGAATACTCTAGGAGTGAAGTGTGAAAAAAAAACGTTTGACATAATTAAAATATAGAAAAGCATTAAAATATAAATAGAATATAAAGAACATACATATTTTGTTTTATGAAAAAGCTCAATATTTTTTTTGTGTTGGTAACACTTGACTGGCCAATTTGGCTGGAAATCTAACATTTTCTGTTAGCCGCCTCCGCTTTTCTAATAAATCAGATATATTTATAAAATATTTATCAACATTATCCTTTCATAAAAATGGAGAATGATGTACTCGACGCTCTGACAGACATCGGGTGAGTTACTTGTGTAATAAATATCGTTTTCTACTAGTTTTAAGTCGGCTAGTAAATAGTAGGGTTAGAAAAATCCACGGAGTTCCTTGGTGACGCGACCGATAATATTCGTATTTTTATATATTTTATCGCTTGTTTTTGTACATTTAGGTCAACACAATATTCAGATATTTATTGAGATAAATTTTATTGTAATATTAAATATATTTCTCTTGCGTAGACAATTTGGAAACAAATACTATACTTGGAAGCAGAAACAAAGAGTCAGCAGAACGATTTATTTCGCATGTTATTTTGTATAATTTCTGATATCAAATCGTTGAGATAGCGATACGTTTGATATAAACAAATACCCGCACGATTTTGTAGCTAATTTCACTAATATAGTATATGGAATATGGAAACCAGGAGTAATAGTTGTGCAATATCTGTATTAATTTTTTCTGAATTTAATGAAACTTCAAAATAAATAAATATTCATGATTTATTGGAAATGTCGACAATCCACAAACATTTTACTACAGTATGACTTAAATTTAAAATGAAATCATCTTATTTTTATGCTTTGCCAATGGATATAAGCAAATTACATCCTTATAGTGGAGGGGTGCCTATTGGGGGAACAGGTACAGGTTGACATTTTCATTGGAGCTTAAAATATCCTTTTTTATCTTGTTAGGTGGTTGATTTTTATTTTTTTAGAAGTGCTGTCTGTCTCTTTAATGGATGGTATTATTGTTAAAACATGAAGAAGTCATTTCGTGCCATAGACATGTTTTAAAAAGTGACTGAACAAACTTAATTTTATGTCATAAATTATTTTAATTGATAATCTCATTTTTATTTTTACCATATAGATCTTCCTAGCACTGTCTCAACTCATTGGCTAGGTAGGCTGTTGGGGTCGGCTCTTCTCGTTCTCAGGCTGTATATTCTTCGATTCTGGGTGTCACTTTCATCTAGGCCGTTTCTCTGCAGGATTTTGGAGCATTGAGTCATCCAGGAGTTGTTTGGTCTTCCTCTGGACGGCTGTCAAGGAAGATCCACAGACATTGCCTGATTTACAGTGTGGGTTTGTGGTCTCCGTCTTATGTGCCCGTACCATCTCAGCTGTCGCTCTTCCAGCTTACTATTTATGTTAGTGACCCCCAGGTTACCACGAATGAGTGATCTCTTAATTTTATCTTTCAGTGACACTCCTGCCGACAACCTATGTATTCGCATTTCTGCTGTTTCAAGTTGCCTAGAGTAAGAGCTGTACGTAGTCCAGCATTCTGAGCCATACGTAATTGCGAGTCTAACGACAGTCTGGTATACCTTTCCTTTCAGTTTTATAGGCATTTTTGGGTCACATAAGATTCCTGTTACCGACCATATAGATATTATTTATAAATATTATAGGGAGGTTGTTTATATCGCTGAACGACTCGCTGCCATTCTACAGAGTAAACCTTCTGTAATGGGAGAAAAATACGATAATGAATAATCTCTGCCATGATGATAGTTCATAACGGTATTTTAGTACCAACTTTGATGTAAAGGAGAAACGTGGACATGGAACAAGAATACAGAGACCGAATAAAAGCTCTAGAATTGCAGACACTTAGAAGAATACATGATTTGATAATGTATGGCAGAATACGGAATGAATTGATTAGAGAACACAAAGCACTCTCAGCAAATAAAAAAAGTGATTAAGGATGAGTGTGAACTTATTAAGGCTGATGTGTTTATGTAAGATGAAGAACAGCACTCTGAGATGGTTCGTGACAATGTATGACAGAATACAGAATGAAGTGATTTGGGGACCACAAAACACTCAGCAGGGTGAATTGCATAAACCAAAAAAAAAGTAATTAGGGATGTGTGTGAACTTAAAGCTAATAATGCGTTAAGTAAGATAAAGAAGAGCAGTCTTAGATGGTTTGGGCATGTGGAACGAATGAATGAAGAAAAACTGATTAAACAAATATATATTGCAAATGTGAGTGGAAGGTGTGTGAGAGGAAGACCAAGAAAATTATGGTTGGATCAAATGTATGATATTTCGCCAAAAAAACGTCCCAGTTTGATAAATTAATTGGTCTATACTTAAGAAATTGTAGCATGGTCCCTGTGACAGTTCACAAATTTGCCCCAATACAACCTTTTAACGACATTAAGTAATTTTAATTATTTTATCAACTTGAATATAAGCCTCGATTCTAATAAATAGCAAGTTATTTAGGTAAATACATTACATAAAACTAACAATAATGACAAATGAATACATCTTGTTACAAATTAGCAAAAATGTCGCAGTTTGTTAAAATCAAATAATATTTGGTGACATTTGTCAAAAGTTACTACGTTAGTCTGCATTGGCTAGGGATGGGGTATACGATAATTGGATTTTCGATTTTTTTATACCTAAAATTAAATGTTCGTATTTAGTATTAATTCATAGTGGATCTCGGCCTATTTAAAGATAGATACAAATCATACAATTACAAAGTCAGTATAATGAAAATTAGGAATTGAAACGTCAGTTTAGAGAAAACACTTGTTCGATTTATAAAAAACTATTCGATTTGTAAAAAAAACGATTTTACCTCATCCCTTTGAGACATGACATTTCAAATGTCACAGAAACCATCCTACATTTTCTCAAGTATAGTTATAATATTCGTGCTTGCTAGACGTGCGTGGATTGTATTGTAGTATTTCCAACACGTGTGATTATGAACTGCGAGTTTCGGCCCTACTCAGTAATTCTTAACCCGAAGCCTCAATTAAGAGGACCGAAGACAATGTTGTCTTTCGGTTACGTTCTTCAATCAATATGTCTGCATTGCCAATTCAGATATGTTGAGGAGCACCATTGAAATGAATGAATGAAAATGAAAAGCAGATTCAATGTTTTTAATAGTTAAAAAGTTGATGATCATTCCGAGAAACATCATTATCCAGGTTAAGAAATTCTTCATTTTCTGTTTCCAACAAATCTGTTTCTCATTCTAGGTACGATGGACCTCTCCTCAAACCAGAAGCCCTCCAGAAGGCTTTGGAGGCAGGAGCCAAGTCCACTGAGTACACTGCCCTAGTCCACATCCTGTCTGAGGAGCTGAAAATCCTTTGTAACCTGGAAGAGGCAGTTAACGAGACCAGTGGGCCAGATGAAGCCAGTCATTTCCTCCTGGAGCTCAGTTCGTTCTTGAAAGAGCTAGGATGCCCTTATCTAGCTCTTTGCACTGGTAATTTTGTACCTTCTTTTTTAAACGCGAGATAAATGCAGTTCAAGGAGTAAAGCTGGAACCAGTTACAAAACAATGTTAGATTTGCTCCATCATTGGCATGTTTTCAAAAGTGACTGAACAAACCCTTAATTTCAAATCTAATATAATGTGTTTCTTTCTTGATTTTCCTTTCCTCTCCACCGTCCCTTCCGTTTCCTTTGATTGATGATATCTCACTTTAATTTTTACTATATATATGTTTATAAATTTTGTCCAAGTGAAAGAATCATTTTAATATTTTTTTCGACCATGTAACTTCCTTTATTTACTTCTCTCTAGTTGGTTGGAAGAGATTGCTACCTGGCAATGAGCCCACCAGATTGTTTTACAATGAAGTGTTAAATAAAGCAAGAACTTTTATTTATATTTCTCTATTAGAGTAGGCAGAAAGAACATACACCAAACTTTCATATCACAACATATTCCCTTCACCTTCCTGTCAAAATATAGTTCCTTCTTTTTCTCTTACTACTGGCATTTTCTTTCACTAGTATTCGGGGGAGGGGGGTATAAGAATACAGTAAAGCGCCAATTATCCCGGGCCAATTCTCTGTGAGATGGATTCACCGTGGCTCTCTATAGTACAACTTTTTTTTTAGTAATCCTGAAAAAAAAAACAAATTTATAACAGACATCCACATTTTTTAAGATAACAAAGCAAGGACCTATACTGTTATAAAATCTATGGCATACATTATATTAATTGACTTAACGCTAGTAAGTTGGCGGTGAATATTCTATGTGAATCGTTCCACATCTACACACGCTGCGAACATGCGTCAACATGGCCAGGCGGCTCAGCAGGGTCCATATGTCTGTGGCATTTGCGGGAGGGAGTGCGCATCCAGGATCGGGCTGTTCTCTTACAGAAGATCACAGATCGACGTGGGAGAACGGTTCAAGACTGACGTTGAAGTGGCGAGGGGATCCTTGACTGCGAGGCCCGGCAACGACGACGACACAAAAATATGTGGGGTTTCCCAATGTGATTACCGCGGAATGATACCAGCATTTAGAAGTTATATCTGTCAAACATTGAAAAAGCTTTTTACTTATCCTGCGTATCAAAATTCATCTAGAATTCCAACTAAAATGTTTAACTCCCAAAAAAAAAACTTAATTTTGATTAATCGTGTTTTTCAATTATCCGGGCTCGAGTGTCCCCCAATTACCACGAATAATCGGCACTCTATTGTACTTATGACCAACATTCCCCCTAATTTTTTCCATTGTGTGTGTGCGGCCCATCAACTTATATGTGCAAGAAAAAAAGAGGGAAGTGCGCAAATATTCATATTCATGCATAGATAAAACTATGTAGTCAACATAATGTACCACAAAATCATAAATTACATTTTTCAATGAGAAAACAAAATATGGTTACAAGTTCCTTTCTTTGAGATGTGTGCGGAAGATGGAAATATGTGTCCGGACAATTTTTAATAGATGTGCGGCCGCACACGCGCACACCTTAGAGGGGACGTTGCTTATGACTTCTGTCAAAGCTATTCTTTAAAAAAACGGAACATGGAATAATTATATATACCAGGGGGGGGCCAAAGCGTCGACCGCGTAGCTATTTGTAGTCGCCCGCCTTTCTGATCGTACACATCTCTAATTTACTTTGTGAAGAAAAATATCCATGTTTGTGGAGATGTGGCATATTTAACCACTTTTGTCGATTCTACTTACCTCTGCGAAACAACATTTTCTACCATGAATGCAATCAGAACAAAACATCGCTCCCGTTTAACAGATGACCATTTGGCAGCATGTTTACGAATAGCTGTAAGTACATATGAACCACAATATGACAAGCTTGCCGAAAATATGAAATGTCATGATTCCAGCGCGTCTTCTGATACGACATAAACTCTTCTCCCTGGCTCCACCCCAACTCACTGTCTGCGAAGACTGTTGGGGTCAGCTCTCCTCGTCCTCAGGTTGTATGCTCTTCTGCCCCGGACTACGTCCCCCAGGCCATGCCTCTGCATCAGATTATCTTTTTGCACCACCCATGAATTCTTTGGTCTTCCTTTGGTTGTTATTCGAGGAAGATCCATGGAGATTGCCTGGTGCACAATGTGATCGGGTGATCTGCGTCCAACGTGCCCATACCATCTCAATCGTCTCTCCTCCATCTTGCTGTTGATGCCTGTAACACCCAGGCTTCCTCGAATGCTCGAGCTTCTTAATTTGTCTCTTAGGGAAACACCTGCTGACCACCTTAGCATGCGCAGTTTCTAGTTGCCTAGAGTAAGAGTTATACATCGTCCAGCATTCGGAGCCATAGAGGAGTGCGGGTCTGACAATCGTTTGGTATACTTTTCCTTTTAACTTTACTGGCATTGTCGGATCACACAGAACTCCCGTCATTGATCTAAACTTCATCCACCCCACACTAATTCTATGTGTTACATCTGCTGCACATCCATCGCTATGGATGAGTGACCCAAGATACTTAAAGGAGTCACAATTTGGTAATGTTTCTCCATCCATTTGCATTACAACATAAACTCGAATAGTTAATATTTACAAGCACATTGTTTGCATTGATAAAAAGAAAATAAAAGAACATATTGTTTTATTTATTAACTATTTTTATGTTTGTGTGAAGTAATCATTAATTTCTGTTATTAAAATAACTTGATATTGAATAGGCACGTCTACGGGTATTGGTATCATCTATGTATTGGGTGTACAAATAAGTCACCGCCGTTTGACAAAAGTTGGCGCCACCAGTAAGTTATGGTTAAAATTGTCAGATGTAAAATGTCATTATCGTAAGGTTGGACATCTGTCAACAACATGACCTTGAAATATTAGTGAATTTTTATCAGTATAACATATTTTTTTGTGTTCGAAAATGTCAAGTTTTGAGCCGAATAAGCGTCATTTGCGGGAACTTTTGATTTACTTCTTCAATTTGAAGAAATCTGCAGCTGAGGCGCATCGATTGCTTGTAGAAGCATATGGTGAGGCTGCCTTAAGTGAGAGAAGTTGTCGTGAGTGGTTTCAAAAGTTTAAGAACGGTGAATTTGACATCGAAGACAAAGAACGTAGCGGAAGGCCGAAAGTGTACGAAGACGCGGAATTGGAAGTATTATTGGATCAAGATTCGTGCCAAACGCAAGAAGAACTTGCACTTACATTAGGAGTGACTCAACAAGCAATTTCACATAGGTTGAAATCATTGGGAATGATTCAAAAACAAGGAAATTGGGTTCCATATGAACTGACACCGAGAAACGTTGAACGCCGATTTTCCACATGTGAAATGCTGCTTGCCAGGCATAAACGAAAGGGTTTTCTGCACCGTATAGTCACTGGTGATGAAAAATGGATCCACTATGATAATCCAAAAAGGAAGAAATCATGGGGAACCCCTGGCTATGCTTCAACATCTACAGCTAAGCCAAATATTCATGGAAAAAAACTCTTGTTGTGTATTTGGTGGGATCAGCTTGGTGTCGTGTATTATGAGTTGCTCAAACCGAACGAAACCATTGCTGGGGCTGTCTACCGAGCACAATTGATGAGATTGAGTCGAGCACTCGAGGAAAAGCGCGCCCACTGCTACTCCAGACACGACAAAATTATTCTCCTGCATGATAATGCTAGTCCACATGTTGCGGCGCCGGTCAAAACCTTTTTGGAAACAATCAATTGGGAAGTTTTACCCCACCCGCTGTATTCACCAGACATTGCTCCTTCTGATTTTCACTTGTTTCGATCGATGACGCATGACCTGTCTGAGCAGCACTTCACATCATATGAAGATACCAAAAATTGGGTCGATTCGTGGATAGCCTCAAAAGATGAAGCATTCTTCCGACGCTGTATCCGTATGCTGCCAGAAAGATGGGAAAAGGTAGTGGCAAGCGATGGGCAATACTTCGAATAAAACATGAGGTTCCGTTCTTTCACAATAAATGCCCAATTTTTGATAAAAAACGGCGGAAACTTATTTGTACACCTAATATATTTTAAATTTAAACTTATTTTTGGCTTTAAATTACAATTTTTCTTATGATCACTTAACAAATACGATGTTAGTAGACCGCTGCCAATAATTTAAAAAGCAGGTCGCCCGTACTGATCAAAAGGTTGGCCAACACTGATATATACAATATATAAAAATATTTTTTAGGTCACATGTCATCGAGGCTTCAGAGCAAGACTGACCGACTTCTCCTGCTGGATTACCTGCTGTCAGAGTTGATGGCTGCGAGGATGATTGCTATTGAGAATCCACAACAGACTAATTCTGCTATGGAAGTCACTATTGTACGTGGATTTTATTTAATATGTCAAGTGATGAATTGGTTCATTTTGATTTTTTTTAGATAAATTGAAGGAAATACCAAGTTGACAAAAAAAATATATTTGTATAGAATAATCTAATATGTATACAGTGGAACTACGGTTTTCGAACTTAATTGATTTTAGAAACAGGCTGTTCGAAAACCGAATAAACTTTCCCGTAAGAAGTAACGTAGATTGGATTAATCCGTTCCAGACCCCCAAAAATACACAGTGTGGCAACACAATAAATAGATTAAATAAATGAAAATTTAACTACACTTGACCTGTACTAAAGAGAGATGATGGCGTAAGTGTAAAGGTGGAGAGGAGATATGTTATTGTTTTCTAGGGGTCGATAGTTTTAATAAAAAAAATTGAGGGTCGACGACAGCAAAAATAGACCCCTGTACTACTGCTATTTGAATGTTACTTCAAAATATCTATGATTCCGATAGGTACCTAATTAAGAAGTAAAATAATTTTTAAAAAACTTTTTTCATTAAAATGAAAATGTTAAACGGCTCCGTACCATCGATAAGAAAAAATCTGCTTTATCAACTCATTTTTTGTATCCGATGGACATGATCTATTTTAATGTTACTTCCTCATTTTTCATAGGAAATATCAGATTATGATTACTTCACTTCAATCCATCAACCTTAAGCTAGATTTGAATTCATAGTTTTAACTAAAATGCAGATATTATTCTCTTAACCCTTCCCTTACGGTGATAAAATTGAAACGCGCGCTCCGGTGTTGGGTAGTGAGTACGTGATCAAAAATTAACGATTTTAAATCGGAAAAATAAGAACATTCATAGATAATAGAAGTTAAAAATTATAGTAATTGAAATTTATTTGCTGAAAACATTAAAAAACCATCTGGCAACGCTCACGGAACTGGCGTAGATCTAGTCTCGTTGCCAGCTCAACAGCTACTGCGGCGCGGCAGGGTTGGTGGCTAACTCGGGCGTGGCTTACACTTGCGAGGTTGAGACAATTGAGCTCCTCGCTATTTAGTGACGTATGCAAAAGTGAGATGCGAATATAGTGTCGCGCTTCCCGCATACTCTTCACCTATCGTCAAGACCCAAGATCGAGGCACTCACAGCGTTTAAATGCGAATTTGTTTCCGATATTCACGAAATACTTACGATGTAGTCGATAAATTCTGATTATTATTAATATTATTTTTTAAATCAATGCGTAAATATATTATGGAGGAATACCTAAAATCTTAACCTTGTATTTATTATATTTATAGAGATATTGATGGTTATTAGAAGCAACGTGTAGAAGATACCCAACACAGGGAAGGAAAGGTTAAAAAGTGTCTTTAATTTTTCTTGTTAATTCACATCTGACTTAACATTTATCAAAGGCGTATCAATGTTTCTAGCAAAACCTTTTATTTAAAACAGATGACAGCGTATTAATTTTTTCTACAATCGAGTGTCATTTTTACTCATATAAACTTTTACCGGGAGATTAAATGCCGATCGCCGATGTTTTGCCAATTTCTTTAGATGGATTCAACAACAAGTGATTACAGAGTAGTCTAATGGTACTGGTCGAATTACACAGAGTAGTCTAATGGTACTGGTCGAATTACACAGAGTAGTCGAATGGTACTGGTCGAATTACACAGAGTAGTCTAATGGTACTGGTCGAATTTTTACTTTTCTTTGAGAATTTTAAATAGACAATTTTTTTTAGCAACGTCATGATTTTTAATGCCGTGAAATTATTTAGCAGGCAATGTGTTATTTGAGAACGCGGAAACCTATACACGGAAGCCTCGTAACGACTTGTTTATTAATTTTTATTTATTTCCAATGAATAATTCTTATTTTAGCCCACACATACATACATGTGCTTACGAGTTTTTTTATAACGGGTCATTCATGTGAAATTACGATTGTTATAAAAATTCTACCTTACTTTGAAATGAATCATTTTTATTTTAAATTAATTACGATGACTTTAAAACAGTTTTTGAATTGAAAAGTACAATTATAATTTTTGTTTTCGATCTTGTGCCATATATTTTATCGGATTTGTAATAATAATGATAATAAAAGGACAATTTATATAGCGCCAACTCTCCTCAAGAGTGTTCTATCTCAGGATTAAAACCCATTTATGATTTTTTATGAAGCGTCCCTAAAAGGACTGTTTTTCTTGCTTTCTAAAGCTGCACACGTCACCCATATCTCTGACACTAGGAGGTAGAACATTCCCGCTACAGAATCAGCAAAAGCTCTCGTAATACCTCGCCCTATTGGATTGATTTGGAACAACCAATTCATTAGATAAAAAAGAAATCAACCTCAAAGTTCTACTTCTCTCCGAATCCCTCAGACGCAGATTCCAAAGATACAATGGAGACATCCCCTTGAGGCAGGGGCTCTCAACCTAATTGTGGTCGCGGGCGCATTCGAGTTTTAGGAAAATAGTTGCGGGCGAAAGCCGAATTTCTAAAAAAAAGGCGTAGTAAGCAAACACATTTCTACTTAGTTTGGATAAAACAGTAGTCTTCTTCCCAATCGTTGTTGAATGGATAGATTAATTGGTTTTTACTTAGATTACTCATTTTAGGGTCAAATGAGTATGAGAAAAAAATCAACACTGCATTTAGACTGAACCGGTTACCAGCAGATAAAATATATACCTAAACAAGTGCTGAAATTCGCCACTGGTAACCCTTGAACAGACAGTGGAACTAAAACATTTTAGTAAAATAACGTAAATGTTTACATATTTACGATTTCAATAAATAATATTATTAAAAAAATACTTTTCAGATTAAATTGTGTTTTTTCGTTATTACATACATTGTAATAGGGGCATGCAAATAGCTCCGTGAGCGCAGATGCGCCCACGGGCACACGGTTGAGAAACCCGGCCTTAAGGGATACAAAGAGATAAAGTTTGAAATCAATCTATTCGCGGCACTTATGTCAGTGTAGACTTTAAAGATGCGGTCAATATAGTAATATTTATGACTATCATATATACTCGTATCAGCCTAGCAGATTGAAAACAGACTAGAATCTAGAAATTTGTGAAACAGGCAAATCAGCATGTTTGTACAGTACCCGGCGGTAAGTAATACACATCGGGCTTAAGAAAGAGACAGTCGGCCATAATCGGCTAACTTCGGAGAGCGTCATCTCTGTAGAGCGTCATCTCTGTAGAGCGTCATCTTTGTAGAGCGTCATCTCTGTTGTACGATGCGCTGACAGTCTGGTTCGGTAACGTCTGAAAATCGCAACGGAACACGTGTATGAATGACAGAGACGACGCTCTACAAAGCCGAAGTTAGCCGATTATGGCCAACAGTCTTTTTCTTAAGCCCAATGTGTATTACTTACCGCCGGGTACTGTACATAAATGTTTTTCCATTTCGATTGTGTATTTAACCTCGAAGCGAGTGAGATTTTATAAGTAAAATAAAAAATAGATTTTGTAAATAATATAAATAACGTAATTGCGGCCGCCATATACAAAATAATTGAATAGATAAAAACATTTGAGTCATGTCCGTTTTATGGATAAATTCATGTATTCGCGAATAAAACATTGGATGTACCGTGTACGTCCATACTCTCTTGATGTAAAAAATTTTACGCATCGTACGGCCATACTCGTTTAGGGGTTAAGTGTTGATTTTGAATTCCACTTTTGTGTCAACGATATGTTTTGATGTTTATTTGATTGCTATTTTCATTCATATTTTACACCGTACGGCCATACTCGTTTAGGGGTTAAGTGTTGATGTTGAATTCCACTTTTGTGTCAATGATATGTTTTGATGTTTATTTGATTGCTATTTTGATTCAAATTTTGGTTTTTGAATAATTTTTGTAATTAATATTTATTTTTGTGTGAAGGCTGTGAAATTAATAAATAAAGAATTTTATGTTTTTCCCAAAATTTTAAGAAGTAGTTTTTGAGAAAATCAACGTAAATTTTGAGAAAAAAGGGAAACAAAACAACACTTCTGGGTTTGTGTGTAGGAACTTGTCCGAGTGGTTTTAAACTGGTTCGATGTCACAGCTTATGTTATGTACATATACTTACGATTTGTATCTATCTTAAAATAGGCTAAGATCCACTATGAATTAATACTAATTACGAACATTTAATTTTAGGTATAAAAAAATCGTAAATCCAATTATCGTATACTCCATCCCTAGCCAATGCAGACTAACGTGGTGACTTTTGACGAACGTCACCAAATATTATTTGATTTTAACCCTTTTAGTGCCGGAAGTTATTAGTATGGCCGTACCCAGCAGGCCGGGAATTTTTCAACAAAAATAAAACCTAAAAAATTATATTTTTTGTATACAGATATAGAGGATATTATGAAAACTTACTAAATATATACACCGTGGGGCGTTTGAGCTGCCGTTCACTCAAAAAAACACAGTTTAAATATTCACAAAATGTCAGGGTTGTCACAACTTGACACAGAAAACACGTTTACTTATAAATATAGTGGAATATAATATACTTTGTAAACTAAAATCAACAAATTATCTGTATGATATATAATAAAGCACAAAAGGTAAATAAACTATAAAATAAAACCGTAAAAAGTCTATATAAACGTCGTATTATGCCGCAAAACTACCGCCAATAACCAAAGAATACATGAAAACACACTTTGTAAATAAATATTTTGAAAAATTAACAAAAATAACGAACAAAAGTAAAAAATCAACCATTGAAGAAAACTACAAACGAAGTCATAAATCATCGCAATTACGTCGCAAAACACTGTAGTCGGTAACCCTGTATCAGAGACACGTATTGACTGTCAGTGAAAGCTTTTAGAAACATGACTAACTTTGATAATATGGGTAAATTGTAATATTTAAGTATTTCTTGACGATCCCGATAGATGTCACTATGTGTTACAATTTATAAATTATTACAATTGGATTTGATATTAGCTTGCGACAAGCTCAAAGGAGAGTGCGTTTACGCGTTCATTTTGTATGGCCGGCCTGGCGAACACTGAATCGGAGAGCGCATCAACTTGCTCGTGGCAGTGAACCGGTTAACAATCGGCCATATTTTTGCTAATTTGTAACAATATGTATTAATTTGTCATTATTGTTAGTTTTACGTAATGTATTTACCAAAATTACTTGCTATTTATTAGAATCGAGGCTTATATTAAAGTTGATAAAATAATTAAAATTACCGAACGTCGTTACAAGGTTGTATTGGGGCAAACTTTTGAACTGTCACAGGGACCATGCTACACTTTCTCAAGTATAGTTTTATTCTTGTTAATTCCAGCAAGAGACTCCGACAGCAAAAGATCTGAACGATATCCTCAGCGCTCTGAAGATGAGTCAGCCGCCATCCAACATCAGCGCTAACCTCCTCTTTACTAAACTAAAAGAGAAACTTAGGAATGTCATACAGCAGGAGGGTAAGTGCTTGTGATTTGTCATTATTCTGTCTAAATATTGGGTGTACAAATTAGTTCGATCCGTTTTTTTGTGTTCAAAAATGCATTTATTTCTAAACAAAATGAATGAACAGATCAATTAAAGTATTGTCCATCAATTAAAGTATTGGCTCTCAATCGCTTGTTGAGTCACTCCCAATGATTCTGCAAGCTCCTCTTGCGTTTGACTCTGATCTTCTGCGATTAATGCCTCTAATTCTTTGTCCTCGAATTTTTTTGACTGTCCAGAGCGAGGCTTGTCTTCGACGCTAAAATCTCCATCCTTGAAACGTCGAAACCATTCCCTACATGATTTATCAGTTGGAACAGCGTCACCATAAACTTCGACAAGCATTCGATGGGCTTCAGCTGCACTTTTCTTCCAATTAAAGCAGAAAATTAAAACCTCCCGCAAATGCTGCTTGGTTAACACAAAATTCGACATTTTCAACACTGGACAAAACAAGGTTTTCGCATGAAACTCAAAGCAATATAAACTGAATATTATTGGCAGATATCTAACCTCTCTGAAACTGCCAAAATCGGCTGCCACTATGAACCATTCATAACAGCCAGAGCCATCTTTTGGAAACGGACCGAACTAATTTGTACTCCCAATAAATTATTTATTATTTTCACATATAGTATGGGAGTGAAATTTGGACATGGAAAAAGTCTGAAAGGAGCTGAATCCCATGTACTCTTCTCAGTACATGCTGTTGAAATGTGTGCTCTGACTTTACATTGCAGGAGCAGACTATGTGGGAAGACCTCTGTACAACCAAGCTCTGACGGAGAAGCAGTGGAAGGACATCGAGGAGTTGCATAAGAAACTGTTTGACGAGTACCGATTGAGAAGAGAGATGTTGATCACACGACTCGACTGTACCATTCAAAGTTTTGAGGTCAGTATTTTACATACAGTAAAAGTTCGTTGATTAGAACAACGATAATTCGTGTTTTTCTCCATTTTCTAGATCCCAATTTTTTTTTTTCGTAAGATATAGTATTGTTACAGTAAAGCAGGGGTGGCCATACCGTGGCGCATGCGCCTTACGTGGCGCATTGGATGATTACAAGTCGCGCATTGCATCCTTGCGCCTACTTATTCTTTTAAAATAGGCGTCATAACTGAATCAATCTTCATATTTTCAACACCAGAGTGCTCTCAGTTCAATTCATACAGACTTCGGTAATGTTCAACTTTACAGTGTCTGACACTTAGAATGGAACTTGTGAGCTGTCACTTAGGCGGGCTTACAAACGTACTAATATTTCTATGGGTGTTGCCATTGCGCGTTCCCGCTTTCCGGCAGCTGTAGCACCATCAGTGGGGTCTACGACAGTGATCACCCTCTCGTCCAAGAGATCATTTCTGACTATTGTAGATTGGTACTCCAATAAACGTGTGTCTTTTGAAATGGCGTAAATTAATTAATTGAATTGCGTGATTGAGTTATTCCTTTTCCTCCCCTAAGCGAAGCAGATCCTACCCCTATCCCTATTTTACAACCCCAAACGTGAACGTAAGAAGGTAAAAAAAGTGTTTTGAGTTGTATGGCGCATCTGAACTCGTCTTTGAAAAAATTGGCGGATGGTGTGCAAAAGGTTGGCTACCCCTGCAGTAGAGCATCGATTATCCGAAACAATTCGGAACTGGGAGTGTTCAGATAACTTATTTTTCGGATAACCGATCGTAACAAAGAAACAGTGATATATAACACAAAACTGTATATGTTTTGTATCACACGTCTTACAAATACATACCTTACATAAAGTAGTACATTAAAGTAGGCCTACAGTTTAGGAAAGAAGTCCAAAATTGTCTTTTGCTTCAGAGCTGAGACTCGTTTTATTGCCGCTAAATCTCGCACACGTTTTAAAGACAGCAATTGGACAGCTTTGAACTTTCGATCAACTGATGTTTCGGTTGTTCGATGTTCGGAAAATCGATGCTCTACTGTAATTCGTAAAACTGTGCTTTCCATAATTCGTGTTATTTCATAAACTGTGCGTTTAATAATTAATGTTTTTTTTTTACCAAAAAATGAATTCTGACTTCAAAATTTTCCACGTAGTAGTTGGCCCTGGCAGACGAATGACAGTTTAAATTTCTGGAGTTCCGTCTGTGTCCAAAGAATCGATATCGAAATATCTCAACGTTATTATAGTTAATATGGGGAAGTCCTCTTGAGTACCAACCGCTATGATCCATGTGCTAAGAAAGACCTTTTAACAAAAGTCCGATTGAATAAAGAAACAATGTAAAAAGGATAGAATAAAAATATAATTCCAGCATTTTTCGTGAACCTGTTATTTCTTTTTTACCTTTCTTTAAATAAGCAAATTTTCTCTGTTACGAAATTTGAATTCTGAGGTGAAATTCAAGTGACGCGATCTTTAATGTTAAACGCCAACGTCAATCAGTTCTTTGTTAACATCCGTGAGAAATACTTTGTTGATCGAGTTCTTTATTGACATCCGTGTGAATTACTCGTCAGTAAGAAGTTAATAAATCTCAAATAGGTTATGCATCATCTTTCGAAGTTTAATTTTTTTAATTGAATAGATATTTTGTAACTAGTAGGGGTTTTCCCAGATTGAATAAAATATTTCAAGGGCTCCTTCAAACAAAAAAGTTTGTGAATCACTGGTCTAGTCTAACAATGAACATGGCTTAATGATGTACGTATTTATTGAATATATAAATAAATTCATGACCGTTTTTCTGTCACAGTGGAAGGGCAAAGGCAACGACAAGCACGAGAAGATCCAGGCTGCGTACCGGCCGCTACGGCAGGAGATGAAGACGGTACCGAATCTAAAGCTGAGCGACTTTCTAGCAGCGAGGAGCTCACTGCTCGCCATGAGGAAGACCTCCGACGCCGCAGTCAGAGTTAACACACGGAGTCAAGTCAACAAAGTTGTCATCGGACGAGTAAGTGCGAGAGACATTTTTTTTATAGTCCATAATACATTTATTTAAAATTTACTTTGTTTTAGTTAAAAGACGAACCATAAATAACTACCACATAACAAATGCTATGATGAAACACATCGGTCAATAAGTCCCGGGATTAACCAACAGATGGCGCCACTAATAACAAATCCATACCATTCTCAGTTAGTACCAACCTTTAGAAGTTATGTGTCAAACTTTCATGACATTCCGACATTATGTCAATGAGTTACAGTAGTTTTAGTGACGCTACTTTTGCTATTTTCAAAACAATGGAAAATACCGAATTTCGTGTGTTGATAAAACATTGCTTTTTAATGGGAAAAAATACTGTTCAAACTCAGCGATGGCTTGAAAAGTGTTATCCGGGCTCTGCTCCGTCGAAAACAACCATTTGTCGGTGGTTTGCTGATTTCAAATGCGGTCGTACAGACACAAATGATGCTGGAACACTGGTCGTCCAAATGAGGCTGTTACACCAGAAAACATAAAAAAAAACCCTCAAAATCGTGATGGAAAATCACAAAGTAAAGTTGCGTGAGATAGCCGACATCCTGAAGGTATCATTTGGTGTTTACACTATTTTGCATGAACATTTGGTCATGAAAAAGCTTTTTTCGAAATGGGTGCCACGTTTGCTCACAATGGAACAGAAACAACAACGCATCGATGATTCAGAGCGCTGTTTGGCACTGTTTATGCGAAAAAAACAAGAGTTTTTGCGTCGGTATGTGACAATGGATGAAACTTGTATCCACCACTATACTCCGGAATCAAATCGGCAGTCAGCTGAGTGGAGAGCAGCCGGTGAAAGTCGTCCGAAGTGACCAAAAACTCAACAGTCGGCCGGGAAGGTTATGTCCTCCATATTTTGTGATGCGCGTGGTATAATATTCATCGATCACCTTGAAAAGGGAAAAACCATTAATAGCGAATATTACATAGCGTTATTGTAGCGTTTGAAGGCAGAAAATGCAAAAAAACGGAGCCATATGAAGCAGAAAAAAGTTCTCTTTCATCAGGTAAATGCACCGTGTCACAAGTCGATAGTAACGATGGACAAATTGCATGAATTGAACTTCGAATTGCTTTCGCACCCACCGATTATTGACTAATATAATTGTATAATGACTAATTTGGTGGCACAAATGATCCTAATTTGGATGGATTGCCTATTTGAAAAAAAAACAATTCTAAGAACTCTTCATTTTGTAAATATAGAGAACCCATTTTACTAGCCATCGAAAAGCGTATAGCGATATGAAACTGAGTAAATGGGTCACTAAAACAAAATAAAGCACTGATTAATTGTAATAATGAAAAATATATTTAAAAATTAAAAATTCTTTCCAGGTTCCAGACAGAGGGGGTCGACCATCTGAGCAGCAACCACCACCCCCAGAGATGCCTTCCTGGCAGCAGCAGAGGACACAGGTGATTCTTATTTATTTTTATTCTCATTTATTTATTTGTTTTCATTCTAATTTATTTATTTATTTTCATTCTCATTTAATATTGGGTGTACAAATAAGTCACCGCCGTTTGACAAAAGTTGGCGCCACCAGTAAGTTATGGTTAAAATTGTCAGATGTAAAATGTCATTATCGTAAGGTTGGACATCTGTCAACAACATGACCTTGAAATATTAGTGAATTTTTATCAGTATAACATATTTTTTTGTGTTCGAAAATGTCAAGTTTTGAGCCGAATAAGCGTCATTTGCGGGAACTTTTGATTTACTTCTTCAATTTGAAGAAATCTGCAGCTGAGGCGCATCGATTGCTTGTAGAAGCATATGGTGAGGCTGCCTTAAGTGAGAGAAGTTGTCGTGAGTGGTTTCAAAAGTTTAAGAACGGTGAATTTGACATCGAAGACAAAGAACGTAGCGGAAGGCCGAAAGTGTACGAAGACGCGGAATTGGAAGTATTATTGGATCAAGATTCGTGCCAAACGCAAGAAGAACTTGCACTTACATTAGGAGTGACTCAACAAGCAATTTCACATGGGTTGAAATCATTGGGAATGATTCAAAAACAAAGAAATTGGGATTCATATGAACTGACACGGAGAAACTTTGAATGCCAATTTTCCACATGTGAAATGCTGCTTGCCAGGCATAAACGAAAGGGTTTTCTGCACCATATAGTCACTGGTGATGAAAAATGCATCCATTATGATAATCCAAAAAGGAAGAAATCATGGGGATCCCCTGGTCATGCTTCAACATCTACGGCTAAGCCAAATATTCATGGAAAAAAACTCTTGTTGTGTATTTGGTGGGATCAGCTTGGTGTCGTGTATTATGAGTTGCTCAAACCGAATGAAACCATTGCTGGGGCTGTCTACCGAACATAATTGATGAGATTGAGTCGAGCACTCGAGGAAAAGCGCGCCCACTACTACGCCAGACACGACAAAATTATTCTCCTGCATGATAATGCTAGTCCACATGTTGCGGCACCGGTCAAAACCTATTTGGAAACACTCAATTGAGAAGTTTTACCCCACCCGCTGTATTCACCAGACATTGCTCCTTCTGATTACCACTTGTTTTGATCGATGACGCATGGCCTGTCTGAGCAGCACTTCACATCATATGAAGATACCAAAAATTGAGTCGATTCGTGGATAGCCTCAAAAGATGATGATGATGACTGACGCGGTATTCGTATGCTGACAGAAAGATGGGGAAAAGTAGTGGCAAGCGATGGGTACTACTTCGAATAAAACATGAGGTTCCGTTCTTTCACAATAAATGCCCATTTTTTTATAAAAAACGGCGGAAACTTATTTGTACACCTAATATAATCAAAGATAGGAGCAAGTTGAGAAATTTTACTATTTATGTAGTAACAAAGTCAATGGGGCACTAAAAAATATATACTCGAATCGGGCAGTATCAAAATCTGCTGAGATCTACAATAGTATTTTGGTGCCAACTTTGATGTATGGGAGTGAAATATGGATGTGGAAAAATACTGATATGAGCCAAATAAATGCTGTCGAAATGCGTGCATTGAGAAATATGCATGGAGTGATAATGTGATAAGGGATGAATGTTAACTTAAGGCTAATGTTCTAAGTAAGATGAAGAAGAGCATCCTGAGATGGTTTGGACATGTAGAACGAATGAATGAAGAAAGATTAACAAAACATATATATAGTGCAAGTGTGAGTGGAAGACCAAGGAAAGTATGGATCAAGCATACAATATTTTGAAAGAAGGAAACATGGAAACTGTATGATAAGGTGTGTGGATGTAGAAGAAGCTGTGGAAGTAGCTAACTATGTGTATCGCGATAGCAATATCTGGTGCTCTCCTTTCTGCCTCCCCTGATAGGGAGATGGCGTGATGGTGTATGTATCTAATACCATCCCAACACATCAATTCACAATTGAGTGTCAAAACTCGAAAGTCTTCATTGATGACTATTATTTATTCAATGCCATCCTATTCAGGACGTGGATAAAAAGAAATTAATTAAATTTTACAGCATGCCTCATTTTATTTACAAAAGTGAAAATAATGCGACATCTGTTATCGCACTATCTAAATTATTATCGACAATCAGAACTATCTAAATTATTATCGACAATATGTTATTAAGGTGACATCTGTTTTTGGATTTTACAATTTTTTTTTCATTTCGGACAAACTTCAGAGCATTCGGGACAGATCCAGATAATTATTATATTGTAATTTACTAAGCTTTAAATACGGTCAGAACGCCAATATTAATTTTTAAATAAAAACTAGTTGATTGGAAAACATTTCTTTAAAGTATTGTTTCTCAACCTGTTGGGAAAATAAAAATAACACGTGTACGAAAGGAAAAGTAACACATTTTCTGAGAAAATGACCACATTTATTTACAGTTTTGCAGTGAGGATCACATAGGTCATAGGTCACTAAAAACAATTTTTTTTTATCTTTTTTGGGATTCGCAAGGCTAAAAGGGTTGAGAAATAATGCTTGAGTGAATAATTTTACATATGTATATTTTTGTTATTATTTTGTATATGTTAGGGCCTTTGTTTACCTGAGTCTTGATTTGTCTCATGTATGTATTTTATATGTGGTGGGTGGTATGCATGTGCGTGCTGCTTTACAATATTTTTTCGTATAATTCATGTAAATATTTATAATTTTTTTAACAAGTTTTATTTATATTCATGCGCACTCAAAATTCTAATTTATGTATTACTTTTGTAACCTTTTTTAACACATTGTAAGTGGCTCACGACAATTCTCGTGTTGGGTGCCCAACGGTAAAAAGTAAGACACGGGAATTCTCGTGTTTACGTAGTCTATGCTTAAATTGTGGGTCACGACAAAAGTCGAGTTCAAAAATAATATTTTGCTAGTGATTGCTACGAACCCATAAATTACGTCATATAGTAACAAGCGGCAAATCAAAGTATTCGACTAGACTGTGTCATGTTTATTGTTCGCTGACGACTTGAAAATTTTCAAAAAGATCTATTCACCTCACGACTGTGCACAGTTACAACAGGACCTAGACTCCCTAGTCTCCTGGAGTGAGCAAAATCATCTTCTGTTCAACATTAATAAATGTGTCTGTGTATCTTATAGTCGATCGTTTTCACCAATCCACCATCAGTGAGTGGCACTAAACAGAGTTTCTGAATTCAAAGATTTGGGCGTAACCTTTGATGTCGGACTCACGTTTGATATCGGACTGTTACAAACTACTCGGTTTTATAATGAGAATATCAAGAGAATTTAACAGCACCGATATCCTCCGAAACTTATATAATTATTATATCTAATTAGAACCAAATTAGAATATGCATCTACTGTTTGGGCTCCTCATCAGCTCAAATATAAAAACAATATAGAACAAATACAAAAAAAATCCTCAGATATATATGGTACAGAACAAAGGGCGATTACCCAAAATATGCTCACCATGCCGAACTTCTCACGGTGTGTAACTATAGAAGCCTCGAAACAAGAAGGCAAGAATCCATTGTGATATTCCTAATAAAGGTTTTCCAAGGTTCCTTTAACTGTCCCGCGATTCTAGAAGCACTAAGTTTATATGTACCCAATAAATATAGCCGTGCAAGGAATCACCCTCTGTTCTACATACCAACTTACAGGACGAATATCATGGCTAAACACTCAGTCACGCGTGGTATAGAGATATTGAACCAACTGAGTGACACTGTGGATATATTCTCGGTACCGTCTAGCAGTATGAGAAGAATCCTGGCTGATATTCTTCCTAACGAATAAGCTAACGCTAGAAGAAGCAGACCCTCTTTGTGTAACAGCAGAAATCTGTGCAAAGTGGATAAATTTTTTTTTTTTAAATGTGTTCGCTGCTCATAAAATACACAGTGAAACTCGATACTTATGTGTCCATTGTAACGTTCTGCTACATAAAGGTTCCTGTTATGAATGATACCACACACTTATAAACTAATAATTAGCAGTAATAAGAGTTATTTTTTAACAGATTTTTTTCCTATACGTAAAAGTATAATGATAATAATATTTTTAATCAAGTGTTTTAAGGCAAAAATAATTTTTTTGTATTTTTGTGTACAAAAAAAAAAGAATCTACGGATACTGCTGAGTACAAATAAAGAAAAAACTTTTAAATCCGATAAAAACTGGAAAAGTTATGCAAATTTTAGCGAGTCTCTAGAGCAAAAATTCTTCAAGTGGTCTATATGGACCCCCAAGGGTCGATTTCCACTTGCAGGGGGTCTATTTTTTAATTTTATTTTTATTATTACACATGACAAGAAATATACACAATTTGAGAAAAACAACAGACAATTTGATTTGGACATACAATTTTAATGGATCTGGGTTTGTTGCCTTTCATTTGTCGTATCTCCAGTAAACTAGGCTTTGGCCTGTATCTCACTGAGGATATTTAGCATGAGAAAAATAAATCGATACTTCTTTCCGATTTTTGATTACACAAAAACAAAACCCCGTTGCACGCTCTCATCAACCTGACAAACAGTGACACTCAACTACAACTGGAAACATCTTGCGAAATTCAACTCCTCACACATCATCACTCCAGAAAGACCAAAAATATTCATCCCACAATATACCGCACACAATCATAAGAATAAAAATTAAAATCAAAACAAAAAAAAAAAAAAAAAAATGGGGGTGCACGAGATGTAAATAGGGGTCCACGTGAGCGGATCCCATTTAGGCAGATCATCGTCAATATTTAGGCATTCCGTAAACATCTTATTACACCTAACACAGATATGTATATATTTCAAGAATAACTGATTGGAATAAGTCTAAACGAAGAACTTAAGGTGCAGTTCACAAAGAAGTATCAGCAGTTCTTCAGGCTTCAGAAAGATATTCCTGTTGCTTATCCTGCATTATGGACTATTGCAAAAAAGTTTTTGTTAGCTTTTCCATCTTCATACCTCGTGGAAAGAGGTTTTAGGGCGGTTGACAATCTTCTTACGAAAAAAAGAAATCGAGTGCAAATCACTGAACGTGGAGATTTAAGACTATACTTTACTAATTTGAACCCAAATATTGAACCATCGCTATCAGAGCATCAGGTCCATCCCTCTCATTAACAGTATTATTTGTGTATTAATTTTATGTAAGAATTTTACTAGGTTTTGATTTGTTTCGTTCCAAAGCCAAATATTTACCTGAATTTTGTGTATTTTCAATAAAGGTATGAATAAAAATTGTACATGTTTTTATTTTTTTACAATTGTCCACTCTACAAAAAAACCTTATCAAGGTGAACAGCACTGTGTCAGCTGTCAAAAATACATTTGAAAATAATAAGCTTAGGAAAATTCAATATTAGGCAGCCAGGGGGGGGTCTACGGAAAACAAAAAAAAATCGGCAAGTGGTCTACGGGGGGGAAAAGTTTGGTTATGCTCTAGAGTAATCGGCGATAAAGCGAAAAAAGGTCCGTTTCCAGCCTTGGACGTAACTGTGTTACGTAACCTCTGGCAATGTGTTAATGGTCGATAAAAGACCATACATTGCAATAAAATAATATCGCATTAAATCAACTAAATGTATTTATTTACATGAAACTGTTAAAATAAATTATATTTATACAAGTATACACAAGTACTGGATCTAGAGATTGTTCAACATTTTATGGGCACATGTCAAAATGTAGTGTAATTATGATTGTACAAGTATACACAAGTACTGGATCTAGAGATTGTTCAACATTTTATGGGCACATGTCAAAATGTAGTGTAATTTTGCAGGGCGGTGGAGGAGGGCGAGGGGGTGGCTTCGCCGGGGGCTCTGGGTTCGGGGGCGGCGGCAGAGTGCAGGGAGGCTGGAACCAGCAGGGAGGGGATCAGAGGTATATGAAAGAATGGCTTGTTTTTGTTTATTTTTTATAAATGCGCAACTTTAGCAACCCTGTCTTATAAAAATGTGTGTTCAAATATGAACACTACACGCATACATTATACATAAAAACCTGTTACATAATTATATTTATACTACGTGTTCAAAAATTAAAAAAAAATGTGTAAAAAGAGACCATTTCAAAATCAAATTATATTTCAGAAATTGTAGCACGGGTCCTGTGACAGTTCACAAATTTGCCCCAATACAACCTTGTAATGACGTTTAATATAAGCCTCGATTCTAATGAATAGCAAGTTATTTAGGTAAATACATTACATAAAACTAACAATAATGATAAATGAATACATCTTGTTACAAATTAGCAAAAATATGTCAGTTTGTTAAAATAAAATAATATTTGTCAAAAGTCACTACGTTAGTCTGCATTGGCTATATGGGGTATTCGATAATTGGATTTGAGATATTTTATACCTAAAATTAAATGTTCGTTCTTAATATTAATTTATAGTGGATTTTGGCCTATTTAAAGATAGATACAAATCATACAATATACATTAGAAAGTCAGTATAATGAAAATTAGGAATTAAAACGTCAATTTAGAGAAAAACAATTTTTCGATTTATAAAAAACTATTCAATTTGTAAAAAAATCGATTTTATCCCATCCCTTTGGAACAAGACATTTAAAACGCCGCAGGACCCATCCTACATTTTCTGATGTATAGTGTCAATTATATTTGTTTTCAATTCTTATACGTTGACTGCCCATGAAAAATAGTAGATATTGAGATTAAAACATATTCTACCATCAAATATGTTGTCTCAATATAATGGAAATATGTCGATAAAACTTTACTTGATTTAAATCATTTTTAGAAGAGGAAAAAATGGCCATGATTAAAAATTAATGGGCTTTTACTGTAAACAGTGCAAATGTTAGTGGATGGTATGATAGAGAAATACCAAGGGAGGTATGGTTGGAACAAGTTAATAATATTTGAAAGGAAATCAGAGAAAAAGTTGGAGAAATTGTAGGAGCTGTATAAGAATGTGTATGAATGTAGAAGAGGCAAAAGACGTGTGGTGCGATAGGAATGACTGGCAGGAAAGTGATGTGATGGTTTACATGTATGTACAACCTTTTATTTTAGGCGATGTGCATTTTTTTTTAATGATAGAAATTATTAATATGTATTTTCATTGACATTTGTTGTTAAACTAAAAAAAATATATTTTCCTTTCAGAGGCGGAGGGGGCGGCCGTGGAGGGAGAAACCAAGGGTTCCAAGATAGCAACCGTAATAACTATCAAGACTCCAATCGAGGAGGCTTCCAAGACAATAACCGGGGAGGTTATCAAGATAATAACCGTGGAGGTTACAAAGATAATAACCGGGGGGGATACCAAGATAATAACCGGGGAGGTTACCAAGATAATAACCGCGGAGGTTACCAAGATAATAACCGGGGAGGTTACCAAGACAACAGGGGAGGAGACAGAAGAAGTTTACAAGATAATCGAGGTAGTCAAGGAGGAGGTTACAACCAAGATAAAAGCAATCAAGGTGGTTATTCTGGTTCAGGGAGCAACCGCGGTGGGTATCAAACGTATGTTATTCAGCAGCAAGGACAAGGACAGGTCCAAAGCTATCAGGCAAATCAGGGATATCAGTCAAATCCAGGATATCAACCATCCACTCAAGGATACCAATCAACCACTCCGGGATATCAGGCTAATCAAGGATATCAGCCAAATCAAGGATTTCAGTCAAATCAAGGATATCAAGGTGGTGGCGCTGGCGGAGGCAAGAGATATCAGAATGAACATGATGATAGAACCTCGTCGAATTATGATAGAGGCGGCTCCTCGAATAGAGGAAGGTCTTCGTATAATCGGGGCGGAAGAAATTGATAATGTGCTTTCGCGCTATCAGACATCCAATCTGATAATTTTTGCCGTATATTGAAAGCTTTCAAATAAGAATAGACATTCACTATAAAGACTAATTTAAATTTGAAGGGTTGCCAGAGATATTTATTTTCACATACATACAATTATGCCATATATCCTTGCCTCTTTCACATACATACAACTTCTACTGTTTCTCTGACATTTCCTTCTTTTAAAATATATACTTGATCCAACCATGCCTTTTTTGGTCTTCGTATACCACGCCTTCCCCTCACATTAGCACTGTATATATTTGTTTTGTCAATCTTTCTCCATTCATTCGTACCACGTGTCCAAACCGTCTCATAGTGCTCTTCTTCATGCACAACACATCAATCATCCTTAAGTTCACATTCATTCCTTATCACTTCATTCCCTATTCTGTCGTATAGTGTCACCCAATGAATTGTTCTCAGTGCACGCATTTCTAAAGCATTTATTCCTTTTAGTCTATTCCCATGCCCGCATTTACTCCCATACATCAAAGTTGGTACCAAAACACTGTAGTGGACTATCATCTTGTCAGATGTTGATTCTGTCCGTTTATATATATTTTAGTACCCCGTTGACTTTGTTTCCTGTCGGCTACACACCATTCGATATTTCTCTTAACTCTCCCATCATCTGAGAAATTACTACCCAAATGGCAGAATTATTCAACTTGCTCTAATCTTTCAGTGTTCACCCATATATCACATTTACTTTTTCTTCACACACTTCTATCACCATGTATTTGGATTTCGCAACATTCACTCTCATATCTTTCTCTTCGCATCTCATACAATTTACTTTATCAATCTCTATGATTCATCTTCATTCTTTGCTAACACTACCATGCAATCAGCATAAAGCAATCCCCATACATTATTTCCTTTCAACATTTGTATGCCACCCATTGACCTCTGTAGTTCATTTTCATATGTATAGTTGTAAACATGAAACAACCAGGGTGGTATAGCGCATCCTTGCTTTACCTCTTTTGAAACAGTAAACTACTCAGTCAAGGTACCGTTCGCTCATTTTCTCATCCATTACCCGTAGTTTTATTTTATAAAAACCTTGATTATAACTTGATTCTAATACCCTAAAACAAAACTTAATATTAATAAGTATTCTAAAAACTTTAACTTTAAAAATAGTCTTTAATTACTTAACATAAAAATATTACACTAAATAAAAAATTGTCCAACTGTGTAACGAATATTACACTTAATAAAAAATTGTCCAACTGTGTAACGAATATTACACTAAATAAAAAATTGTCCAATTGTATAACGAATATTACACTAAATTAAAAATTGTCCAACTGTGTAAAGAATTTGTAATTTGTTTTATCAAACACTTTATTTCACTTTTTGTGAATAAACAGTAAAATAAACAGTGTTTGAAAAAAAAACAAATTACAATGTCTTTAAACCTCCACAATGTTAATGCCTTTACTATAATTAATATATGTATAACGAATATTACACTAAATTAAAAAATTTCCCAACTATGTCACGTGTATGTCCCATACGAGATTGGCTATAGGCAGCTGATCGTCTTTTGCGGAGACTATGAGTTCCAGCATAAGCTGATGCAGTTCCAAGCGCAGTTGGGGCTGCCTCACCCCGGCCTGCCGGACCAATCCCGCATCTACGACATCGTGCTCACACCTCCCAGAACATATTCAACAAGAGTGCTGAATATGGGGAATGAGGTATTGTTTCCATAGCCGTGGAACAAGTATTCTTGATGGCCATAATCCCACATTAAATATGACCATATTTTTATTCCTTATACTAGTAAATTCGGCGAACAAAATACTTAAAATTGCAAGTAATATATAACTCGATGGGGTTCAAAGTGAATGGTGTATGCGTCAATAACACCAGGTACACAGATGATACGATTGTTCTGGCAGACAGTATTGACGACCTTCAAACAGTTATAGATAGAATTAATGAAGCCGGTGTGAGGCTGGGGCTGAACATGAACGTGAGTAAAACTAAGTTCATGGTGTTTGGCCAGCAGGATCACGTCTTAAATTGAACGGTGTTGATATAGAGAGAGTGAAAAAATTTAAATACCTCGGAAGTATCCTAGTGGAAGACCTCGACCCAGAAACCGAAGTCAAGTGCAGAATTGAATCGTCTCGTGCGGCTTTTAATAAAATGAGAAGCGTATGATATTCTGCGATGATAATTTAATCTTGAAACTTCGACAACGGTTAGTCAAATGCTACGTTTGGTCAGTGTTATTGCATGGAGTGGAATCATGGACTCTGAAAGTTGGTAGTATGAACTGGAAGCATTCGAAATGTGAATGCTCCGGATACCCTGGACGGATATGGTCAGCAACACAAGGGTTCTTCAAAGAGCCAAAGTTGATAGATAGTTGCTGACTAATATTAAAATCCGAAAGGTGTCCTACTTGGGTCATGTACTTAGAAGAGCAAAGTACAAATTACTGCACCTGATCATCCAAGGCAAAATAGAAGGCCGAAGAGGTGTTGGCAGGAGGCAAATCTCCTGGTTCCGCAATATACGTGATTGGACTGGTATAAGGAGCGTTGGAGATTTTTTTCGGGACAAAGATGTCTACTCTCAGGTAATATTCAACGTTGGGGGGACCAAACGTGACACTGGGAAGAAGAAGGTACAACTCGATAGTGCCAGATAACTAATTTTTACAACCATGACCAAAAATGGCAAGGATACCACATTCATCTTCAACAAAAGAAATAATCTTATGAACATTGACACACGCAGTCTTATGGATTGTCCTCATGGTGAAACAGGCTTGGAAGACCATCAAATTGCCACTCGGAACTATGAATAGCGGACTTAAGACAGGATGCGGGACATACACATAATACAGTTAGACAGTTTCAACAAAAGAAATAATCTTATGAAGATTGACACACATAGTCTTATGGATTGTCCTCATGGTGAAACAGGCTTGGAAGACCATCAAATTGCCACTCGGAACTATGAATAGCGGACGTAAGACAGGATGCGGGACATACACATAATACAGTTAGACAGTTTCAACAAAAGAAATAATCTTAGGAAGATTGACACACGCAGTCTTATGGATTGTCCTCATGGTGAAACAGGCTTGGAAGACCATCAAATTGCCACTCCGAACTATGGATAGCGGACGTAAGACAGGATGCGGGACATACACATAATACAGTTAGACAGTTTCAACAAAAGAAATAATCTTATGAAGATTGACACACGCAGTCTTATGGATTGTCCTCATGGTGAAACAGGCTTGGAAGACCATCAAATTGGCACTCCAAACTATGAATAGCGGACGTAAGACAGGATGCGGGACATACACATTATACAGTTAGACAATTATTGATTTAGTGTGATATTTTTTTATTAAGTAATTATACTATTTTTAAAGTTTTTAGAATATTTATTAATGTTAAGTTTTGGTTTAGGGCAGCGGTCAGCAACCTATATGCACTGAAGTGCCACTTTTTATTTTTTTGTAGTATTGGACACTCGGAATGCCACTGATGAATCCGGGAATTTTTCAAAAAATTGAGGATATTCCCCCCGCAAAAACTGATAATTTGGTTTAAGATTTTTTTTTAAATTTTCCTCAAAAACGAATAATTTCGTGTAATAAAACGATCCGTTTAGTTTAAGAAATTATGCATGTATTTTGGAAACCCCGTGGGGAGGGTGGCGACCGCCCCCATCGCCATTGAAATCAAACTAGTGTAACTATAATAAAAATATTTTTTTTAATAAATTATTTTTATTAATGTACTGAAGAATTTCATTATTTGTCATTCTTTATGCCGTGCCACCTAGTGGCACGCGTGCCATAGGTTGCAGACAGTTGTTTTAGGATATTAGTTGTAATTAAGGATTTTATAAAATAACACTGTGCAGATGGATGAGAGAATTGGATAATGTGTAGGAGTGACAGAGACATACCTAAAGGTTCCAGTGTGGTTCGCCTCTGTGCCTCTGTTGATGGCGCTCGAAGGAGAATGGAACTAAGTATAGGCGTATGAAATATTGGGGAGGATTGAAGTAAACTTTGTGAAAAGTTGGTGTCACGTGATGTTCATTCTAGAATGTTGACTAACAAGCAATGGAAGTGCACTATCACATGTGAATGTGAACAGTTTACACTGTAGGTGTACAATCACTTGTAATAGTTTATGTAACATATACTATAAATATTAGGGGTACCTATAAGTAACGTCGTTTTTTTTTTCAATGAAATTCAAAACAATTTTTCTTTTACTTTATTTAACTTTTCTTATACAAAATAATTCCCCATATTATCTATAATCTTCTGCCACCTTTCTTTCAAATCATCCATGCCCTTCTTGTAAAATTCAGCGGGTTTTGACTGAAAATAGTCTAAAAGGGCTGTATTCATCTCTTCTAAGGAATTCAAATTTTGATCTCTTAGAAAATGTTCCATAGAACGAAATAAGTGACTATCAGATGGTGCGAGATCCGGCGAGTATGGAGGATGCAGCAGGGTGACCCAACCAAGATCCTCAAGTTTTTCACGCGTCAATTCCGCAAAATGAGGTCGCGCGTTATCGTGCTGAAGAGTAATGGTGCGTCTATTCACCAAAGCTGGCCTCTTTCGGTGCAATGCTTCATTCAATCTATCCAACTGTTGACAGTATAACTCTGCCGACACTGTCTGACCTTGTGGCAATAGTTCGAAGTAAATTATTCCTTTAGAATCCCACCATACACACAATAACACTTTTTTAGAACGCATTGACCGTTTAGGGATTGAAACAGCCTTTTGTCTGCGTTTTAACCATTGTTTGTTTTTCGTTACGTTTGAATAGAAAACCCATTTCTCATCACCAGTCACTAAGAAATGGGCTTAATTGTTCTTTTTCTTGCAATAATCCGCTGATGCTGAGCCGTTGAGCCATGTCGCGGTCGGTCAATGCGTGTGGGACCCAAACACCTTCTTTTTGAATCCTGCCCAACGTCTTTAGGATCCTCCGAGTACTGGATCAGGATGTACCGACCTTTTCTGATAATTTTTCAATGGTCAGCATCGGATCGTCTTCGATTGCAGACTTCAGGGCTGCTTTATCCGCCTGGACGGGTCGTCCACTTCGGGGCTCGTTTTCCAAACACAAATTGCCAGATTTAAACTTTTTGAACCATCGTTGGCATTTCCTGACATTCAATATGTCACCGTAAATCTTTCAGATATCCTTCGTAGCCTCTGTCGCTTTATTTTTCAAATGATATTGAAAAAGTATACAGCTCCGCAGATGTTGTTCCGACGGACACGTCTCTTCCATTGTCTTCGGAGGGATAAAAGAAATCGTTTTTTTTTGTCTCAAGGCCACGAGCAGGTAGCCGCTACACAAGAAAAACTTATAACACGTTATTACTGCCTAACAAACTGAAGGAGACTATTTTAAAGATGGCGCATCAACAAAAACGACATTACCTATGGGTACCCCTATTAATATGATTTAATTATGTTTAATTCTTAGTTAATCTATTCTTTTTTCTGAAATGTTATGTTTGGAATAACGTTGGCTAAAAATAACCTCAAAATATTGAAGAGTCTGCCAATAATGTTTATACAAAATATTGGTAACCTATATAATTGGCAAATAATGTTTATACAAAATATTAGTAACCTATATAATTGGCCAATAATGTTTATACAAAATATTGGTAACCTATATAATTGTCAAATAATGTTTATACAAAATATTAGTAACCTATATAATTGTCAAATAATGTTTATACAAAATATTAGTTACCTATATAATTGGCCAATAATGTTTATACAAAATATTGGTAACCTATATAATTGTCAAATAATGTTTATACAAAATATTAGTTACCTATATAATTGGCCAATAATGTTTATACAAAATATGGGTAACCTATATAATTGACTAATAATGTTTATACAACATATAGGTAATCTATAAAATTTGCCAATAATGTTTATGTAAAATATTGGTAACCTATACAATTGTCCATTAATGTTTATACAACCTATATAATTGGCCAATAATGTTATACAAAACATTGGTAACCTATAATTATTGGCCAATAATGTTTATACAAACCGTTGGTAACTCACGCGATCGGCTAATGATATTTATACAAAATGTTGTTTTATAAAAAATAAACAAAAGTTGTCATGAATATGGCACGTGAATAATATCTGGAAAATGGAAATATTTGCAAAACTGTAGCAAAACAGATCTGATTTTTTTTATTAATTTTTTTAGAAAGGAAATTTCGCTACAGTTTTACGGAGAACATGCTCTACTTGAAGAGAACTTAGGGATAAATTGCGTTTAGTGATTATTTAGCAAATTTTAGATAAAATATTACAATGATTTAATGAAGATCGTTCACAGCAATGTTTATTGCACTATTGCCTGACTACAGATATATATTAGTGCATTTATAGTTATAAAATAATTATGATTTGTTAAAACTCAGTATCGAAATTATACATCTATATTATTGTCTATTCTAACTTTGGAATAAGGAGGAAATAATTTTTTTTTGTATTTGTCTATGACCAAGAAGCCAAGTAACATAATAGTAGGTTGTTGCCCACCTTGACGTATTGAAGTGAAACTTAAACATGGCAGAAGAATAAAAATAAAATTAATGCGGTGGAGATGTGTGCACTAAAAAAATGTGGATTGTCAATGTACGAAAGAAGGCGGAACGAAGACATCAGAAATAATTAATGCATTTTTTAACCCTTACAGGCACAGGTAAACTTTACTTATTTTTACTCAGGCTGCACAAAAAATAAAGTTTCTCATTAGTTGTTTTAATGTGTTTGAAAAATGATACATACAAATGCTAAATTAACATATTTCCACTTCCTCGGTAGGTCAAGGAACTCCTGGTGAGGTGGTACAACTTATGTACCACTAGTCCATATTTCCACTGGTACTTCTAATGTACCACCAAATAATGCCGAAATACATCCAAGTAAAATTAATTTTTAGCCTAAATATAAATTTACCACAATTACTGAAGTCAATTTTATCACAATACAACTATTTTTTTATTAAAATTTAATACAAATATATAACTTTTTCTTTTATACGCACAAGTCGGCACACCAAGAACAACTAACTGTCAGTAATATTAGAAGCTAAATGAATTTGTACAGGACCAGTCCTGCAGCTGTGCGGATATGAGTCATAAGTATTATATTATACGAAGTGGTACATAATCTGAGCGTTCTTGCAGCAATAGAGAGAGGTTTAATAAGTGGTACATTGTGTGTACCATTGTGCAGTACTGCGTCAAAAAAAGGTGGTACATAGCGTGGACCACTAAGCCTGTAAGAGTTAAGTAAGATGAAGAGAGGAACCTTAGGATGGTTTCGACGTGTGGAGAGAGTGAATGATGAAAAATTGACTAAGATAGTGAAATGTCAGCATCATAAGTCAATTATCCAACTGAGCTTTAATATGGTTCGGACATATGGAGAATATGAGTAACTATGCGAGTATACAAGTCAGACGTGCAAGGTGTGCGTGGAAGAGATGGATCAAGGAAAACTTGGCTGGATCGAATGGACCAGATTTTGAAAGAAGCTAAAGTGAGAAGTTTGAATAATATAAGATTGTACATGAAGAAATGTATAAATGAGGATGCGGTGAGAGTTGTGGCTGATAGAAAAGTGTGAAAATCTGTTCTCTCTGTCGAGCCTGCAAGAGGAACAGCGTGGTAATATGTATGCATGTCCTTTTTCGTGATATACTTTTGGAAGGTGGAGAAAAATGAATTGGTGATGATTTACGTGCATAATGTTTTAATTCAACAATTTTTCTTAGATAAAACATTTCCTTTTTTTTTTTGTTTTGCAGACTTACGACAATTTTGTTTTAAAAATATTTTTTGTATAAATTTAAAATATGCCACTTAAGTTTTTTCCAAGG
This sequence comes from Odontocerum albicorne, assembly GCA_949825065.1. Taxonomy (NCBI): domain Eukaryota; kingdom Metazoa; phylum Arthropoda; class Insecta; order Trichoptera; family Odontoceridae; genus Odontocerum; species Odontocerum albicorne. The sequence goes on from OX463865.1 coordinate 13,724,832, forward strand.
ATAGTATTAAAAAAAAAAAATTATCACGTCCGTAATTTTTAAGAAAGTGACAATTTTGTATATTTAAAAAAAAAAGGTGTCCTTCACTCGATGCTATTCCTTGGATGTAGTTAAATTCTGTAACTGGAAAAATCGATTTTAATTTGGGTGAGATTGGTTACAAAAAAAAAAAACAACTTAAAAATGGCAAAAAAACAACCAATATTTTTATTTTTAAATTAAAAGACCTACATAACTTATTCCTTTTGATCGTTTAATTTCAAATCAGATTTTAATATTTTATTTTATTTAAAAAACATGTTATAGCGAAATGATGTACGGTACCCGGTGATAAGTAATATACACCGGGCTTAAGAAAGAGACTGTCCGCCATAATCAGCTTACAGTCTCTTTCTTAAGCCCGACGTGTATTACTTACCGCCGGATACTGTATCACATATAACGAGGTATACCTGTATACAAAATGAGAACACATATTTTTGGTACATACACATGAAGTCATGCATCATACTTGAATATAAAAATTATTTAAATTAGTATCTTAGTTACGTATTAAGTGTAATTTCCCGACGCTTTTATCTCGCAGTACGGAGATCGGGTGTATACCAAATAATGTACTAAACCAGGGTTTGGGAAAATGCAGTCTTATAAGGCCATTGAGTATGGCTTTTTGTATGAATCAAAATTTTGCAGTGAAACAACCAACTTAAGTAGCTTATATACAGTGAAACCCCATTTTTTACGTTTTTGAAGGGACTGATAAAAAAAACGGAATTGGAGGGAAAACGTAGATTCGGGGTTAGAAAAAAATAGAAAATTATTTTTTATTTAGATAATCACGCAAATCAGAAAACTTTTTACAATCGATTTGCGATTTTTTATTATCGTAGCCAAAGTTGTAATGGGTATCCCCAAATCACACGTGAATCAACGTGTTTATACACTTTTTCGAGAATTTTCCTTTTCTCTTGAATCGATAATGTTTTTTTTTTGCTGAGACATTATTTGAATGGTCAAGGTTACATGAGTCGTGTAATACGATGCAATTGGTGGGAAATTTAGCGAATCAGAGGCAGGCAGACTGTATATGTATTTGGTCAATCTATGCTTGTGTTTCAAACGTGTCGGTCGTGTACATACAATTTCAATTGTGTGTCAATTTACATTTTTTTTTCATTTCTTTTAATTTTTCGTTGAATCCCTTCAAATAATGTCTCAGCAAAGAAAAATATTATCGATTCAAGAGAAAAAAAAATTCTCGAATAAGTGAATAAACATGTTGGTTCACGTGTTTCGCTCGCGCGTGATTTGGGGATACCCATTACAACTTCGGCTACGATAATAAAAAATCGTGAATCGATTGAAAAAAGTTTTCCGATTTGCATAATTATCTAAATAAAAAATAATTTTCAATTTTTTTTTTCTAACCCCGAATCTACGTTTTCCCTCCAATTACGTTTTTTTTATCAGTCCCTTCAAAAAAGTAAAAACGTGGTTTCACTGTAGTTAGATTTTTACAAAATAATTTACATTTGAAAGTGTATCTAATTGAAGTTTCTTGAATGCGGCCTTATTAGGTAACAGCTAACTTAATGCGCCGTTTCAACATCAAAAGGTTTCCTACCCCTGTACTAAACACTAAGTTTGATTGTATATTGAAATAACAATACAGTTATTATTTGAATATTTTGTACTGTACTCAAATATCAATTATATTGTATTACAATACTTTTAAGATATTTATGAGTCAAATAAAAATATAACAATATTTAACGAATTTTTTTATTTTTCAAAATACAAAACATAAAAATATAATTGAATCGTACAATTCCACAAGCCTGGAGGAATCACCTCCAACGGGTTAGATTAAGGTGTAGACTGAAAAATATCTGATGTTTTCGCGGCCGGGCTCAACCTCTATTGGTGGGGGGTGTATCTCGGTTGAGGGGATATTATGAGATAAACCCTGACCTTTTGATAACTTCTCTCTTTAAATGTATATGCAAATTCAGGATATATATATATACATACTATACATGCTTTAAGAAATGACTGACAAAATTCTTAATTTCAAGTCTAATAAAACGTGTTTCATTCCAGATGTTTCTTTCCTCTCCACCATTCATTCCTTTTCCTTTGATGATATCTCACTTTTACTATGTAGATTGTTCATAAATTCTGTCAAGATGAATAATCATCTGTCAAGATGAATAATCAAATTTCCCTGGAGCATCTTTTTGAGGTCTGCGAACAGCCAATAGTCGCTGGGGGGCAAATCTAGAGAATACGGTGGGTGCGGAAGCAATTCAAAGTTCAACTCGTGCAATTTGGCCATCGTTACCATCGACTTTTGACACAGTGCATTTACCTGATGAGAGAATTTTTTTCTTCATACGGGCCGTTTTTTTGCAATTTCTGCCTTCAAACCTCCAATAACGCTATGAAATATTCGCTATTGATGGTTTTTCCCTTTTCAAGGTGATCGGTCAATATAATACCAAGCGCATCCCAAAATACTGAGGCCATAACCTTCCCGGCCAACTGCCGAGTTTTTGGTCGCTTCGGACGACTGTCTCCGGCTGCTCTCCACTCAGCTGACTGCCAATTTGATTCCGGAGTATAGTGGTGGATCCAAGGTTCATCCATTGTCACATACTGACGCAAAAACTCCTGTTTATTTCGCATAAACAGTGCCACAAACAGCACTCTAAATCATCGATGCGTTGTTTCTGTTCCACTGTGAGCAAACGCGGCACCCATTTCAAAAAAAGCTTTTTCATTACCAAATGTTCATGCAAAATAGTGTAAACACTACCAAATGATATCTTCAGGATGTCAGCTATCTCACACAACTTAACTTTGCGATTTTCCACCACGATTTTGAGGATTTTTTTTGTTTTCTGGTGTAACAGCCTCATTTGGACGACCAGAGCATTCAGCAACATTTGTGTCTGTACGACTGTGTTTGAAATCAGCATACCACCGACAAATGGTTGTTTTCGATGGAGCAGAGCCCGGATAACACTTTTCAAGCCATCGCTGAGTTTGAACGGTATTTTTTCCCATTAAAAAGCAATGTCTTATCAACACATGAAATTCGTTTTTTTTTCATTGTTTTGAAAATAGCAAAAGTAGTGTCACTAAAACCACTGTAACTCAATGACACAATGTCGGAATGTCATGAAAGTTTTACACGTAACTTCTAAAGGCTGGTACTAACTGAGAATGGTACGGATTTGTTATTAGAGGCGCCATCTGTTGGTTAGTCCCGGGAATTGTTGATTGATGTATTATACTTCGGAAAGTCTAGGATGAACCGTGCGACGTTTGTCACAAAGGGATGGGGTAAAATAATTTTTTTTACAAATCGAATAGTTTTTTTACAAATCGAACAATTGTTTTTCTCTAAACTGACGTTTTAATTCCTAATTTTCATTATACTGACTTTCTAATGTATTGTATGATTTGTATGTATCTTGAAATAGGCCAAGATCCATTATGAATTAATACTAATTACGAACATTTAATTAAAATCGATTTTTGAAAATCCAATTATCGAATACCCCATCCCTAGCCAATGCGGACTAACGTAGTGATTTTTGACAAACGTCACCAAATATTATTTGATTTTAACAAACTGCCACATTTTTGCTAATTTGTGACAAGATGTATTAATTTGTCATTATTGTTAGTTTTATGTAACGTATTTATCTAAATAACTTGCTATTTATTAGAATCGAGGCTTATATTAAAGTTGATAAAATAATTAAAATTACTGAACATCGTTACAAGGTTGTATTGGGGCAAATTTGTGAGCTGTCACAGGACTCATCCTACATTTTCTGAATTATAGTTTAGCTGCATTAGAAGTCTTCTGTGAAAGAAAGGTAACTTGTTGGGCTGTTTGAACTCCAGGCCCTATGCTATTTTTTAAGTATATTTACTGCGCTGCGAGTTATTTTTCTTCTCCCGTGACGGACCTTAAGTCTGCTGTCACAACTGTCCTTTTCACATTCGGGTGTGACAATGCTGGAGGAAGAGTCCCTTTTGGGATTTACTTCTTGGTCACTCACTATTTGACGAATGCGGAATGAAGTAATTAGGGATGAATGCGTCTTTCTTCATTTGTCCATTCCTCATGCTCAAATCATCTCCAAGTGTTCTTCTTCATCTTACTAAACACATCAATATTTAGTTCCTTCATCCTTTCTTCATGCTCAAATCATATCAGAGTGTTCTTCTTCTTACTAAACACATCAATCTTTAGTTCCTTCTTCCTTTTTTCATGCTCAAATCATCTCAGTCTTCTTCATCTTACTAAACACATCAATCTTTAGTTCCTTCATCCTTAAATCATCTCAGTGTTCTTCTTCATCTTACTAAACACATCAATATTTAGTTCCTTCATCCTTTCTTCATGCTCAAATCATCTCAGAGTGTTCTTCTTCATCTTACTAAACACATCAATATTTAGTTCCTTCATCCTTTCTTCATGCTCAAATCATCTCAGAGTGTTCTTCATCTTACTAAACACATCAATATATTTAGTTCCTTCATGCTCAAATCATCGCAGAGTGTTCTTCTTCATCTTACTAAACAAATCAATATTTAGTTCATTCATCTTTCCTCATGCTCAAATCATCTCAGTGTTCTTCTTCATCTTAATAAACACATCAATCTTTAGTTCCTTCATCCTTTCTTCATGCTCAAATCATCTCAGAGTGTTCTTCTTCATCTTACTAAACACATCAATATATTTAGTTCCTTCATGCTCAAATCATCGCAGAGTGTTCTTCTTCATCTTACTAAACAAATCAATATTTAGTTCATTCATCTTTCCTCATGCTCAAATAATCTCAGTGTTCTTCTTCATCTTACTAAACAAATCAATATTTAGTTCATTCATCTTTCCTCATGCTCAAATCATCTCAGTGTTCTTCTTCATCTTACTAAACACATCAGTCTTTAGTTCACATTCATCCTTGATCACTTCATGCAAAATGTTTAGAGAAATTGAATAAGAAATGGTATCAGAGGGAGAAGAGATATAATGAATAAAAAAAATTTACAAAAACATATTTTTATTACATAAATTTTCAACTATACATAATATTTTAATAGAAGTTTCGCGAAGAGGTATAAATGACATATTGAGGATTTTTCGGTAACTTTCCATCGATTTATATGGTTTAATTAATTGCGATATTTAGATTATACCGAGATAATCATTATCAAGGTTTCATTTCCGTGGCTGAGATGCTATGTCTTGCTATGAATACGGGCGCTGGGACGGGTCAATTGAATTCTTAGAAGGACCGCTCCTTGCCTTGTTTTTTCTGACATTATTTGGTCTGGCAGCATGTGTAAACTTTGTTATTAATTTTCTCCTTGTTCTCCAACTTTGTCACGACTGTGTGATATGCTGCAGGTAGCCTTTTTGCTTCATATCTCGCGTTCATGGAATATTTACGTTTGTGGATCTCCACAGCCTCTCTTAATATTCTATGTGTGTTGTTAGAAAGACGGGCAATCGTACGAGTCTTGTTAAAGTCAATTTTATGGCCTTGGGTCATGACATGCATGGCCAAGGTGGAAGTGGGTTTCTTGTTTCAGACATCTCGTGTATGTTTCGAAGCACGGTGGGATATTTTTTTGCGACCGCTCATACCAATATAAACCTTTTCACAGTCTTCACATAGAATCTCGTATACGCCTCGATGTTCGTTGGCGAGTCGTGTTGTGGGTTTGGATACGGAATCATCTATATTCCTATCGATTCCGAAGACTGTTTTGATGTTGTTCTTCAAGGTATGACTTATTCTTTCTGTGACACCTCGAATGTATGGGAGATGACACTTACTCAGGTACAATCTCTGTTTGAGCGTAGCGTTAATCCATGATTGGAAAGATGCTCAAAATTTTCGCCGAGATAAGAGGGGGCGGCGGGACAGTTAAGGATATTATACAATAGAGACAGTATGTGAATTTGGCGTCTATTTCTAACATTCAACCAGTTCAATGCCTTCTGGTATGAAGTTATATGATCGTACTTAAGTAGGTTGAAAATGAATCTTAGACACACATTTTGAAGACGCTGTAATTTGTCCAGCTGTTCCTCTGTAACATCCAAGTAACATACGTCCGCATAGTCCAGAATCGGAAAGAGCAGAGATTGTACGAGTAAAATTTTGGTTTTAGTTGGTAGGAATCTTTGCAACACTTTAAAGGAATGAACGCTGAAGAAGATCCTTCGGCTTACCTTTATTTGATCTCGTCATGAGAGAGTGTTATCATCTATTAGCACTCCTAAGTTTTTAACAGTTTTATGTAATGGTATGATAGAGCCATCAAGTAATATTGGAGGAAGTAAGTCAATGTTGAATTTACCGCGAAGCTGAGGGCTGACAATGAGGATCGCTTGAGACTTCTTAGGATTTATGATCTTCATGCCATCTTGATTTTTAACTTTGTCCAGTGTTGGACGGACCTCTTCCATGGATTTCTATCCATTTTACATCATAAGTCTCCACCATTCATTTTACTTTCAAGTCTCCAAATTAATTCTTATTACTTTTGCCGTTTATACTCTATTGGTTTTTATCTGTTGTAGGATCAAGCCTTGCAATTACATATCCTCAGTGCTCCATTTATATTTTTCACTCTCTAGAGCTATCCGTTTGTTCTTTGCCAAGAAGAAGTTCTTTTCGTGACCGCTTGATCTGTCCACACCGTCCCAACGATGACCTGGTCTGATGTTGAACCGATTTGGTGGGTAGGGTCCATTGTATATTGGCACAGCTGGAATAAAAAACAAACTGTTAATCAATTATAAATAAAGTGTTAATTTGAGTGAACGGTGGTTTAACTGAGTCGTTTAATATTATAAAAGGGGTGAAGCAAGGATGTGCACTGTCACCCTGGTTATTCAATATTTATGTACTCGTGTGTCAAAAACTCAGCGACAGCTGAGATGGTACGGGCACATAAGACGGAAACCACCAGAACATACTGTAAATCAGGCAATGTCTGTGGATCTTCCTCGACAGCCGTCCAGAGGAAGACCAAACAACTCCTGGATGACTCAATGCTCCAAAATCTTGCAGAGAAACGGCCTAGATGAAAGCGACACCCAGAACCGAAGAATATACGACCTGAGAACGAGAAGAGCCGACCCCAGCAGCCTACCTAGGCAATGAATTGGGACAGTGCCAGGAAAAAGAAGATACTCGTGTGTCAAATATCTCCAGAGGTCTGAGAGAGCGGCGTAAAAATGTTGAACAGGAATGTATTTGGACTGCTGTAAGTTGATGACACGGAAGTTCCAACTGAATTAACATTGCAATGGTGAAGGGATCCTCGACTACGAGGCCCATCAATGAATTACGGCATTTAATAAGTAACTTATACGTGAAATGTGAAGAAAAATATTTGAGAATAAATGTTGCAAAAAATCATGGTAACTGAAAAGTGTGAAAGGGGAAGGAAATGTGATATTTGGATGAACAGTTAAAAATAAGACAGTAGAGTTTAAATTTTTGACAAAGTTAACATTTTGAAATTTAGAAAACAAGGACCTAAATTGCTCTTTGGTTTACATTATACCAATTGACTAAGGCTATGGAGTTTGCGGTGTTTTCCCGCGCCCACTTGGCATATGAATCCGGGCTTCTCAATATAATTGCCGCGGTATGATACCGGCATTATGATACCGGTTGTATCTGTGAAATATTAAGGTATGATACCGGTTGTATCTGTGAAGTATTGAGAAAACTTGTTCGTGTACTAATTGTCTTACTCACAAAATTTGGATCGCTTAACAACTCCATCAAAGTTGAGAGAACTGATGTCACGGTTCATTTTCATCTTTAAGAAGAACAGTTCCTTTATGGGAGCAATATTTGAATGTTTTGTCATATTTCTCAGCTGCAAAATCGAGAGAGTGGCATAGTTGGGATTCAGTTTTCATCAAGCCACAGGTATGAACTCTCGCCATGTTATGATAGCAAACTTCAAGCCTTCTCTCAATGTTGACGAAAGTGACTCGTGCCAATATCAGTGTGACACGATTTAAAAAAAAACAAAATTACCTGGAACACCGTCCTGTTCTTTTTTCTCCTTGCCCTTCTTACGCATGTACTCTAACATGGGATCCCCCTCACGCTCCTTCTGCCGCAGGGAGTCTTCGAGGTCTCGGTCGTCCCGATACCGTGCCATGGGCTTGGCGGCCTCGTGCACGAAGTCTCTCACTTTAGCCTGTTGTTCTTCCACTTGCTTCAACCTGAAATTTTAAAGTAGGTTTAACCTTTCCCTTCCTGTGCTAAAAAAATCCGCGTGTTCTGGTGCTGTGTATTCAATACACATGTAAAAATGAGCGATTTAAAATTGGAAAAATAAGAAATTCATAGCCAATCGCTTAAATTAATTAAATTCGAAGTCAAAAGTGATAATAATTGAAATTTAATTGCTGAAAACATGAAAAAAACATCAGCCGACGTTCACAAAATGGGCGATGCGACCACCTCAAATGGATGCCCGAAAGCTACTGAAGCGAGTGAACTGAGATTCTATTTCATGCGTTTCCATATACCGAAGTAGAGTGAGACGTGAATAGCGTCGCTTCCTCACCCATAGCGGTTTTTTAGAATGAATATACCATACCTACTATATATCACATACTGGCACACGTTTGATTGTATTGGTGAATTTATTCCCGATTTTCACAAAATATCTCTGATGTGGCCGGTAAGTGCTGATTATTATTAATATTATTTTTTCATTCAATGCGTAAATGTATTATTACGGAGGAATACCTAAAATCTGAACCCAGTGTTTATTATATTTATAGAGATATTAAAGTTTTTAGAACCCATGTGTACTAGTTACACATCATAGGGAAGGAAGGGTTAAACAAGGTCTAAGGTTCAATTAAGTAAACAGCTTTTGGGGTTCTTCACGCAATCATACGAGTGAATAAATTATGAAAATATAGAGGATGTGATAAGGAGTTATTGGAGATGATTTTGATGTGGTAGTTGAAATTCTGATCTTCCCATAAACGAGGTGACATGCTAGTGTCGACCCAAGCATTCGTACATCATTTGGATGAATTTGGAAGATGATCGGTGAACTTCCTTGCACCAACAATTTACAACACATTCCTTAAGGAGAGTGGTCATTTTTATAATATCGCGCTTTCAAGTTATGGCACGGAAAGAGGTCTCCGCATCGGCATATGAGTGACTAATTGAAATTAAAAGAGTGTGTTGAGGAGTTATTGGACATGATTTTGATATGGCTAATGAGATTATGATCGGATTGGAATTATGTATGTGATAGCTTTGGATTTAACTGTTATATGCTTACGCATGTACGCAACACATACGCCAACTACCTATCAAATACGACTAACCCGTATACCGTACGTGACAACAAACAATAGTGGTCACAAAAATATGCAACTCGAATTTCGTCCGCCATAGCTACTGTATCGGATGTATACGTCACCTAAAACATATTTATTTGTTTTCTTGTTTGTATAATATTGGTATGTTTACATGTATAAATTTTTAGTTATATTTTGATGTTATTTGGTATTTTTTATGTAATAATTTTATGTTTGTTGGGGTCCGTGCTGTGTCGCAACCGTAACAGAAATGTTCCTTATGCGCGGCCATCGCGAGACAGTATCAAAAGTCGGCCGGCCCATGCATGCAAAAAACTTGCGAGAATTGTGATATTTTGCAAGTTAGACGGCATGCACGGGCAGGAACAGGCGCTTGCGATGAGCGATTGGCTACACATAAGGAGCGTCAAACGTAAAAAATACATTATCAGTTCACTCCAGTCTACTGCCTTTTACTTGCGACCATCTACCTGCTAAAGAGGAATCTCTTCACCCTGCTACTTTTCACCGTGAGCCGAAATCTCCGAGCATTGAGCAGCAGCCATCCACCTATTGCTAGTCTTTGTACCGGTGCCGTACAGGTACAAACGGCCTCCGAATTTTTTTTTATAATCAATTCATACCTAAACTGCATTTCGGTTGTGTCTTGTAAAGTTTTTTTCGTGCGTTTTTACATATTTTTATTTTTCTTTCGTATTATTAGATTTGTTTTTATTAAATATTGTTTTGTTATAAGTATTTTATCAAGTGTTTATATCATACATTTTCAGAATAATTTCAGATGCAAAAAAGTTAGGAAAGAAAGGGGGTATTGTTTTTTTGTAAAACAATGTGTTGACGACTCCTGATGTCGAAGTGTGACGCAAAAAATTACATACAATTAACAGAAAACATTTTATTTTTACATGCTTTTGTGAAATCTACTCTGACAAAATTGTCACTATGACAAATGTAATTTAAAAAACCTGCACATTTTAGGTATACACATAGAAAAAAACTTAAAGGAGAAGGGTTAATAGGTTAGTTAACATCAAATTGAACAAAAAATTTCCATTACATATTTTTGCTACATTAAAATACATAATTACGAAAAAAAAAAATCACTGGAATATAGATAATAAACCTAATTTATGTATTTATTGGTCTTAAACCCAATTATATCAAGTTTAAGGCTATTAAAAAAAATTGTGAATGTGTTAAAAAGTATTTTCTTATCAATATTGCTTCAAATGACTGGCAATAGCTATAAAAAAAACTGAGTGTAAAAGATTAAACTTATATCGCAGGGGACATTTAAAATCTGGGTTACACTAGAATGAATTGATTGTGTATAAGAAAAAAATATTGAACTCAATAGTCGAAAGAAATGAATGTTACACTATAATGAAGATTCTGAAATATTGTGGTTGATGACTAATTTATTTTTTCTAGTTAAGACATTAACGTTGTGGAGGTTTAAAGACATTGTAATTTGTTTTATCAAACACTGATTATTCCAGTTTTTGTAACGGTATAACCCTACCGGTTTCAAAGTTTTCACCTCATCTTCAGGGGAGCACAAACAAGGCTGAATTCTGTTCGAACTGGTACCGATATACACGCTTCTAACGGTTGGGGACATTTGGGTTGGGGACTGAGGGCTGAGGGAGGCATGGGACGACCTCGGCGAGCAGCAGGAGAGATTCTTGGGAATATATGTGTTTGCCACTGACTTAGAAATTTCTAGGGTTTCTAATGTATCCAATTTATTTCCGTTACTACTGATATGTAAGAATTTGGCATTATCGATAGAATATGTATGTTATGATTTTCACGGTGACAATGATTAGCCATTTTGGTTTATATGTGTTTGCCAGATGTTTGCCTCGATGTACTGACTTAGAAGAGGTGAAAGCCTTGAAACCATTAGGGTTATACCGTTACAAAAAGTGGAATAAACAGTGTTTGATAAAACAAATTACAATGATTACTAATTGTTGTGATCATACAAATGTAATTTCTAAATCAATTTAACCTTTCCTTCCCTGTGTTGGGTATCTTCTACACGTTGCTTCTAATAACCATCAATATCTCTATAAATATAATAAATACAAGGTTAAGATTTTAGGTATTCCTCCATAATATATTTACGCATTGATTTAAAAAATAATATTAATAATAATCAGAATTTATCGACTACATCGAGGTGTTTTGTAAAGATCGAAAACAAATTCACATTTAAACGCTGCGAGTGCCTCGTCTTGACGATAGGTGAATAGTATGCGGGAAGCGCGACACTATATTCGCATCTCACTCTTGCATACTAGACTGAATTGCGAGAACCTGAATTGTCTCAACGTCGCAAGCATTAAGCGTAAGCGCCGGGGTATGCGACTGACGTTCCGCGCCACTAGTGGCTTCTAAGCTTGCAAATAGGTTAGACGTACGCCCGTTCTGTGAGCGTTGCCAGATGGTTTTTTAATGTTTTCAGCAAATAAATCTCAATTATTATAATTTTTAACTTCAATTATAATTAATTAAGGGGATTATCTATGAATGTTCTTATTTTTCTGATTTAAAATCGCTAATTTTTTATTGCGTACTCACTACCCAACACCGGAGCATGCGTATTATTTTTATCACCGTAAGGGAAGGGTTAATAAACATCTCGTTATTATTATCACCTTAGAAGATGGACCTTCCTCAGATGGGCATAAAACTCCTGTAGAGCTAGAGTCTCCCTTTAGCTGTGTGCTCGGCACAAGTGACAGTAGCAGAACGAGCCAAACGGTTGGTAATTATCGGGGACCGTAATCTGATGTGATCCGAAAACGTGTTAACACATTCGGTGCTAAGGACACGCCTTGCGCGCCCATACAGTCGTATATACACCCAGTGCATACGGCACGCCAGACGTCTTCTGTTGATGATATGTTTGTGTCTTTGCTAAATTTCTCAGCACGGCATGTACGAGGCATATCCAGAAACTAAGTGTACTGAATTTTTGTAGGTTGCAATTTTTTTTACAACATATGTAAGCTATTTTTCGACATAGTCGCCATTCCTCTCAATGCAGGTGGTGAAGCGGGGTATCAACTTTTTGATGCCTTCCTCGAAGTAGTTTCCCGCCAACCCCTCCGTCCACTTCTCCACCTCCTCCTTTATCTCCTCGTCGGTTGAAAACCTTTTTCCACCCATGTGCAGCTTCAGGGAGGTAAAGAGATAGTAATCTGAAGGTGCTAGGTCAGGGGAATGCGCGGGATGGTTCAGGACATCCCATTTAAACGAGGCGAGCAGTTCCTTCGTGGCGTTGGCCGTGTGTGGTCTTGCATTGTCGTGCAGCAGGCAGACTCCCTTTGTCACTACAAAATTTCGCACTTGGCGGGAGATTGGTTTGACATTTTTCACGAAACGTGTTGTCGCGTCGACACTTCTCAACGTACTGACCTCGAACCGGTCTCGTTGCGGAGGGGAAGGGTCAGGCTACACGGAAGTGTAGCCAACATGTCAAAAATAAAATCCATCCGGTCGTGAGAGCCTCAGTACACTTAGTTTCTGGATACGCCTCGTATTTATGTAAAATTTTATTCGCAGTGAATATGTTAAGTGGTATTATATCTTTTTGCTTACCCCTTTCCCCACTGGTTGTATTTAGCATCCAACTCTTTCTGTTTTGCCTCCTTCTCTCTCTGTTTCTGTTTATCCTCTTCAGTTTCTGTTTTAGCTGGAAAAAAAAATATTCTATGAAAATTACATATAATATTTAGGTTATAAAAATTTTATATGATATTATTGGATTTCATATTGTTGGATTTGATTCCCGGTATAGTCTTAATCATGGCGGTACTTAAATAAATATCCATATTTAACATTCTTAAAAAAAATGACGATGTATGGGTTAACTCAGAAAAACTGGCACATGTTGATGAGTTATGTTATCTGGGCAGTAAACGACTGCAATCGCGACGGAACACGTGTATGAATGACAGAGACGACACTCTACAAAGCCGATTATGGCCGACAGTCTCTTTCTTAAGCATCGATGTGTATTACTTACCACCGGGTACTGTACGAACATTTACTGTATATACATAAAAAACGTGTAACATAATATTATCATCATCCACTACAGGATATAGGCCTCTTAAGTTTTTTCCAAGAAATCCTGCCCTTTGCGCATTGCTGCCACGTAATCGCTGCTTGCTTACGTATTTCGTCCACCCAGCGTGCCTTCGGTCTTTTTACAGGCCTAGTATTTTCTATTGGGTACCACTGGATTACTTTCTATGTCCAATAATGGTCCGTTGTTCGGGCAATGTGCCCAGCCCACTTCCACTTTGTCAACTTTTGTTTGGGCGCGTATGCACTCATTGCGTTTGTGGTCACTTCTGGTATAACTTAGCATGCACCTCGCCATGTTGCATTATGTTGTCTGGAGCTTTTGTTTCATACGCACAGAAAGCGTCCATGTTTAGCATTCGTATGTTAGTACTGGTAAGATGCATTGGTTAAATACTTCCATTTGAGATAGGTTAACCTTTCCCTTCCTGTGCTAAAAAAATCCGTCCGTTCCGGTGATGTGTATTCAATACACATCAATACATATGTAAAAATGAGCTATTTAAAATGGTAAAAATAAGAATATTCATAGACAATCGCTTAAATTAATTAAATTTGAAGTCAAAAGTGATAATAATTCAAATTTAATCGTTGAAAACATGAAAAAAAAATCAGAAGACGTTCACAAAACGGATGGAGCGACCACCTCGAACGAAAGCCGGCTGGCTACTAAAAAGAGAGAAGCGAGCGAACTGAGATTCTATTTTTTGCATTCCCATATACCGAAGTAGAGTGAGACGTGAATAGCGTCGCTTTCTCACCCATAGTGGTTTTTTAGAATGAATACACTACGCCACACACTGATACATGTTTGATTGTATTGGTGAAGTTATTCCCGATTTTCACAAAATATCTCTGATGTGGCCGATAAGTGCTAATTATTATTAATATTATTTATTCATTCAATGCGTAAATGTATTACGGAGGAATACCTAAAATCTGAACCCAGTATTTATTATATTTATAGAAATATTAAAGTATTTAGAAGCAATGTGTACTAGTTACACATCACAGGACAGGAAAGGTTAAGAGATTGCTCTTGAAAATGTGTTCAGTCGTCCAAAGGAACTCCAAGCTAGTTTTGCTCTTCTATTTATTTTATTCAGGGTGCAATCCTCAAATGAAATACTTGGTCCTTAGTAGATATATTGTTGGACTTGTTCTAGCTGCGTTCCATCCACCTGGATCGATGTGACATCAGCAAAGCGGTTCGACATGTATTTTGTCTTTTCCATATTCATTTTTAAACCCGCTAATTTGCTTTCCTCTGTCAGTTCCAGTATTTGGCCTTGTAGTTCCTCAGGACGTGTTGCAAAGAGAATAAATTCGCGACATAGTTTAAACAAAGGGATATATTAATACCTCCCATCGCGACATAGTTTAAACAAAGGGATATATTAGTAACTCCCATCTTGGTGCAATGTGTGTTATTTAGAGCAGTCGCTGCTTAGAGTCTAAATATTGTTATGAGGCACAATCTACCTTTACTAAATAAACAATAATAAAAATCTTACCAGATATATTTCTTCGAACAGCTTTAGCATTCCTCCCCGTTAAATCTTCCGACAATTTCCCAAACATTTCATCCTCTTTTCGTCTTAATTCCTCATTTTCCTCTTTCATATGTCTGGCATTTTGTAGACCAGCCTTCTTGCCATCTAACGTCTTTTCCATCCTTTTAGGTTCTTCTTCTTCGCGATCTGTCCTATTTTGTCTATTTTCTCTTCTATATTCCGATCTGTTGCTGTCCATTGATCTATCGTTTCTTCTATCTTGTCTATCATATTCCCTTCTATCGTACTCTCTCCCTTTATCTTCTTTTCTTTGCATTTCATTTTTATATCTTCTATCGTCACTATACTTTGAATGATTCTTACTAGAATCTCCGTATCTTCTGGAATCTGTCTCGTTATGTTTTTTATTTTTTTCACGACTTCTACTTCTATTGTTATCTCTATCGTTTCTTCTTACAGTACTATCAGAGAGTCTTTCATCTTTACTACTAATGCTTGCATTTTCTACAACACGATCTTCGACATCACCCCATCTACTCTTTCTTTCTCTTTTACCTCCATCTTTAACCTTTTTTATTTCTTCCACTTTTCTTTTTGATCTCGGAGGTGAAAGATCGGAATCTGATCTGTTGAATTCTTTTTTAGTCGGTTTTTGTTTATTATTTCCCGCTTTTCGGTTTCTAGGCGATAAATCGGAATCACTCGAATCCCCTCTCTTATCAACTTTCTTCTCTTTCCTCTTTCTGGGAGGTGAAAGATCTGGATCGCAGCTGCTACTTCTTTCAACTCTTTTTTCATGTTTCTTACCCTCATATTTATTTTTACGCGGAGGCGATAAATCAGAATCACTATTGTTCCTTTTACTCTTCTCTTTTCTTTCATTATCTCTCTTTTTGCTTCTAACAGGAGACATGTCCGAGCCACTGTCTTCCTTCTTAATAGATCTCTTTCTATCGACACTTATATCACTGTCAGAATTATTAGTTCTTCTTTTTTTACTACTGCCATTTCTCTCGTTTTTTGTTTTCGATCTTTTTGTATTCTCGCCCTTTACCTTTGACGACTGCCTTTCTGGACTAAGATCAGAGTCAGATTGCCTTTGATAACGTGGGGGACTTAAGTCGGAATCACTTTTATCATTCTCGGCGAGTTTTGGTATTTTCTTTGAAATCTGCTGGACTGTCACTTTGGAGTTGAACCCGTCATCCTGAAACAGAAAAATAAATAAATGACTTGAAAATTTAAAGCACGCGCCTGCATATTTCGTGAGGTATCGACAAATCAGGACTTTGTTGTGGCCACACAGTGTCATTCTTTCATGAAACCAGTTTTCCAGGAAACATCTCTTAAACCACTTCAAAACTGACAATTTTTTTTTTTTTTTTTATCCACTTTGCACGGATTTCTCCTGTTACACAAAGAGGGTCTGGTTCTAGCGTTAGCTTATTCGTTAGGAATAATATCAGCCAGGATTCTTCTCATACTGCTAGACGGTACCGAGAATATATCAACCGTGTCATTCAGTTAGTTCAATATCTCTATACCACGCGTGACTGAATGTTTAGCCATGATATTCGTCCTGTAAGTTGGTATGTAGAACAGAGGGTGATTCCTTGCACTGCTATATTTATTGGGTACATATAAACTTAGTGCTTCTAGAATCGCGGGACAGTTAAAGGAACCTTGGAAAACCTTTATTAGGAATATCGCAATGGATTCTTGCCTTCTTGTTTCGAGGCTTCTATAGTTACACACCGTGAGAAGTTCGGCATGGTGAGCATATTTTGGGTAATCGCCCTTTGTTCTGTACCATAGATATCTGAGGATTTTTTTTTGTATTTGTTCTATTGTTTTTATATTTGAGCTGATGCGGAGCCCAAACCGTAGATGCATATTCTAATTTGGTTGTAATTAGATAATTATATAAGTTTCGGAGAATATCGGTGCTGTTAAATTCTCTTGATATATTAAATGCCCCATTGTGTTGAAACCATGTCGTCAAATTGTACCTCAGAAATTTGTACAATTTCGCAGACAAAAACTTTCCCAGCATTTGACTATAATGCCCCGAATGAACCGTTATTACTTGGCCGTGAGCATTCTCAATGCAATAAGGACTGATGGATCCCGACTCTGATATGACTGCTCAAACTTTATTATTCGTGCACAATAGGGTAGTCTCGGGTTTTCATAACTCCTATAGTGGCAATTTTGCTTATTTTCGAAGCCATTTATATGGAAATGTGCTTCGTCTGAAACGAGTATGTTGTTAAATTCTGTTCAAACATTTTAGCTGTGAAATCCAACCTTGTAACAAAGCCTGTGTAGCGAAATGCTTATCTTGATACGTCGTGATGATTTTGATATGTATTCAAATAAATATATAGAACTCAGGAATGCGGATAAAAGCGAAAGTGAATAGCGGGTAAATAATAACAAGTCTTGACAGTTGGATGAATAATGATGTTTATTTCTCTACAAGTAGGTATTTTTATAGTAGTGAGTGAACCAGCTCGCGATACATATTCTGTCTCACCCTTGCGCGTGCACTGATTGACGGGTAGATATTTATTTGTATTCGGAACGGGCCGCGTCAATGCGTTCGCCGTATATCCCCATCTCACTCCTGCGCGTGCTATCACGTCGGAAGCGATGTGTTCTCTTTCTACCTTGGTATGCAGTGTAAATAAACAGTGTTGATGCTTCTGGCATGTGACAATTGTAAATAGTTCATCGGTCGTTGACCCTGTATGTTTAACAATTATTTATTTATTTATTTACAAATTATGCTTGACAATTATTTAGGTATGTAGGTACGCTACACCTGCTTCATTTAAATACTGAACAAGTTGAAGTTTCAAGGGATGGAGTTTTAAACTTAGCGATAAATATCATCGCAAGGCCGTACACAACATCGCTAATGCGGACGAAACAAAAGTGCACTGTATTCTTGGGCACACTATACACTAACTGTTAGTGTACTCTCATCCAATTGTAATGAAAATTCATTGGACTGTAGTTCATCACATAGTTGAATTTCGATATCACTTGCCATCTCATCAATTCTTTTTGAAATTGTATCATTGCTCAATGGGACTGAAGAAAGAATCTCTTGCTGGTTTTTCCCAATCATATTATTAATGAATACACATATAGCTGGTAGTATTAATTTTTCTCCATATATATGTGGTGCACCACATTTTGCAATAATTTGTGCTATTTCATAAGACACCATTAGTCCTTTATCATTCCGACTTGAAATCTTCTTAAAAATATTACTGAGAGTATTGCGACTATCAAATGTTTTCTTAAATTGTTGAAAATACGATATGTCTTTATTATTATTGTCGGGATGTTACTTATACTACAAAATGTTCCTTTAACCGCGATGGCTTCATGGCCTCGTTAGAAAACACATGTTGACAGAGTAAACACATTGGCAATTGTTGATTTGTAGGAGATGAAACAAAACCAAATTTTAAATAGTCAACTAAATATTGTCGACACTTTTTCTGTTTGACTGACATCTTGAAAAAAGGGCTAATCTATGAAGAAATAATTTTAATACAGAAGAACTCACATACACCAACAGAAATTAACGCGATCGCCCCAACGGACTGACAGAAATGACTAATTTGTAATATGCAGCAAAATCGCTTTGCATGACACAACGCCATACATAGAAAAAATAAGATACGCATGCGCATGAGCGCGCATTTTGTATCTCTCTTTCATGTGACATTGCGCTAACTGTCAAACGCAACATGGTTACCCGATCGCAATATTTTATTCGCGATTGTGTACGCGATGATTTACAGTGATGATGTGTGCAGTGCACGCACCAATTGAGCATACCTTATTTTTGTATTTCGACATAACGCCCACTGGAACTCCTGCAGCGCCCCCTAAATTCTAAAAATTTATAAACGCCCTCCCAGACCTCTAAAACGCCCACAAGGGGGCGCTGGCGCCCCCGTTAAGAATCACTGCACTAACATAACACCTTTGATAGAAGCAAACCACAATATCGATTTGAGGAAATTATCAATTAAATCACCAGTTAAAATCAACAAGACCATACCTCAGTGATAACCTTCCACTTGTCCTTGCTGTACTGCTCGGCCAACTTCACGTGGTCAGGCCTTTCGTCAATGATCCCGGCTATCTGGGGAGCGTCTTCCTTCTCTCCCAACAGGTCTATTTCATCGTTCTCAAGAGGGCGCATCTTACTTACATCGACATCATCATCAATTATTTTTATGCTGAAAAAATATTTCAGTTTTACCATATTTGCAGCATTGAGTCAACTATCATATATCTAACTATTGCTAAAAGATTTATTATACCTGAAAAAGTCTATTTCATTCATGTATTCTTCCAGTTATTAGATACTTCATCAATATATTTCATTCATTTATTCTTCCAGTAATTAGATACTTCATCAATATATTTCATTCATGTATTCTTCCAGTTATTAGATATTTCATTTATGTATTCTTCCAGTTATTAGATAATTCAAAATAATAATAATAAAAGGTCAATTTATATAGTGTCATTTAGAGAACAAACTCTTCTCAAGGGTGCTTAGGATTTGAACCTAATATTATTAGTGGTGGTTGCGACCTACATCACTAACCAAAAACATTATGCAGAAACTGATGGTGAAAGAACCAGGGATATAAAAATTCTGGGTGTATCAATCACTAAGCTATTGACTTTTCCAGTTCATCGCTCCTCTTTTTTTACTGTCCATGCAGTGAGACTCTGGAATCAGTTACAAACCAATGTTAGACTCGCTCCGTCCTTGGCATGCTTTAAGAAGTAACTGAAAAAACTCTTAATTACTTGTCAGTAATATAACGTTGCGAGACATGGTGCATAGGCGAAAGGGATCGAAAAAGATTGGAGGTTTCGAGATATGGACCTATAGACGAATCCTAAGGATTTCCTGGAGAGTCCACATTACAAATGACGAGGTTCTCAGCAGGATCGAAGAAACCAGGCACCTGTCAAACACCATATCGGAAAGGCGTGCAGAATGGATGGGTCATATGGTGTGACATGAAAATCTCCTGCACAATATACTGGAGGGAATGACTGAGGGATCGATTGGCAGAGGGCGTCCTCGCCTAGAGTATCTGGAGCAAATATACCACGATATGGAATGCACCTCCTATACAGAGCTCAAGAGGATCGCTGAAGACCGAGCGGAGTGGAGGAGGAGATGCAGGGCTTTGCTGCTAACCAATCCCCAGGATTGAAACTGAAGAAGAATATAACGTGTTTCATTCCTGATTTATTTTCCTTTCCTCTCCACCATCCCTTCCTTTCCTTTTGATTGGTGATATCTCACTTTATATGAAAAGGAATATTCGGGTGATTGTCCATCTTTGTGGGGTTTGTGTGGGCATATGCTCACGTATGTGTTCATGGATTTCGTGGGGATGGATAGTCATTTAAATGATTTATGCGACCATGTAACTTGCTTCATTTACTTTTGTCTGGTTGGTTGGAAGAGGAAGATTGTATTTGCAATAAAGGTGTTAAATAAATAAATAAAAATAAGCTTCGAGACTGGGTACGTCTCTTATATGAATATTACGGAGGAACAGTTGGAAAAATTACTCCACCTTCAAAACGTTTGTCTGAGATTCATCTTTATCCTGAGAAAATACGGTCATATTACTTTATTTCTGTTATATGATCGTTGCCCCTACTTTTTTTCTGGAAGTATTCTTGTGAACTTGAAGGATACTTTCAGAAAAGTAGTGATGAACAGATAGTGCCAGGCAATCGTAGCTCGATTGTAGAGCTAGTCTATGGTCGCAACGACTCTGAATAGTTTCGGGAAGATAAGAGAGAAATAATGGACAGTATGGTGACAATACTTTGTGTCAAATTCTCACGTTCAACCAATTGGATTATTTTTTATATGAAGTGATTAGATTGTACTGTCATAACATATGTTGAAAATTAATCTTAGATAAACATTTTGAAGATGTTACAGTATGTCTACTCCCACCATAACAAACATCTTTCGAAATCACGTCTGTTGTTTGTTTACTCGTATTTTATATCCCAAATTTTGTATTTTCATGCCACATACCCATATACTTTAGTTTACGTGTATTTTTTTCATGTTTTTTTAATATTCTTTTATGAGTTTTCAAGTCGTGGACCATCTCTCAGGGTTTCACCCGAAATCTCAGAGTTTCAACACCGTTCCTCCAGGCTTCGGGTTTTGTTATAATCTCTCCGGGCTGCGCTAATTTTGTAATACTGTTTAAAATAAACTTAATTGTATGTCGGTTATATCAATTAAAATAAAATATGTTTTATATAACCACTATAGCGCGTAGCACCAGATTTATATTCTCTAAAAATCCAATTATTCTTGTTTTATGTAAGCATTGTTCCACTAAAAACAAAAGTACTTTGCCACTATAAAATATGCGTTCCACAGCAACGTTAGTATACTTGTTTAAATTTGGTAATATTTTGTAATATACATACATATATTGAAATTAAATATGCTTATTAACACTTTCATGTACGTGTTGTCACATGCAAGCTGACGGTTAGTTGCCATTGGCAACACAGTGTCAAGCACAATCCAACCGTTTGATGCTGGTGTCACAAACAAGCTGACAGATAATGGTTACGTATTATGGCGCCATTTTAGCATACGGTATAAAGCATTTTAGCATACGGTATAGAGGTGCATGGTCACACGGTAACACACTCTGGACTTCCGTGCGGAAGGTCGTCGGTTCAAACCCCGCGCTGTGCTACTCTCCTCGAACGACACAGGCACTTTTTCCGCCTAGTGTTTGATGGCGTAAGGATACTTATGACTTCGGCCATATATATTCTTTTAAAAAAAAAGCAGGATTTTTACATCAGTTAAGTGTAGTCGGTAGACAACCGCGAGCGTGCTGTGTTTTTCTGTTTGGCAAACATTTCAATTTCTTTTGAAATTTTTTGTAGACAAGTTCATTTGAATGCCTTTCCATAAAAGTGATTAAGGACTCGTTTTTTTGTTGAGCAAACTTCCCCGTTTCTAAAAGAATAAAAAAAAACATCTTGCATTTCCCATTAACGAAAACGTTTTTTACTCACGAACAATCTCAAGGTTTACATGAATTGATATCTGGTCACCCTAGTCGTGTTGTCAATTTTTACATCTCTCCACCCTTAGCTAATGTTACGAAATCTGCTTAGAACCATTAGCGGAAAAGTGAATAGAAGGAAAAAAAACAAACATCTTTGCTGCCGTTTTTTAAATTAAAAGGTGTATAGGATAATCTTGATTATTTATTCTTCCATTATTTTTTTGGCAGATTTTTTTTTATCTTAGTCAATTTTATTCCCTACTGTCTTAAGCACTGTAGTTAAGTCTACTGTAATATGATTATTGAGATTATAAATAAAAACATTACACACTAACCTCAAAGTAAACAACAGTTAGAGAATGCATTATAATTACCCAGTTCCTTTCACTTTTGTGCGGTTTTTCTTTTTCTTCTTTTCATCTTTGTTGGAACCGCTAAGATATTTTTTTAAATACTCCTTTTGGGTTAAACCTTGCGACATATTTATAGAATAGTAAAATATACAACGGGAACCGTGACACTAACACTGAACGCGATACTTGACAGTTGTCCACAATCATAGACAAGGAATGTTTATGAACAATGTTCCCTCACCCCTCCTCGCGCACTTTTAAAAAATGTAAGAACTATTTATGAAGGAGTACACGCCAGTCGAGAATGCGTACATTAATTGCTCAATAATATCTCAAGGATGCAATAGCAAAAATACATCTCCACAAATCTTCTGAAATCTTCCAAATTGGTAAGGGAGTTCGTCAAGGATATACTATTTCCCCAAAATTATGCACAGCTACACTTGAATATGTCTATAGTAAATTGAAATAGGACAATAAAGGCCTAGCGATTGATAGAAAATACCTGAGCCACTTGAGATTTGCAGATGATATCGTCACATTCTCACAAAACCCGAATAATCTTCACATCAACTACAGGAATTGGCAGAGGTCAGTAAAGAAGTTGGCTTTAAAATGAATATATCAAAAACCAAATATATGATGAACAATTAAAAAAATTGTCTTTTTAATTTTCAGTTTAAGAATATACTATAAGTACGAAAAATTTTGAAAGAAAGAAATGCTATACACAAAAAACTAAATGAAAAAAATATATGAATGTATCCAGAAAAAGAAATGATTCATCGAAAAAATATGAGATTTTGTCCTTTTTATTCATACCAATGTGTAAATTAGGTAACGTTGTACAGTATGATACATTAAGCTAATAATAATATTATACTTTCGCTACAATATAAGGTTATTGCAGATTACTATTTGTGGCAATTTTTTTCTGAGAATTTGAAATGTGTCGAAATGTTTTCGTGTGAGAATAATTTTATATATTATAATATTTTAAGTACTATCGAGAGTAGAACTATAAACTACCAGACATTACTGGGTATGTGATGTACGTATGTATGTGTCACTATATTTAATTGAAAATCAGATCGTGATGTTTATCATAAAAGTACGTTAATGGTTGTTATTGTGAATATCTAAATAAAATCCTTTTCAACACAACATTCAATCATTTTATTTATGAAGTTTTGAAAAAAATATATTTCTCCCTACAGTGTAATTTTATTAAGAAGATTGTGATTACTATTAAATGTTCTGTAATATCCATGGTAGGACTTAAATAATATATTTGAACAGTTGAGAAGATGTTTAAAGCAATTATAGCTTAATTTATGATTTTTTTTACTGTTCACCTATCAAAAGGGTTATTCGGTACTATATTGCCAAAAATAAATATATGAAAAAAACATTAGAAATTTTAAGACTTATAAATAAAAATTATTTATTTTCACGTATACACAAAAAAATGAAAAATAGACATTTAACATACGTATATTATGGGGTTAAATAAAAATATAAGTATGAAAAATTTGTGTACAAATAAATTAAGCTAAAATATTACAATCAAGTATACATTTATCACAGAAAAAACATTTTTCTAGATTTAGATAGTGCAATCGTTTTTTTTTTTATTATAATAATAAATGGAATTCGTACTTTCTCCTATTACCGAGTGTTTATTATTTATAAAAATGCATCAAACAAAATAACTGTTTACTGCTTTAATAATAAGACCATCCATTGAAAAGACGATGGCCCTGCTAAAACAGAAATCAACCACCCTAGACGAAAAAAAGGATTTTCAAAACTCTAATAAAAGTCATTCTGTCTCATTGCTAGGCAATGAAAGTTTCCAGATATTGATGAGTTTTCAAAAATGTTTAACATTTCAACACATGAATAGTGTCGAAATAATAAATAGCAGGAAAGAAATAAAATTTGAGTATGTAAAATAGACATTAGCAAGAATTGTGAGAACTGCAGCCGAAAAATGTGATTCGATTCCTCCTATAGAATTTTAACGCTAATCATTTTCTTCTGTCTCGTCTTTTTCTTTGCCGTTCACCCTAATGTTCTTCAAAATTATACAACCACAAATAACTAAATGAAAATTTTTAATTTTTAGCACATAATTTTTTAAAATTTATCAATGGATAGTTGCTATAAATGATAAAATATTATCCTTTTATAAAATCCTCTAGAAAAAGTTCATTCTGCAAAAAGGGTCAATACTAAGTAAGTAAAGATAATAGACAAATACGATTGACTATTAACTTTTTTACATATTCAAAATAATGACATTTGTTTCTGTCAGTAATAAACACGTCATAATTTATAATACATGGCAACATGCGGGGATCTTTGAAGTTATAAAACTCCAGCGTGTAATTCACTGTTGTCAGATGAAAATTACTTTTTTCACATTTAAATGTAGTCTTTGCGCTGCATAAATATACATCAGCGCAATTTCGCATTCAAAGGTGAAATTAAAATCAATTTCTGGTGCAACTCAAAAGCTTCAAGGTAGATAATTTCTATTTTTAATATTTTGCCCTTGCCGGCATTTTCCTGAAATTATTCTGTTTTTACGTTAGTTTTTCTTGTGTAAGCATTTTTAATGCAAGTTTTATTTCTTCACATACATATATTTGTTGTATTTTGTTATGTTGAACTATGTTTATTATATCTTTCTGTGACGATAACGCTTTTGTATTATTCGCCGTCTCGTCTGCGCAAATATTTTTGTCAAGTTAATATTTAACTATATTCTTTTTCCTATCTATACTTAAAAACTTGTCCCTCTGACGATAAAGTTGAATTTTACATACGTGCCATCACGCTATTTCCCTGTCGGGGTAGACAGAGAGGATATAGCGCCAGACTCTTATCATCTCGACTCACGTCCTACACCCATACACCTTATACAAGTTTGACGATTTATCTAACTTTCACGTTTCTTTTATTTCAAAATATTATTAATTTGATCCAACCATGATTTCTTTAGTCTTCATCTACCACACCTTCTATTCACATTTTCACTATATATTTGTTTTGTTAGTCTTTCTTCATTCATTCATTCTATATGACCAAACTATCTCAAAAAAATTCATCATCTTATTCAACACATCAACCATAAGTTTGCATTCATCCTTAACCCTTCCCTTACGGTGTTAAAATTGAAACGCGTGCTCCGGTGTTGGGTAGTGAGTACGCGATCAAAAATTAGCGATTTTAAATCGGAAAAATAAGAACATTCATAGATAATCCCCTTAATTAATTATAATTGAAGTTAAAAATTATAATAATTGAGATTTATTTGCTGAAAACATTAAAAAACCATCTGGCAACGCTCACGGAACGGGCGTACGTCTAACCTATTTGCAAGCCTAGAAGCTACTAGTGGCGCGGAACGTCAGTCGCATACCCCGGCGCTTACGCTTATGCTTGCGACGTTGAGACAATTCAGCTCCTCGCAATTCAGTGGAGTATGCAAGAGTGAGATGCGAATATAGTGTCGCGCTTCCCGCATACTATTCACCTATCGACAAGACACAAGGTCGAGGCACTCACAGCGTTTAAATGCGAATTTGTTTCCGATATCTTCACAAAATACCCACGATGTAGTCGATAAATTCTGATTAATATTAATATTATTTTTTAAATCAATGCGTAAATATATTATGGAGGAATACCTAAAATCTTAACCTTGTATTTATTATATTTATAGAGATATTGATGGTTATTAGAAGCAACGTGTAGAAGATACAACACAGGGAAGGAAAGGTTAATCACTTCATTCCGTGTTTTGTCCTACATTATCAACCCATGTATTTTTCTCAGTGCACACATTTCTAGAGCATTTATTCAGCTTATATCATATATCAAAGTTGATTTTTGAGGTTGAATATGTACACAGGCGTTTTCGGTAAGCAGAGAGGACTGATCTCCACACTTACCTATCTATGAAGTCAGCTTTTACCTCATCTACATTCATATATCTGATCATATATCGTGGGCTCAATACTATAACTAGGTAACTCAAAATTCTCTATTTTGAGAAAATGGCGTTCTTAGTTTCGAGGTCCTTTTGTCTGGTAACTCCTCTTTAATGATAAGGTATCGCGCTAATATGGTTTGATGAAACTATTATAATAAAGGAGGTTTCAATAGATGGTAAGATGTAAGTTATATGTACTTCAGATATCTACTTTAAGCATTCTTCTGTTTCCACGTTTACGACTTGCCTAGTTATGATAATGCTAAATAACTCAGTTGAGAAATATTAGTTTAAGATATCTGTTTATAGCATTAGAAAGCCCCTTCGATGAGCAATCCATTCATGTAAATAACTCAAAACTGCCAAATTTCGAGTTACCTAGTTTTAGTATTGAGCCCACAATATGTTCTGTTCATACTTCCTACGCAAAATTTTCATCTTTGCGTTAAATTTTTCTTTCACAACTCATTGTCTTAACTCTAAAGATCCAGGGGTTCTAAAATATTTTCAATCATTCTGATAAATATGTCTGTTATCAGTACCAACTCTCCTAAATCAGATTTCATCTTATGAATATGATTTTTTATGAAAAAAAGCATTAGAATGTGTGTGTGTCTAGATAGGAAAGTTTGCCACCCTGTCCTCTGCCTACCCCGATAGAGAAATAGCGTGATGGTATGTAAGTATTGTACTATGTGTATTTGAATATTTCATTGTAAAATGTATAATTTTGCGCATTTAGGTAGTTTCAGTAACTAATAAAAGTTGGAGAATGTATGGACACTTCATTACAGTACCCGGCGGTAAGTAATACACATTGGGCTTAAGAAAGAGACTCGGCCATAATCGGCTAACTTCGGCTTTGTAGAGCGTCGTCTCTGTCATTCATACACGTGTTTCGTCACAATTTGTCAGTCAATCGTGCGACAGAGACGATGCTCTACAAAGCCGAAGTTAGCCGATTATGGCCGACAGTTTCTTAAGCCCGATGTGTATTACTTACCGCCGGGTACTGTAAATGGTCAGGCGATGTAACAGTTAAAATTTAATGCATTTAAAACCTTTGTAGTATATCAATTAGAACTAATAAAAGAAGTGTTGTTTCACTATATTCAGAAATGTTAAAAATTAAATATCGTTCACTTATCAAGTTTCTTTTGAAGAGAAAGTTATCTAAATTTAACAACTTTTAGATGTTGCCGAACTTTTCCCTTTAGAAAGTAACTTGATAACTGCGCGACATTCAATTTTTAACATTTCAGAATATAACGAAACAACACGTCTTCTATAGTTTGTAATTGACATTTACTGAGAGTGTCAAATTTTAACTGTTACTTCCCGGACCATCTTTGAGACCCAATGTCCCGTGCGCGACTGTCCAGAAACTTGATCTACAGTCACAGGAAAGCATGAATCTCCGCACAACTGTCTGGAATATGTCTTCATTGTCTCTCATAGACGAATGGCTACCATCAATCTGGTAGTGAATGACACAGGCTTAATTTTTTTTTAATTTCCTATACAGGATGACGCTGTGCCATCAGTTGATCATCTTACTGTCATCCCTGCTGCTCCTGCAACTCTGCTCCTCTGTTGACAAGAATAATTTCAAAACATGTGATCAAAGCAGCTTCTGCAGACGCCTTCGAAAGCTTCCGGCTGACAATTCTCCTTACGAATTGAAGCTAGACACTCTGGTGAAGATTAACGATCACACGGTTGCAGGAGAATTAGTCAACAATGATTTTGGGGTAAGATAATTTATACAAGCAAATTAAAATTAAGGGTGTGAGCTGAAAAACATCTGATGTCCTCGCTGCCAGGCTTGCCCTCTATTGGTGAAGGTGTATCTCGACTGAAGGAGTGTTATGAGATAAGCCCAGACCTTTTGATATATTCTCTCTTCAATTTATTTTCCTTTCCATTATCTTAAAATATATATGGAATTTCAAGATGGATGTTAATATGTAGATACTATTGTATTGTATTAAACTTTCATTGTATACAGTTCAACCTGGCGGGCTTATTGCCAATGGCATGTATCAATAGTTGGTAAGGTCCCAAGCTGGAGGTTGTGGGTTCAAATCCTGCTGGAACACAGGTTTTTTAAAAAAGATTCCAATCTGGTTTTTACGTAACCCTTATCTTGGCAAAGTTCAATTTATCCAAATATTAACGTTTTTCTTTGGTGATCCCTTGTTATACGAGTATGGTAAGTTATGAAAGAAAATTGAGGAAAAAAAATCACAACTTTTCCATATAGTTTTTTTTTTTATTACATTGCCAAAATATCAATTTTTATAAAACATAAACAGGGCTATAAAATTATTCTATAATCTTGATCATGAACAACATTTACATAGCTGAATTATCAACAAATAAAATGGTTTGAATAAAATTTTCTCTACATGTAATGATTAATAAGGTATTTGGATTATTTACCCCAATTTTCAAAACGCACCCACACTGTCTAGACATGTTGACCCGATGTTGTTTGAAAGACTGTAGCGTTGTCAATATTTATCACCAGATGATACCACTGCACACAATAGTGCATGTATAGTATTTGAATGTGTTGCCATATTTGAAATTACGTTACAGTTTCTGTTTTTTTTAAATCCCTAAATTAGTGTAACACCTGTGTTACAATGCCATGATAAGGGTTAAGGCCATTTTAAAACATCTTTCATTGGTTGGAAGAAATTGCCACATGGCATTAAGCCCGCCAGGCTGTACAGTATTCAACGAAAGTGTAATGTAATGTACAGTGCATCTATCTGAGAAATATGTTTCCGGGCAATCCAATATTTTTATATAATTATTATATAAGTGCATCTCTTGAAACTGTTACTTTTAATATTCTTTTAATAATTATTATATAAGTACATCTCTTGAAACTGTTACTTTTAATATTCTTTTAATAATTATTATATAAGTGCATCTCTTGAAACTGTTACTTTAAATATTCTTTTAATAATTATTATATAAGTGCATCTCTTGAAACTGTTACTTTTAATATTCTAATATCGTGATGTTTATATGTGATGTATAATTTTCTTGTGTTTTCAACAAATTATTTATGATTTGTTTTATTTATAATCATCGAAAATTGCCAGTTACATTTTTTTTATCGACATGAAAAGGGATCCACGATTGAAATACACATATATTGGGAACAATTATTTAAAATAATTTGTATTGGAAGTCTTCTTAATAAAATCTATCTCGTTACAGGTTTCCTATGTACTGAAGTTGTCTGCATTGGCTGACAGCACGTTTAGGCTACTCATTGATGAAAAGGACCCATTGAGGCCAAGATACCAGGTGGAGTATGCCCTCGATGGAGAACCTAAATATGACAGGTAATAAGACTCCTTCAAGAATGATCAGATATTTGGCATTTACATCCCGTTTATGGTATGATAGAATATGGAATGAAGTCATTAGGGATGAATATGAACTTGAGTTACTATATTCTTATATCGGACAGTATCAAAATCTGCCAAGATGATGATAGTCTACAACAGTATTTTTAATACCAACTTTGATGTATGGAAGTGAAACGTGGCTAAATACCGAATAAATGTTGTAGAAATGCGTACACTTAGAAGAATTCATGGGGTGACAATGTATAACAGAACACTGATTGAATTGATTAGGGATGAAAGTTAACTTAAGGCTGTTGTGTTAAGTAAGATGAAGAAGGTGGTTAGGGCACGTGGAACGAATAATTGAAGAAAGACAAACAAAACCAATGTGCAGTGCAAATGTAAGTAGAAGGGGTGGTAGAGGAAGACCAAGAAAAGTATGGTTGGATCGAGTGTATGATATTTTGAAATACCGAAAAGTAAGAACTAAGAGAAATCGTAGGAGCTGAGAAGGTTTATAGACGTGGAAGAGGCGACATATGTGTGTCAAGATTGGAAAGTTTGGTACTATATCCTCTCTGCTTACCTCAGCAGAGAAGCGGCTTGATAGAGTGCGTACTTATTTTATTTTATGGATCGGAATCTTGGCGTGTAACCAAGGTCTTAGAAAGAATAATTCTCAGTTTTTGAGAACAGATATTTTTTAGGCAGAGATTTACCTGAAATCTTAAAATGTCAAATGCTTTTTTAATCTGCCCAGAATTTCCAATGGGAATGTGCGCGGTATGCTGATGACATGGTAGTGCGTGCAAGTCGAGAATGAGGATGAATTTACAGTCTCTGATAAGTAAATTTTATGAGAGATTTGAAGAGATAGATCTGAGAATGAATATTGTGAAATCCAGTCAGAAAAGTGGGAAAGGAAAGGTATATGTGATATATGGGTGAGCTATGGAAGATAAGAGCAAGTCGATGACTTCTGATATTTAGGTAGTATTTTCGCAGACGGTGGAAGAGTTACGATATACCAGGTCTGTAAATATGAAACTGTTTTTTTTTTATAGAAAATAAACATTTATTGTATGAAAATGGTAAAAAATATTTTATTCAAAGTATTGCCCATCGCTAGCTACACATTTTTCCCATCTCTCTGGCAATTTGTGGATGCCACGTCAAAAAAACTTGGCTGTGTTTGAACCGGTTTTGCTGTGTGCGATGGTGCATTATCATGAAGCAAAATCACTTTGTGTTGCCTCTTTTGATATTCTGGTCGTTTTTCACGCAATGCTTGGTTCAAATCCATCATTTGTTGTCAGTAGCATTCAGTATTAACGGTTTCGCCAGGTTTTAGCAGCTCATAATAGATAACACCCTTCTGATCCCACCAAACACACAGCATTTTCTTCCGTCTATAGCGATTTGGCCTTGCAGTCGATGTCGCTGGTTTGCTTGGAGTTACCCATGATCTTTTACACTTAGGATTCTCGAAATATATCCATTTTTCATCGCCAGTCACAATTCGATGGAGAAATGATTTTCTTTTGTACCTGGCAAGCAGCATTTCGCAAGTAGTTTTTCGGTTTCCCTGCTGTCTTTCATTCAGTTCATGTGGAACCCATTTTCCCACCTTCTGGATCTTTCCCATTGCTTTCAAACGTATGGAGACGGCTTCTCGTGTCACATTTAATTGATCCGCGAGTTGTTGTTGCGTTTGAGCGTCATCCAACAATGCTTGCAATTTGGCGTCTTCAAACTTTCTCGGTGGTCTTCCACGTTCTTCGTTTCTTATGTCAAAATCGCCACTTTTGAATTTTTTAAACCACTCAAAGCACTGTGATTTACCAAGAGCATGCTCACCGTAAGCTTCGACAAGCATTCGATGCGATTCTGCAGCAGTTTTCTTCAAATGGTAACAGAAAATCAATGCTGTCCGCAAATCGTAGTTTTCAGGCACAAAAACAGACACATGTTCAACACTATGAAAACATATGTAGTTGTATTGAACTTGTATTGTTGTGAGTTAAAAGCCTTTGACAAATGTAAACTCAAGAAAAAGGCACCAATTAAGCGGTTTGACAGTCACTACATTGACAACTAGAGCCATCTAAGAGCAAATTCCGGTTTCATATTTACAGACCTGATATACTCTAACTGGGCAATATCAAAATCTGATAAGATCTTACACTTTTTTGATGTATGGGAGTGAAATGTGCCTCTGTAAAAATACGGAAAGGAGTCAAATAAATGCTGTAGAAATGCTTGCATCGAGAAGAATACCCAATTTGGGGTCATTTACCCCTGTTCCCCCACCTCTGTCTTAAAAGAGTGCCAGATAAATAGATAAATAAAAATGTTAAAAATTCCCTTTTTTTAAAGTTTTAATTAGTTTCGCTGTATTCATTTGTTATAAAATATTTTCAGCATCAAAATGGTGAAAGATCTCAACCAAGGACTAGTTACGTTCACCAACAACCAAGCTCACAGTGTGGTCATGAAGTCAAAGCCTTTCAAGGCTGAATTTTACGACGCCAAGGGCGGGTTGGCCGCCGTAATCAATGATCGAGGACTTACAACCCTGGAACACATCAGGGAGAGGAAGCATCAGAGGCCGGATGAGCCCAGAGACGATCAGCAAGAGGAAGTGCAGGAAAATGCACCGGAAGTTGATGGGGTAAGTGTTTTTTTTTGTTAGCATGCAGGTAGTGCTTCTCTTCTGCATTGTGACCTCGATGCTTAATAAACGTGACCCACACTGAAAGCGCTGTAAGTTGCGTCACATTCTGTTCTCTCTGCCTAAAAATCATGTTCGAAAACCAAATTCTTCGAGACGTTTGAGAACCGAGGTTCCACTGTATCGTTTAAATTGAGGTTTCAATTACAGCTAGTAACACATCGATCAAAAAGTCCCGGGACTAACTACTAAAACAACATTTGTTTGGCAAAATTCTTCTTTATTCATCAACATAGTCCCCTTCAAGAGCGATACATTCATTCCAACGCTTTCCTAACTTTTCTATGCCAGCCGTGTAGAACGATTTACCTTTGGTTTCAAAATAGGTGTTAGTTTCGGCAATCACTTCTTCATTGGAGTCAAATCTCTTTCCCTGGAGCATCTTTTTGAGGTCTGCGAACAGCCAATAGTCGCTGGGGGCCAAATCTGGAGAATACGGTGGGTGCGGAAGCAATTCGAAGTTCAACTCATGCAATTTGGCCAATGTTTTATCAACACACAAAATTCGGTTTTTTCCATTGTTTTGGAAATAGCAAAAGTAGCGTCACTAAAACCACTGTAACTCAATGACACAATGCCGGAATGTCATGAAAGTTTGACACGTAATTTCTAAAGGCTGGTACTAACTGAGAATGATATGGATTTGTTATTAGAGTCGCCACCTCTTGGTTAGTCCCGGGACTTATTGATTGATGTGTTATTTTATTATTTTGTTGTTTATAGTTAAGGCATTAATTAATGTTGTGGAGGTTTAAAGACATTGTAATTTATTTTTATCAAACACTGTTTATTTCACTTTTTTTGTAACAGTATAATCCTACCGGTTTCAAGGCTTTTCAAGCACAAACAAGTCTTGTTTGTGCTCCCCTGAAGATGAGGTGAAAACGTTGAAACCGGTAGGGTTATACCGTTATAAAAAAGTGAAATAAACAGTGTTTGATAAAAATAAATTACAGTTTTATTATTTGTTATTGTAAGTGCATGATATAACTTATATCACGTAATTAATAACAAAATGTGATAAGATATCGATTTGCATAAACACTTCAGTAAATGTATCAATTGATAATACGTGTATACTTAAGTGTTTGATTTTCAAGATGATTCTGCTCTATTTATGATAAAGGCGCTAATGATACTTGGATTATTTTTTTCTTACGTAAGCCATCTCTTAATCAAAGTGCTTACGTAAGCCATCTCTTAATCAAAGTGCTTACGTAAGCAATCTCTTAATCAAAGTGCTTACGTAAGCAATCTCTTAATCAAAGTGCTTACGTAAGCCATCTCTTAATCAAAGTGCTTACGTAAGCAATCTCAAATACACGGCTGCTACACTCAACCAATATACACTACTGGTACAGTTGTGCTGATCATACTTGAAATACTTATTTCATCTTCAACATCACAAACTCCACAACTGCCGTGGCCTAGTTGGTAATATATACATATCATCATGCTATTTCCCCGTCGGCAGGCAGAGAGGACAAAGCGTCAAACTTGCCTGTCTCGATACACATTCTTCGCCTCCTCTTCATACACTTCTTACAGCTCCCATGATTTTTATAACTTTGTTTCCTTCTTTCAAAATGTCATTCACTCGATCCAACTGCGCTTTCCTTGGTCTTCATCCACCACGTCTTCCACACACATTTGCACTATATATTTCTTTTCTTAATCTTTCTTCATTCATTCCTTCTACTTGGCAAAACCATCTCAAAGAAATCTTACTTAACATATCAAAATTAAGTTCATATTCATCGCCAATCACTCTTTTTCCTATTCTGTCATACATTATCCAACCACGCTTTCTTTGCTTGCATTTATACTATATATTTGTTTTGTCAGTCTTTCTTAATTCCTTCACTTTACATGCCCAAACCATCTTCGAGTGATTTTCTTTATCTTACTCAGCACATCGGCCTTAAGTTCACATTCATCCCTTATCACTTCATTCTGTCTTATATTGTCGCCCGTTTCAGTTCCTTTCATTACTTTTTCACTTCCATGTTTCACTCCCATACATTAAAATTGGTACTAAAATACTGTTGTAATAATAATGATAAAAGTACAATTTATATAGCGCTGTTTCGAGACAAGACTTTCCTCAAGGGTACTCAAACTCTGAAGTTGAACCCAATTTTATAATAATATTGAAAAAAAAGTTCAATGTTAAGATAGGAAGGTGGGGACTGTGGCCATTAGATTAGGTACTTTCCCACATCTGCATATATTTAGAGAAATATATTTGGTAATAAAACAGTAGAAAACTTGTCAAGGGAAGATGAACTATGAACGGAAAAGAAACATTTGTAGATCTTCTGAATGTGATATTAACATATTCAGCTTTAGGTGTAGTGTATGTGTGTGGTGTTCATATATCATAAATTTTGATAAAACCTTCCAAAAAGGTTTGTTTTCAATTGTGGCACAAATTTATTATCTATTCCTCGTAATGTATTGTAAATTGAGACACAAATTTACTATGCATTCCTTGTAACATATTGTAAATTGTTGCTCAAGTTTATTATGCATATGTAGATTGTGTCACAAATTTATTATCTATTCCTCGTAATGTATTGTAAATTGTGACACAAATTTATTATCTATTCCTCGTAATGTATTGTAAATTGTGGCACAAATTTATTATCTATTCCTCGTAATGTATTGTAAATTGTGGCACAAATTTATTATCTATTCCTCGTAATGTATTGTAAATTGTGGCACAAATTTATTATCTATTTCTCGTAATGTATTGTAAATTGTGACACAAATTTATTATGCATTCCTTGTAACATATTATAAATTGTTGCTCAAATTTATTATGCATATGTAAATTGTGTCACAAATTTATAATGCATTCCTAGTAATGTATTGTAAATTGTGGCACAAATTTATTATGTATTCCTCGTAATATATATATTGCATATTTGGCACAAATTTGTTATACATTCCTTGTTATGCATTGTAAATTGTGCCACAAATTTATTATGTTTCCATTGTGATATATTATTATATAAATTGGCACAAATTTATTATGTATTCTTTGTAATATATTGTAAATTGTGGCACTAATTTATTATGCATTCATCATAATATATTGTAAATTGTGGCATCAATTTATTATGACTTATGTACTAGGACAAATGAACAAATAAATTTAAAATTGTTACCTTTTTAGCCCGAAGAAACAGATCCTGGTGCATGGGAAGAGAATTACAAATCTCATTATGACACCAAACCGAGGGGTCCTGAAGGGCTGTCCATGGATGTCACCTTCCCTAAGGCTACACATCTTTACGGTGAGTTGTTTTACAATATGGGCTTGGGGTTTTACATCTCTGTCTTCCTATATTTCTGTTTCAGCCATTGAAGTATGGGGATTCCGTCCCAAATATTTAAAGTTTCAGATTTTCCATTCACTTCCAGAATATCTTTTCAAATATTCCCTGATTAACACCATATTAGCTTCTAGATTTTTCAATCTCTTGTGCCTTGTCTGACTACCAAATTACAGCTATCAGGATTGTATTTACGGCTGCCTGGAATAACTTCATAGATATTTGTCCAAACCACTGTCACAGGTTCTTCACAGGTGTTTGCCTCCTTCCAGGACCTCGATATCGCTCAATTTTACCCTGGTTTATGTGACGTATAGTTGATATTTCTCAGGACCCAAATATCGAGCCTATTAACCATCCAAAGCTTACATAAATATTGCAAATCAGTAGTGGCGATAATGTTTAGTACCTGAGAAATCTCACGTGTTGTCAAATAGTGGTCACTATCAATCATGGCCTTGATTTTATCAAAATCTGGGGTGACAGGTCGTCCGACGGGAGATGCATCTTTGACATCAACATTTCCCTCTTTAAATTTCTGGAAACACTTTCTGTACTTTGAATCATAAACAGCATTACTGTTATATGCAGCACAATTTTTTTACAAGTTTGCAACAGGTTTTTGCCTTTTCAGAAGTAAAAAAGCATAATATGTGGAAAAAAATTATGATATTTTAAAATTTTTCACATAAAACCTTTGGCTAAGGCCACACCAAAGTGCTTCGCTAAGTGCTACGTGACTATTCGACTAGGTGACTTCATGCTTGGCCACACCAAAGTGCTTCGCACAAATTCATTTGACATTGGGAGCGGTTGAGTCAACAAACGATGCCACTCTCAAAACTAACCAATTTCATTACAACTTACCATTTTTATTTACTTCCTGTGCAACTTCATTCCAAAGTGATTTTATTACAGGTACATTTTTGTATAATTTGCTCGATGGGTTCCACAAAGGCTCCCTTTTATACACAGCTGTCATTAAAACTGCCGCCATCTTATAAAATCACTTGGTGACACTATAAAATTAACCAACATGTCTATTCGCTAGGAGACTCACTAGGTGACTAATAGTCATGTAGTGTGGCGCAAAGCGTGCAGTGTGGCCATTGCGATAGTATGCGGTGCGTTGGTTCGCTAGGACATGTCTCCTAGCTCACAGCGTAGCTCTAAGCACCAAGCGAGGCTCCTAACTGTGTGGCCGAGGCCTTAGGGTTCACCCACCACAGTGAAATTTTAATTAAATGACCGTTGATGTGTTACCTTTGAAATTACAATATTTGTCAGTGTGAAGTAACGGGTCGAAAAAGCGATGATATGCCGCTCCTAAGTGGAGAAAACGGGATAAATATATGTTACGACCATATATTTTTTCATAGAAAATGAGAAGAAAAATGTGAATAACTTTCTTGCTAATTGAATTTAACAGGTATATAGCAATAAACTTGACAGGTTGTACTAATTTCTAGTGTAAAATTAAAACACCACTTTATTTATTAGGTGGAATAAAATAAAGTAACCATGTTTTAATTTTATATTAATTATGGAGTTCTACAAAGTGATGACAGAATTATTTAACCCTTTAAGTGCCGGAAGTTATTAGTATGGCCGTACCCAGCAGGCTGGGATTTTTTCAACAAAAATAAAACCTAAAAAAATTATATTTTTTGTATACAGATATAAAGGATATTATGAAAACTTACTAAATATATACACCGTGGGGCATTTGAGCACGTGGGACGTGGGGCGTTTTGACACTTTGTAAATAAATACTTTGAAAAATTAACAAAAATAACGCACAAAAGTTAAAAATCAACCACTGAACAAAACTACAAACGAAGTCATTATAAATCATCGCAATTACGTCGCAAAAAACTGTAGTCGGTAACCCTGTATCAGAGACACGTATTGACTGTCAGTGAAAGCTTTTTGAAAGATGACTGTAACTTTGATAATATCGGTAAATTGTAATATTTAAGTATTTCTTGACCATCCCAATAGATGTCACTATGTGTTATAATTTATAAATTATTACAATTGAATTTGATATTGGCTTGCGACAAGCTCAAAGGAGAGCGCGTTTACGCGTTCATTTTGTATGGCCGGCCTGGCGAGCACTGAATCGGAGAGCGCGTCAACGCGCTCGTGGCAGTGAACCGGTTAAACAACTATCTTTCTAGTATCCTTAGATAGTGTATTCATTCTTATAGTACCTATCATTATATCTGAGTCGGTGTTTCTTCGGTCACGACTCTCACAGAACATATATCACATATCCCATTTCTTCTTTCTGTTTGATTAATTCTTTGATTCCCTTTCCAGGCATCCCGGAACATGCGGACAGTTTCGCACTAAGAACCACGAAGAGCGAGGACCCGTACCGTCTCTATAATCTGGACGTGTTTGAGTATGAGCTTCAATCTACCATGGCCCTGTACGGAGCTGTTCCAGTCGTCTATGCCCATGGGTTCGTTTTATTTTTTTTTCCTCTTGAATAAAGAAAGAATGAAATTATATTTGTGCATTTCATTATATTGTTTACATTTCTTAGCGTAATGACAACCCTGAATTTAATTTCGAGTCAGTTAAAAATTCATTGAATTTTATTAAAAATAGACATAAAAAAATAAAAAGTTCATTGAATTTTATTATAAATAGACATAAAAAGTTCATTGAATTTTATTAAAAATAGACATAAAAAAGTAAAAAAAAATAATTGAATTTTATTAAAATTAGACATAAAAAAGTAAAAAAATTGTTAAATTTTATTATAAATAGACACGTTGAATTTTATTAAAAATACACATAAAAAAGTTTAAAAAATCATTGAATTTTATTAAAAATAGACATAAAAAGTAAAAAATCTTTAT
Source organism: Odontocerum albicorne (assembly GCA_949825065.1). Lineage (NCBI taxonomy): Eukaryota > Metazoa > Arthropoda > Insecta > Trichoptera > Odontoceridae > Odontocerum > Odontocerum albicorne. The sequence continues at coordinate 13,763,619 of OX463865.1, forward strand.
TTTTTTTATGAATAGACATAAAAAGTTCATTGAATTTTATTAAAAATAGACAAAAAAAAATTTAAAAATCATTGAATTTCATCAAAAATAGACAAAAAAAAAGTAAAAAAAATCATTAAATTTTATTATAAATAGACAAAAAGTTCATTGAATTTTATTATAAATAGACATAAAAAATTTATTGAATTTTATTAAAAATAGACCAAAAAAAGTAAAAAAAATCGTAGAATTTTATTAAAAATAGACAAAACGTAATAAAATATTAACAAAGTGTGTGTGACTGGTCATTGTTTAACTTACTATAAAGCTTTAAATTTTTTTTTAATTAAATATGTCGAAAATAGTCTACAGGTACATGCCTGGAAAAGGTTAAATTAAACCATAGATAAATTTAAATGAAGAAAAATAATAATGATTATGAATATAGCTTTTGTCACTCAGTCACTTAAACTAGAGGTCAGAACGATGTGATGGACAAATAGCGTGTAGGAATCACTCATGAGGAGGAATCCCCATAGACATTATTTCCAAAAAACGTACATTTAAGTAGTTACACCATGTAATTAAGTATAACATATGGTTAGCAATATATGTACTATAATTGGAGTTTGAGACGGAGTCAAAAATGTTGAATGGAAGTCAGATGTTTTGGCCAAGTCCACAACCCTGTCAAGTCCACAACCCTGTCAAGTCACAACCCTGTCAAGTCACAACCCTGTCAAGTCACAACCCTGGTATAAAACCAATCATTTCCAAAACAAACTATAATTTCTTATTTTTCATTATTTCTAGTGTTGAACGAACTGTCGGTGTCTTTTGGCTCAACTCAGCCGAGACGTGGGTGGACGTAGAAAACAGCCGAGATGGCAACGTGGTCTCCTCCATTGTGAGCTTCGTGTCAGGCTCGCAGAATGAGGAGAAGGTCTCCGCAAGGTTCATAAGCGAGAGCGGAATGTTCGAAGTCTACGTTCTTCTTGGTCCGTCCCCGGCTGAGTGCTTCCAACAGTATACTAAGCTCACTGGAACTGCACCTTTGCCACAGGTAATTTGGTTAATATCATCATCAGAAATAATCCATCAGAAATAGGAATATCATAAAATGCTTCAGTCCAGGTAGGTCCACAGCTTGGTCGTCCCGTATTAGTTCATGAGGTTCAGATGGTTGAGATTGCCATTGCTCTGAACGGTCCTGCAGAATCTGGAAATTTCTTAACAGGTTCTAAACAGGAATTGGGAGAAACAAGCGCAACATGTCAAAATGTGGAATATTACAAGATAGGTCGACTCTCTGTATCTGCGGTGAGGAACAGTCCATGGAACACTTGCTGCAGTGACTGAGGAGCCCGGTGTCTTTATTTTATTACAATGTACTATCAATTTTGACCATTAAAATAATGCATATTAAAATTTTAGTGAGCATCAATACAAAACACAATGTATTAAAACATTTACATAATTTAATCAAAACAACTATCAAAAGAAGCACACATAGACAAGTGCACAGCAGACCAAGGCCCAGGGCTGTATCCCGCACGTGGAAGGACTTATCAAACAATATAAGCACAAAAAAAATCCTTTAGAAAAAACAGAAACAAAAATTCACTTGCATAATTCGTCCAATCAATACATCTCATCGTCAAAACTCACAGCAGTATGAATCAAAACTTAAATATCAATGAACAATTTGAGAAAAATGAAAATCTTGCACTGAAGAGGATTTGATTAGTGGAAAGCCCAGTGTTATCCTGGTGGTAGAAATCTAGGCAGAATTAGTATAGTGCCTTTGACAGGAAAAGAAGAAGGTGTTTTGGATATTTTGAACGGATGTAATATCTTTGTGAAAAATTCCAGTAAGACCTCTTTAACATCTTTCTGGTTAGTTGGAAGACATTGCCACATGGTGATAAGTCTGCCAGGTATGCACAACGAAAGTATAATACAATACCAATGTTGAGTGATCTGTTCTCTCTGTCTACCTCAGCAAGGAAGCAACATAATTTTATGATTATAATAAAATTTAAAGAATTCTTTTTTGTCTTCTGTAGCTCTTCTCCTTGGCTTACCACCAAAGCAGATGGAACTACAATGACGAGGAAGACGTAATGAACGTGGACGCAGGATTCGACCAGCACGACATCCCTATGGATGTTATCTGGCTAGATATTGAGTACACCGATCATAAGAAGTAAGTCCTTTATGCTGATATTGTGCAGTTTAACCCTTTAAGTGCCGGAAGTTATTAGTATGGCCGTACCCAGCAGGCCAGGATTTTTTCAACAAAAATAAAACCTAAAAAATTTATATTTTTTGTATACAGATAAAGGATATTACGAAAACTTACTAAATATATACACTGTGGGGCGTTTGAGCTGCCGTTCACTCAGAAAAACACAGTTTAAATCATGTTGTCACAACTTGACACAGAAAACACGTTTACTTATAAATATAGTGGAATATAATATACTTTGTAAACTAAAATCAACAAATTATCTGTATGATGTATAAAGCGCAAAAGGTAAATAAACTATAAAATAAAACCGTAAAAAGTCTATATAAACGTCATATTATGCCGCAAAACTACCGCCAATAACCAAAGAATACATGAAAACACACTTTGTAAATAAATACTTTGAAAAATTTACAAAAATAACGCACAAAAGTTAAAAATCAACCATTGAACAAAACTACAAACAAAGTCATTATAAATCATCGCAATTACGTCGCAAAAAACTGTAGTCGGTAACCCTGTATCAGAGATACGTATTGACTGTCAGTGAAAGCTTTTAGAAAGATGACTGTAACTTTGATAATATCGGTAAATTGTAATATTTAAATATTTCTTGACCATCCCAATAGATGTCACTATGTGTTATAATTTATAAATTATTACAATTGGATTTGATATTAGCTTGCGACAAGCTCAAAGGAGAGTGCGTTTACGGGTTCATTTTGTATGGCCGGCCTGGCGAGCACTGAATCGGAGAGCGCGTCAACGCGCTCGTGGCAATGAACCGGTTAAGAAACACTAAGTTTTCACAGTTAAAGTAAAAACGTCCAACAGCTCTCAATACCTGGCTTACCGAACTTATATAGCAAAATATTTTATAATCTATGGATTAAAATTAACGTAAAAATTTAATAGGAACCGACCATCCTGACACATTGTGAACCATCAGCTCTCATAAAATTTGAATACTATCTTCACCCAACTTTGATCTAAAACAAAATGAAAGAGTTAAAAGGGTTTTTAAAACAAACCTTTGGGATTTTTTCTCTTTAGCCGAAATGGGTTTTCAGTAATGTTTGTGTCAATCAAAATGGTTTTATTAGGTATTTAACTTGATAAGCAATGTATTGAGTACAGTTTGACGATGCTTTTGTAAAGCGAAACAGGCCTGTCACTTTTTAAATTTATGTAGTAGATTTTTCAAATTTAATTGTTAAATCATTCAATTTAGATCTAAATGAGTCAAAAAAGCAATAAAAGTAATGCCTTGTTTGAATGTGACGAGTGCTCGATCCAGTATTCGATTTTCAGTTCGGTCGCTCGATTCGGTTCCATTTTTACAATTCTTTTTTCAGATACTTCACCTGGGACAGCATTCGTTTCGCCCACCCCGGGGACATGGTGGCTAACATGACGGCCAAGGGCAGACGCATGGTGCTCATCATAGATCCTCATATCAAACGGGAGGTGGGCTACTTCCTGCACGACTACGCCACGGATAATAAGCTGTACGTCAAGGACAAAGACGGCAAAGACTACGAAGGTTAGTCTCGGTTTTATTAACCCTTCCTGATGTGTAACTAGTACACATTGCTTCTAAAAACTTTAATATCTCTATAAATATAATAAATACTGGGTTCAGATTTTAGGTATTCCTCCGTAATACATTTACACATTGAATGAAAAAAATAATATTAATAATAATTAGCACTTATCGGCCATATCAGAGATATTTTGTGAAAATCGGGAATAAATTCACCAATACAATCAAACGTGTGCCAGTGTGTGACGTAGGTATATTAATTCTAAAAAATTGCTATGGGTGAGAAAGCGACGCTATTCACGTCTCACTCTCACTCTTCTTCGGTATATGGGAATGCAAGAAATAGAATCTCAGTTCGCTCGCTTCAGTAGCTTTCGGGCAGACATTTGAGGTGGTCGCTTTGCCCGTTTTGTGAACGTTAGCCGATGTTTTTTTTCATGTTTTCAGCAATTAAATTTCAATTATTATCACTTTTTACCTCAAATTTAATTAATTTAAGCGATTGGATATGAATATTCTTATTTTTACGATTTTAAATAGCTCATTTTAACATGTGTATTGTTGTGTATTGAATACACAGCACCGGAACGTGCAGATTTTTTTAGCACAGGAAGGAAAAGGTTAATATATCATGCAAAATTTTCTTCCTTTTTTTTTTAAATTTTATTTGATTACAATTTACGGTCTTTTATCGATAATTAAAAAATAGTTACATTACTAAAACATATATATTTGAATCGGACAGTAGATTTCCTCTCCAGTATTCCTTCCTTTTTCTTTGATTGATGATGTCTCACTTTATATGAAAAAGAATACTCAGGTGATTGTCCGTCTTTGTGGAGTTTGTGTTCATGGATTACGTACGTGTTCATGGATTACGTATGTGTTCATGGATAGTCATTTGAATGTTTTTTGCGACCTTCATGGTAACTTCATTATTACTAGTTTCAAATTCGCCATCTGTATTTTTCTCAACACAAGAATAATCTGACAAATTATCAGCACACAATTCCCTGTCCCTTTGCTCTCATTACTATCGTTATCCATTTTTATGAAAAAAAATATTAATTTATTATAAAAATACGGAACAAATAACTTTTCAAACACAACAGCGATCCATATCCACTATACTATATGATACAATGATAGGTATTTTGTAATATTTTTTTAATAAAAATAATTAGCATTAGCGGAATGTAGGCAGAAAAGAAAATGGAGCAATACTGAAGAATTAAAAAGATAAAAAGGAAATGTTTATCTTACAACTATTGTAATTCGAGTGCATGTTATATAGTATGAGGACAGTCTGCCACCCGACCCTAATTATACTGAGACAGTCTGCCACCCGACCCTCATTATACTAATCGCTTCACTTCACAAGTAACCGCAAACCCAATTCCGATCTGCACAACGTTTTTTGGCGTCTCCCGCGCTCTACCAACAGTAAGCAAATGCAACGCTTTTAAGTGTCTCCCGCTCTCTACCAACAGTATGTAAAATACGCTTTTAAGCGTTTCCTGCAAACAATGTGTTGATGGGAAACCCATCTTATGATGTGTACATAAGAGGTACATAAGAGCCAGTCACGGCCAACATATGATCTATGTCTTATATCTTCAAACAATCATTGTCATTAAACAACCTATCAATTGAATTCAAATACACGGCCATTTAAATCATTTATAGTATATGTGTTTTATTTCAAAAACAAATCCTACCACACTCAATAAAAACATCCTATATAATATTATTTATTGTTAAGGCATTAACACTGAAGGTTTAAAGACATTGTAATTTGTTTAGTCAAACACTGTTTATTCTACTTTATATAACGGTATAACCCTACCATGAGGAGCTTGGAGTCTTCTTTGTGCTCCCCTGATGATTGAGGTGAAAACCTTGAAACCGGTAAGGGCTATACCGTTATATAAAGTGAAATAAACAGTGTTTGACTTAACAAATTACAGTATTCTAAAATATATCTCTTCGATATAAGTTACATTATCTTTTCAGGTTGGTGTTGGCCCGGATCATCGAGTTACTTAGACTTCTACGATCCCAAAGTCCGGGACTACTACGCGAGTCGGTACAACTTCGAAAACTTCCTGGGCACCTCCAATCATGTCCAGATATGGAACGATATGAATGAACCTTCCGTAAGTCCCACTACTTTCTTAAACTTCAACAATACTTAAACGCTTACAATCGAAACTGTGAAATCCTTTGTATATATATATATTTTTTAAGGGACCAGCACATTTAAACTTCTCACCGTTTTAGTGCTGAAAAGTGCCATTATGTTCCTAGTGAGTATGTTGAAATGCACAAGGAATATGATCACGCATTTAGCCGTCAGTTGGTTTGTGATGCCCGTCCAAGGAGTTTATGTGTGTTGATAATTTTTATTAGTCTATTAAATTTTTCATTTTAAACAAATTAAATTCTTTGGGCATAACAATGTTCAAATTTTTTGTAAATATATCATTATAAGGGGACCTGCCTCTGACCGCTCTGCGGCCCAACACCTTATTGATGCTGCCTTGTCCTCTTGTAAATGGTAATAATATCTATGTTAGCTCTCAGTTAACACTTTTCCAACTATCTCTTTCCCTCAGTCTACTCTTTTACACTCCATTCATTTCAGACATGTCTATTTGTTTCGTAAGTCTTTCTCTCAATGTGGCTAAACCAAATATATCATCACGACTGGGATATTCAGTATATCTTTCATATCGCAGGTGTTCAATGGTCCTGAGGTGACAATGCCTAAAGACAACATCCACTACGGAGGCTGGGAGCATAGACACCTGCACAACACCTACGGCCTGCTGCACACCATCAGCACGCACCAGGGTTTGACGCATCGCTCGCAGGGCTCCGTCAGGCCCTTCATCCTCACCAGGTCCCACTTCGCCGGCACTCAGAGGTAATTTTACCCATGTTCCCTTTGAGCTAAATATCACAGCGCACTCGACTAGAATCCTGGACGCGGTGATATATATATGGTAGTCTGTATTGTATATTACTTTTGCTACGTACAGTACTGGCTGGTGGGTTTATTGCCATGTCGCAATGTCTCGCAACCAACCAGAAACACGTTCAAGACGCCTTAAGTTAGTTGTAAACACTTCACTATGGAACAAAATATTTTGCCAAGTGGGCCTACAAGGAACATGTAACATGACAAGCTTAGTTAGTTCCGGACTATTGAAATACGAGCTGACAATATCAAATAACGTTGTGAAGTCAAACATATTTCTTTTTACAAGGACTTCGTGAAAACCAGACAAAAACATTTCTTAAAAACCATTGGATACTAACGGAAATCAAACCTGCAGCTGCCGAGATGGCAGATAGCCATCTTATCAACTAGGCCAACGTAATAAGGATGTAGTGTAAATTTCCGAAATTGAGAGGTTATTTGTTGTCAATTAGTGTAAGTTGATTTCTCCTTCCAGATACGCAGCAGTGTGGACGGGAGACAATATGGCAGACTGGGGCCATCTGCGTGCCACCATCCCCATGTGCTTGTCCTTATCCGTGGCCGGGATCAGTTTCTGCGGAGCCGATGTAGGAGGATTCTTCTCCTACCCTGAGGCAGAGCTCATGACCAGGTGGTATCAGGTAAGGACACCCCCTTATCCTATAAAACATTCGATTAGAAAAGAAGGACACTAAACTCGTGGATGAAGCTATCGAAGGATGCTAGTGCTGAATAATAAATAAATATAGGTTTATTTAGAGAACCCTACGCTCCATCGCAGGCAGAACTCTTAGAGATCGAATCAGAAATGAGACGATAAGGTATGTCTGTGGTTGAAGACATAGTGAGGTGGGGAAGAAACAGAAGGCGCTTTTGGAGGGATCATGTGGACCGCATGGAGGATATAAGACTGGCAAGAATCGCTAAGACTGAAAACCCTAACAGCAGGAGATTACCAGGAAGGCCCCCGAAAAGGTGGAAGGACAGCTGGACAGGACAGCCCACCGTCATAAACAGGTCATTCGACCTAAACCAAGAGGAAGAAGAAGAAGGTTTATTGATAGCAACATAGTATGTACATATTTAAAAACATTCCAAAAACATGTATATCTCAAGATAAATAGCAGAGAATACATTTAAGAGAGAAGCTATCGAAATGTCTGGGCTTATGTCATAAAATCCCCCCGGCCGAGATACACCCCACCAATACAGGGCGAGACCAGCCGCGAGGATACCAGTTGTTTTTCAGCCCACACGCTTGCACATGTAGATTAACCCTTTTAACCCCACGGGGCCGATTATCGCTCCCAACTGGTGTATGCGCAAAATCCGACAGGGCCGATCATCTGCATCAAAGTTTTCATACAAGTTTTTACGTTGAATGAAAATAAATAAAATAATTTTTTTTTATGAAATATGAAAATGACTTATTATTTTACACTCAACTTGTGCAGGGAGGTCTCCACAAAAAAATTAGGTTTTAAAACTAAATATTAACTGAGATAAAAAATAAAATATAAACTACTGTTTTTTTTGCCAAAAAATGCTTGGGATTTTTCGCACATTTTATGCAAAATATGGTGGGATTAAAAGGGTTAAGAAAGAAAAAACAGAAAATAAATGGATGGCAGAAAAAAAGTAAATCAACAAATACCCCCTCAGATTAACTTAAACAAATAAATATAGATTCTTTGACAGCAACATAGTGTGTACATAATATATATAAATTCATTCCGAAATCACACATATCTAAAAATAAACTGCAGAAAATACATTTAAGAGAGAAGATATTAAAAGGTCCGGGCTTATCCCACAACATTCCCTGGCCCCGAGATGCATCCCACTAATATAGGGCAAGCCCGACTGCAAGGACACCGGGTATTTTTCAGCCCACACCCTTGTGCATATAGATGGACTAAGAAAAAAAAAACAAAACAATTAATATATGGCAGTAAAATATCTTCTATCCTACCATAGTTAAAAATTGAAACTGTTTAATCCGCTTGAAAAAATATATATTTTAACCCAACTAGTTTTATGTCATATGCGACTCATCTTCAGGGATATTCCAAATAAAAAAGTTGTATGATGACTTACGACATTGTACGAAATGTTGATGTTGTACGACATTGTACGAAAAAAGTTGTACGGCAACAATGTTGTACGACGTTGTACGAACAAAGTTGTACGACGACAATCATATCATATCACATTAAAAACTGGACTACGCAAGGTGTATGCTGTACAAGACGTTGGGTGCTGCCTACCGAGAAGTCTTCGAAGACCCTACAGGAATGAATACAGTGGTTTTAAATTGACTATTCTTCCAGGCAGGAGCATTCCAACCCTTCTTCAGGGCCCACTCCCACATTGATACCAAGAGGAGGGAACCCTGGCTGTATGACCCGGCCACCACTGGCCACATCAGGGATGCCATCCGTCGCAGATACTCCTACCTGCCTCTGTGGTGAGTTGTCTTCGTTTTCTCCAATTGATACTACTTAATGAAAAAAAAAAAAAAAACAATTATGAGCTTTGACCTGCTGTGTGATAGTTTGTATGTATGTACTTCTTTCTTATTACAATTTTGTTATACAATACAATCTGGCGGGTTTATTGCAATGTGGTAATCTCTTCTAACCAACCGAAAAGATGTTAAGTGAAAACCGGAATGAAACGCTTTTTAAAAAAAATTGTGTACAAACGGGAATCGAAGCCGCAATTCCCGGATTGAGTGACAGGTGTCTTACCAACTAGGCTATGGGAATTGATAATTTTGTATAAGTTAAGGCACTTTGAAATGGTTTGGGCATGTGGAACGAATGAATGAAGAAAAATTAACAAACCAAATATATAGTGGAAATGTGAATGGAAGACGTAGAGGAAAACCAAAGAAAGTATTCTTGGATAAAGTGAATGTAGGAAACGTTAAAAGTCCGAGAAATCATGGAAGTTGTATGAGAAAGTGTATCGATGCGAAGGGAAGAGGCGAAAGATATGTGTCGAGATGGGAAAGTCTGCACTCTGTCCTCTCTGCCTAACCCAACAGGGAAATGGTGTGATGGTATGTATATATACACGTATAAATGTTAATGTTTATACTTTTTGTACATACATACCATCACGGCATCTCCCTATCGAGGTAAGCGGAAAAGAGAGAGTGCCAGACTTTCCTATTGCGACACACATCTTTCGCCTCTTCTACATCCATACAACTCCTACGATTCCTCTAACTTTTTCAGCTTGGCAGATTTTGATACTGTCCGTTTTGAGTCTATATGCGTTCGTGCCCCGTTGACTTTGTTTCCTATCGCTACACGCCGTTGAATATCCCTTGTAACTCTTTCATCAACTGGAATTCCTCAACTTGCTCTAATCTTTCATTACTCGCCCATATATCACATTTACCTTTCCTTTCACACTTTTCTATCACCATAACTTTGAATTTTGCAACATTTATTCCTATATCTTTCTCTTTACATCTCTCATATAATTTTCTTATCTGACCCTGTTAATTCATCATCATTATCTGCTAACACTACATGTCATCAGCATGCAGCAGGTTGCAGACATTCCCATTTGTCTTTAAAATACCACTCATAGACCTCTGTAATTCCTTCACACACTAATCTATGTAAATATTAAAAAACCAGGGTGATATAACACATTCTTGCTTTGCTTTTAATATTTTTTGTAATGTATAATTTTTTTTGTATTCATGCGCACTCAAAATTTTAATTTGCATGGTGTAAACATTTTAATAGTTGAAATGGAAGGTACATAGTACAAATAAATGATGTAAACATTTTAATAGTTGAAATGAAAGGTATATAGTACAAATAAATGGTGTAAACATTTTAATAGTTGAAATGGAGGGTACATAGTACAAATAAATGGTGTACACATTTTAATAATTGAAATGGAAGGTACATAGTACAAATAAATGGTGTAAACATTTTAGTAGTTGAAATGGAAGGTACATAGTACAAATAAATGGTGTAAACATTTTAATAGTTGAAATGGAAGGTACATAGTACAAATAAATGGTGTAAACATTTTAATAGTTGAGATCGAAGATACATAGTACAAATAAATGGTGTAAACATTTTAATAGTTGAAATGGAAGGTACATAGTACAAATAAATGGTGTAAACATTTTAATAGTTGAGATCGAAGATACATAGTACAAATAAATGGTGTAAACATTTTAATAGTTGAAATGGAAGGTACATAGTACAAATAAATGATGTAAACATTTTAATAGTTGAAATGAAAGGTATATAGTACAAATAAATGGTGTAAACATTTTAATAGTTGAAATGGAAGGTACATAGTACAAATAAATGATGTAAACATTTTAATAGTTGAAATGGAGGGTACATAGTACAAATAAATGGTGTACACATTTTAATAATTGAAATGGAAGGTACATAGTACAAATAAATGGTGTAAACATTTTAATAGTTGAAATGGAAGGTACATAGTACAAATAAATGGTGTAAACATTTTAATAGTTGAGATCGAAGATACATAGTACAAATAAATGGTGTAAACATTTTAATACTTGAAATGGAAGGTACATAGTACAAATAAATGGTGTAAACATTTGAATAGTTGAAATGGAAGGTACATAGTACAAATAAATGGTGTAAACATTTTAATAGTTGAAATGGAAGGTACATAGTACAAATAAATTGTGTAAACATTTTAATAGTTGAAATGGAAGATACATAGTACAAATAAATGACTGATTAAAGTTTATCTGTTTATTTTATTTCCAGGTACACCCTATTCTATGAGCACTCAATAACCGGCCTTCCCGTAATGAGGCCTGGCTTTATGCTCTTCCCTAAGGAGAAGGAACAGTTTGCATTGGACACCCAGTATCTCATCGGTGAGTTTCTGTTATTGCACAGATTGTTATTTCATCAAGTCGGTCATGTTTACTTGTGATGGGCGACTTGAAAGGTACATTAAAATAACAGTAATGACAGGGAACAAGGTAAACGGAGCACTTGATATAATAGATGAGGTATGATCACTATAAACCGGACAGAAGTTATGCCGCCGGGATGGTGGGTGGTATAGACTAATGCTTCTAGTTGTCAGTTGCGTTAAGTTAAGCCTTGTGACGCAGTCTGCCAAAAATCTTTGTGTTGTGTGCATCCATATCTGTTTCACAAGCAATTTTGTTAACATGTGTTTTTTAAACTATCTACAATTGCCAAGATGAATGCTAAATTCGAGCAGCGCACGAACATCAAACTTAGTTTAAAAATAGGAAAAACAGTGTCTGAGACTCTTGGAATGCTTCGCCAGGTTTATCGTGATGAAGCCATGAGCCGAACCCAATGTTATGAGTGGCATTCTCATTTTAAAAATTCGAGCAGCGCACGAACATCAAATTTAGTTTAAAACTAGGAGAAACAGTGTCTGAGACTCTTGCAATGCTTCCCCAGGTTTATCGTGACTAAGCCATGAGCCGAACCCAATGTTATGAGTGATATTCTCATTTTAAAAATTCGAGCAGCGCAAGAACATCAAATTTAGTTTAAAACTAGGAGAAACAGTGTCTGAGACTCTTGCAATGCTTCCCCAGGTTTATCGTGATGAAGCCATGAGCCGAACCCAATGTTACGAGTTGTATTCTCATTTTAAAAATGGTCGAACATCACTTGAGGATGATGAGAAGCCGGAACGTTCCTGTATCAGCACGACTGCTGAAATTCAGGGAATTATTTGTGCAAATTGATGATTAACTATCAGCGAAGTTTGTGACATGGTTGGAATGTCATTTGGTACAGATAAATTAATTTCAACGGACAATTTGATCATGCATCATGGTTGTTGACGGTCGACCAGAAGGAGTATCGGGTCAATATCTGTCAAGATCTTCGTCAAAAGGCCAATGATAACCTACTTTCATTTTGTATCGGACGTGTGCCGTCACCCTTGTGTGTGTGTGTGTGTATGTGGTATAATGGAAAAGGACATTGATGTGTAGATCTGTATATTAAATTGAAATGTATGTGGAAACTATGTGGAATCTGTATGTTAAAATGATTATGTATATGTTGAGATATTTTGTGTATAATCATTGTATCTGTTCTTAATCTTTGTATGTAAAATTTACATTTGTTTGACTCCGATTGCGTTCGTGACCGCAAAGGAAATAAGTGACTTGCGGAGCGTTGCGTCGGAGTAGGTCTGGGCCCGGTCGGCGTAAGCACCGCTCAAAACCCCGAAAGTTGTTGTATTTCGCGGGTAATGAGCGCTTGTGATGGCCGACTGACCATTAATATAGAGGGCCCCCTGTTTGCGAAAAATTATATTCTCAGTACTACCGACTATACCGTGTTTTACTTGAGACCCGCTACCTACTTCGACCTGCCTGAGAGGAATCTCTCCACTCCGCTACATTCTTCTTCTGGATCTTCGCTTGGGAATTCGCGACCTCGATTCTCTGAGCGCGACGCGGCAACCAACGTGCCTACATACAGTTCATTTGTACCCTGTCCGGTACACATTTGAAGGATAATCACAGGTGATGAGGCTTAGGTTTATGGGTATGACCCTGAAACAAAGCAACAGTCGATGTTTTGAGACGATAAAAGAGGTTGAAGCTGAATCGCAGGCGGTGCTTGACCAGCTCCAGCTTAACAAAGAAGACTTTGTTAGAGCTTTTACAGCATGGCAGAAACACTGTATTCAATGCATTAATGAAGGAGACTAGTTTGAAGGCGATGGAGCCCAAAATGTAATTATTTAATAATAAAGATGTTTTTAACCCTTCCTGTCCTGTGATGTTTAACTAGTATACATTGCTTCTAAAAGCTTCAATATCTCTATAAATATAATATATACTGGGTTCAGATTTTAGGTATTCCTCTGTAATACATTTACGCATTGAATGAAAAAATAATATCAATAATAATTAGCACTTATCGGCCACATCAGAGATATTTTGTGAAAATCGGGAATAAATTCACCAATACAATCAAACGCGTGCCAGTGTGTGACGTAGGTATATTCATTCTAAAAAAACCGCTATGGGTGAGGAAGCAACGCTATTCACGTCTCACTCTCACTCTACTTTGGTATATGGGAACGCAAGAAATAGAATCTCAGCTCGCTCACTTCTCTCGCTCAGTAGGTCGGCGGCTTTCGGTAGAGGTGGCCGCTTTGCCCGTTTTGTGAACGTTAGCCGATGTTTTTTTTCATGTTTTTAGTAATTAAATTTCAATTATTATCACTTTTGACTTCAAATTTAATTAATTTAAGCGATTGGCTATGAATATTCTTATTTTTCTGATTTTAAATCGCTCATTTTTACATGTGTATCGAATACTCAACACCGGAACGGGCAGATTTTTTTAGCACAGGAAGGGAAAGGTCGGCCAGTCCGGTTTTATATTCATCATACCTTGTACAACAACCGCACTATTATTAAGTACCAAAATGACAATACTTGATAGTGTGTTGATATCCGCTTTGATGTACAGAAGAGAAACTTGGACTTAATGAAGGATGAAAGTAAGATTAATGCTGTGGAATGGGTGCGCTTAAAAAACATTGTAGAATGTTAATGTATGAAAGAAGGTGGAATGAAGACATTAGAAAAGAATTCATGGACTACTTTTCCTTCCACACTTTTCTATCACTAATCCTTCGGATTTTGCAAAATTCATTCTCAAATCTTTTTTTGCGTCTTTCTCATACATTTTACTTTCAAATTCTATAATTCATCTTTATTCTCTTGCTAACACTACCATGTCATCAGCATAAGACGCCCTGTAGTTCCTTGTCAATTAGTAATACGGATTATGTTATTTCATCACATTACCCTTTGTTTCCAGGTGATGCCCTTCTTGTACGCCCAGTGATGGATTCTGGAGTGACTTCGGTACCCGTTCTGTTCCCTGGAGACTCTTCGCAGCTGTGGTACGATGTGGACACGTACACTTCTCTCAGAGGAGGCAAGTTCAATCAGCCTGTCGACATCACTAAGGTAATTTCAATTATTTTGCTTTGTCTTTCTAGGTTCCTCATGCATCACAAAAGATCTTAGACTTACAGTTGTTCTCAACATAGTATTTCCAAATCAGAATAATCAGCAAAGTTTTTAAAGGGCGTCGTTCCTTCAAATTGAGCGGTTTTTTTAATTAAAACTTTTTACATTCTTAAATAAAACACACAATTTGCTTCGATTTCAAAACGTTTTTATTGGTCATTGAAGTATAATATATGACATTTAAACACAAAAAACAATATCCGCCAAATGTCCACCTCTTGCAGCTCCACAGATGTCCACTCTTTTGTCAGCATTTTCGACGACATTTTGGCATAATTGCGGTTCTAACTCACCAATAACGCAAATAATTTCGTTCTTCAGCTGAGGAATTGATTGGGGTCATTCTTATAGACCTGGCTTTTTACGTAACCCCAGAGAAAATAGTCCAATGGTAACAGATCACATGATCTTGGTGGCCAATTAACATCACCGTTTCCGGAGATTACAATACATAAAATAATTCTCAATTTGAACGCGTTCGTCAAATTATCATTGGTATTGACAATAGATTGTTAGGTATTATTGATTTCATTTATGCATCCGGTCATATATACAAACCAGACATCTAACTCAAATATGCTGAGTTTATATGTAGTTCGTAATACTCGTAGTTCTGGTTTCGAGGATAAAAGTTAAGGACAACCTCATTAAACGAAACACATTAATTTCAGATTCCAGTTTACCAAAGGGGAGGATCCATAATAGCGAAGAAGGAACGCATGCGTCGAGCTTCATCTCTGATGGCCCACGATCCGTACACCCTCGTAATTGCGCTTAATTCGCAGGTAGGTCATGTTTACGCAGGTTAACCTAATTTTATGATATATATATATTTCAGGACATAGGCTCCAGTATTAACAATAATTAAGGATGCAAGACTAAGGGAAATCAAAGCATGCGATGTTAAAGCTGAAAGTATATGGAAGAGAAGAGCCGAACCATCATCATTATGATGAAAATATGTCTACTCATTGTTAAGTCTCTTGTCTTCCTAACAGCGTGGAGATGTGAACTCTGAGAGCAAGCGAATGACGTAGAATAAATGCATTAGAAATGTGGTGCTGGAAAAGGATGTTACGAATTCCATGGACGGCAAGGTGAACTAATACCTCCGTCTCAAAGGACTGAGAATCACCGATAGATTGTCGACAATTTGCCTTCGACGAGTCCTTCAATTCATTGGACACTTTGTTTGTGGCCATGAAGACAGTTTGGAGAGGATTTTGATCATTGGAAGGTCGTGGAAGGAAGAGCCCCAATGCATTGAACTAAGTGAGAGGCGCAACAGAACTACCCTTAACAGCTGCTCTTAGAACGGCGATGGCTGGAGAGGAGTCGTCAAGTGCTATCATGAAAGTCGCGATGCTCTATCATGAGTTATACTGCAGGATGGATGGAATGCCTTTATGCCAACATGATACATCAGGGCTGCCCAACCTTTTTGTACACTTGTGATCCTTTTTTTTAAGGGTGATGTCGCGATCTACCAGTGTGCAGGAAAGAATGCAAAATTATAATCAGATAAAATAATTTAATAATTATTGTGAACAAAAAATTATACAATATTAAATCAACAGCAAACAATTATACAATATAAAAAAGACTAGGGACACAATTTGAAGTGCACAGATGCCAGTGCCAGTGCCAAGCTACATCAAGATATACTGTATCGGACGTATGCGTCACTATACAATATGATTGATATGTTTTCTTGTTATTTGGTATTTTTTTATGTATAAATTCTTGTTTGATGTTTTGTATATATTGGGTGTTAACATAAGTTGTGTCCTTTTTTTTCCAAATTTAAAAAAGCACCAAAAGTAAAACAAAACGGTAAATGTTATACGTCATTCGAAAGAAAATTTTCTGTTCTATAAGATATTTTGTTTGTTTTTACGTTACATATATTATTTTATTTGATTACAAGCCTTCAAAATGGAATGTCAAGTAGACGAAAGTGAGCATTTTCGACACCTCTTTCTGTTCGCGTTCAATCGAGGGAATAAAGCTGCCAAAGTTGCTCGCGATATTTGTGAAGTGTACAGTGAAGATGCTATGAATGAAAGGACAGCTCGTCGATGGTTTTTGTGTTTCAAAGACGGTAATTTCGACCTGAAAGACATGGAGCGTTCCGGACGACCAGTGGACTTCGATGAGAACCGCTTAAACTATATTATTCATAAAGATCCCCTTCAAACATTTTCCATCACCATTTTCATTTTGAAGGCTTGTAATCAAATAAAATAATATTAGGTGTACAAATAAGTTTCCGCCGTTTTTTATAAAAAAATGGGCATTTATTGTGAAAGAACGGAACCTCATGTTTTATTCGAAGTAGTACCCATCGCTTGCCACTACTTTTCCCCATCTTTCTGTCAGCATACGAATACCGCATCAGTCATCATCATCATCTTTTGAGGCTATCCACGAATCGACTCAATTTTTGGTATCTTCATATGATGTGAAGTGCTGCTCAGACAGGCCATGCGTCATCGATCAAAACAAGTGGTAATCAGAAGGAGCAATATCTGGTGAATACAGCGGGTGGGGTAAAACTTCTCAATTGAGTGTTTCCAAATAGGTTTTGACCGGTGCCGCAACATGTGGACTAGCATTATCATGCAGGAGAATAATTTTGTCGTGTCTGGCGTAGTAGTGGGCGCGCTTTTCATCGAGTGCTCGACTCAATCTCATCAATTATGTTCGGTAGACAGCCCCAGCAATGGTTTCATTCGGTTTGAGCAACTCATAATACACGACACCAAGCTGATCCCACCAAATACACAACAAGAGTTTTTTTCCATGAATATTTGGCTTAGCCGTAGATGTTGAAGCATGACCAGGGGATCCCCATGATTTCTTCCTTTTTGGATTATCATAATGGATGCATTTTTCATCACCAGTGACTATATGGTGCAGAAAACCCTTTCGTTTATGCCTGGCAAGCAGCATTTCACATGTGGAAAATTGGCATTCAAAGTTTCTCCGTGTCAGTTCATATGAATCCCAATTTCTTTGTTTTTGAATCATTCCCAATGATTTCAACCCATGTGAAATTGCTTGTTGAGTCACTCCTAATGTAAGTGCAAGTTCTTCTTGCGTTTGGCATGAATCTTGATCCAATAATACTTCCAATTCCGCGTCTTCGTACACTTTCGGCCTTCCGCTACGTTCTTTGTCTTCGATGTCAAATTCACCGTTCTTAAACTTTTGAAACCACTCACGACAACTTCTCTCACTTAAGGCAGCCTCACCATATGCTTCTACAAGCAATCGATGCGCCTCAGCTGCAGATTTCTTCAAATTGAAGAAGTAAATCAAAAGTTCCCGCAAATGACGCTTATTCGGCTCAAAACTTGACATTTTCGAACACAAAAAAATATGTTATACTGATAAAAATTCACTAATATTTCAAGGTCATGTTGTTGACAGATGTCCAACCTTACGATGATGACATTTTACATCTGACAATTTTAACCATAACTTACTGGTGGCGCCAACTTTTGTCAAACGGCGGTGACTTATTTGTACACCCAATATATGTAACGTAAAAGCAAACACAATATCTTGTAGATCAGAAAATTTTCTTTCGAATGACGTATAACCTTTACCATTTTGTTTTACTTTTGGTGCTCATTTTCAAATTGGAAAAAAACGAACACAACTTATGTTAACACCTAATATAAATTCTTGTTTGATGTTTTGTATGAATAATTTCTTATGTTTTGTTGATGTACGTGCTGTGTCACGACCGTAATGAAATGTTCCTTATGCGCGGCCATTATCAAAAGTCTGCCGTCCCATGCATGAGAAAACGTGCAAGAAATGTGATATCTCGCAAGTCACGACGGCATGCACGGGCGAAAACAGGCGCTTACGATGAGCGATTGGCTGAACATAAGGAGCGCAAAAGTCAAAAAATACATTCTCAGTTCACTGCAGTCTACTGCCTTTTACCTTCGACCAACTACTACCTGCTAAAGAGAAATCTCTTCACCCTGCTACTTTCACCAGAAAGCATATAAAGTGAGCCGAAATCTCCGAATATCGAGCAGTAACCATCCACCTATTTCTACAGTCTCTGTACGGTACCGTACATATACGAAGCTAACAAAAGCAACTTTCCTATTTGTGATGCATCTATTGACAAATTAAAAAACTAAAATCTGTCAATCGGTAAGGTAGATATCCTTTTTTTTTTTTTTTTTAACCTGGCGAGTTTATTGCCATGTAGCAGTCTCTTCCAACCAACCAGATAGATGTTTTTATAGGCCCTAAGTGTTAACCAGACTGGAATCCTATTTAAAAAATCTGGGTTCCAGCGGGGATCGAACCCGCAACCTCCGGATCGGCAGACAAGTGTCTTACCACCAGGCCACGGAGGTCGTCTTATCCTTATTTTTCACATTTAAAATAATTTCACTTTTTCAGTTTGTCGTATTTCTTATTAGAATCAATTAAAATTATATTTTTTTGGTTACATAATGGAAGAACAAGGTAAAGATCTACTTAATGTGTTCCTCGCGGGAAGCACAAACGCCTGTGATCTGATCTGTAGCATTCCTTTGTGTATTTGACGTAATGTTTAGTTTATCTCCTTTATTTAATGAGTCTCCTTAAGAGTAATGACTATTATTTATTATCAGAAAATTACTTGAATGTCATGTTTACTTGGTGGTGTAATCAAATATCAGTGGTTCTAAACAAAATACGCGTTTAAACTTAGAAATTAAAAAACGCAGAAATTGTGCCGCGCACAGGATTCGTGGAATTTGATTTTTAACCCGGTGTACAGGTTAGTGATACAATCGTTCGACTGGTTGGGTACCCCTGCAATAGACTATTAAATATGAATTGCACTATGTGAATTTTATAATCTTATAAAAATCTCTAATCCCCTGTAGTGCAATACAATAAAGACCCTTGAAATCTAGTGATCCATATGTATGTTACCATTATTACTATAGAGTTCCACAAAGTAAAGCCTGAGGCATTTAAAACATAAATATTCTTTGTCTGTTTCAGTCTTCAGCCAATGGTTCTCTGTACATCGACGATGGAGAGTCCTTTGAATACAAGCAGGGGAAATACATTTACGCCAAGATCTCATTTGCAAACAACGTCCTGTCCTATACGTAAGTATTAAGTTATTCAGTAAATTCGTAACGAGAGTGCTTCATATTTCTCATCTCGCTTCACGGAGTACTAATTTATATAGCCAATAAGTTTTCAAAAATGTTGAAAATTTAATTCATAGTCAAATTTAGAGTAGCATCCCCCGACTTTGACTTTAGAATAGCATCCCCCGACTGGCTTTAGAATAGCATCCCCCGACTCTGACTTTAGAATAGCATCCCCCGACTCGGACTTTAGAATAGCATTCCCTGACTCTGGCTTTAGAATAGCATCCCCCGACTCTGACTTTAGAATAGCATCCCCCGACTCGGACTTTAGAATAGCATTCCCTGACTCTGGCTTTAGAATAGCATCCCCCGACTCTGACTTTAGAATAGCATCCCCCGACTCGGACTTTAGAATAGCATTCCCTGACTCTGGCTTTAGAATAGCATCCCCCGACTCTGACTTTAGAATAGCATCACCCGACTCTAGCTTTAGAATAGCATCCCCCGACTCTGACTTTAGAATAGCATCCCCCGACTCTGACTTTAGAATAGCATCCCCCGACTGGCTTTAGAATAGCATCCCCCGACTCTGACTTTAGAATAGCATCCCCCGACTCGGACTTTAGAATAGCATTCCCTGACTCTGGCTTTAGAATAGCATCCCCCGACTCTGACTTTAGAATAGCATCCCCCGACTCGGACTTTAGAATAGCATTCCCTGACTCTGGCTTTAGAATAGCATCCCCCGACTCTGACTTTAGAATAGCATCCCCCGACTCGGACTTTAGAATAGCATTCCCTGACTCTGGCTTTAGAATAGCATCCCCCGACTCTGACTTTAGAATAGCATCACCCGACTCTAGCTTTAGAATAGCATCCCCCGACTCTGACTTTAGAATAGCATCCCCCGACTCTGACTTTAGAATAGCATCCCCTGACTCTGATTTTAGAATAGCATCCCCCGACTCTGGTTTTAGAATAGCTTCCCACGACTCTGGCTTTGATTCCCATTCCACAAAAACCAATCGACTCCGACTCCACAACCCTGTTTAAAAGTATGCCATAGATTAAACCTAGATTAGGTTGATCACATTTATGTTAAACTGGTGTTGTGCAAAACTGTGCTAAAGATAGAATTTAGATGCAAAATATCTCCGAGTATCATTCCGCCTAAAGAGAGCCTCGGGATAGGAGGTAGAAACACATGTAGTGTGGATTAATATAATTAATGGAAAAATAAAAGTAATTTATTGTTAAATATTCTAAAATGGAGTTCCACAAAGATAAATATTCTAATATGGAGTTCCACGAAGATAAATATTCTAATATGGAGTTCCACGAAGATAAATATTCTAATATGGAGTTCCACGAAGATAAATATTCTAATATGGAGTTCCACAAAGATAAATTAGAAATACAGTGGTACCTCGGATTACGAACTTAATTCATTCTTTGATTCCGTTCGCGAGCCGAAATGTTTGCAAATCGAAACAATTTTTCTTGGGATCTTCCATAATGAGGGTTAATTTAATGCAAAATATATTTTATATATACCGTATATTATATATATAAAAAGCAATCAAGAACAACGAAGGCAACGACAAACAATGTTCACAATGCGCGCACCTGAGAACAACTAATGCGTAATTACGTAATGCACCGTTACAACTAATTCGTGAGCCGAGGCATTGTACGTAGGTCGAGTCGACATATGTTTGGAAATTGTGTTCGTAAGCCGATTTGTTCATAACCCGAGGTACCACTGTATCTGTTTTCTGCAATACTAGTACATAATTCAGATTTGTTTTCTCTATTTCCAGTTTCCCCGATCCTTCCGCTACATATCCGACGCCATCGTGGTTAGAGCGAGTCGTCATAGCCGGAATCGGTGGGGCGCCGAAGCGTGCAGAGTTACATCTTCTCAACAAGCTTGACGGAGATAAGCAAGACTCCGTCCCCCTGGCGGTCACTTATCACACTGGAAATGATGTCCTCGTCATCAGGAAGCCCGAGGTGTCGATGGCGCGCCAGTGGAAGATTGTTTTTACTTATTAGAATGCCAAAATTACAATTAATATAATAGTTATCTTACGAGAGGTAGTGCTACCCAGTTTTTATATTTTCCAGGGAAAAAAATTAAAAAAACATACGATAAGAGTTGGCCATTTTTATTATAAAGGATTGCAGTTTGCAACACTTTATAATTGTGCCTTGTGTATTGTGATCATACATAAAAAGTAAACAAAAAAATTATAATTGCGCATAAAGAGACACTGGATAAAATTGTTTTCATTTCTAAACTAGTTCATATTTTTTAATGAAATTTTATGTCAGCACACATTTCTTCATCACATGGAAAGAGACATTTATCGATATAATAAAACATAAAAGAATAATGATACGAAAAAATAACTCGAATTTGGGTGCGATAGCAATTAGATAACAGCCGAGAGAAAGGTGCCATGTGATAGTATTTTATAAATATTTTGTAAAATGAAATACAGTCAACTCCGGTTATAGTGAACCTTTGGCTATAGTGAACCAAAATCTTCGATCCCATCCCCATATATTAAAAACGTATTGAGAACACCTAGGTTATAGTGAACTAAAACTAGGTTATAGTGAACTAAAACTAGTAAATTTTGGTTCACTTTAGCCACAGGGTCACTATTACTGAGTTCACTATAACCGGAGTTGACAGAGTCAGAAATTAGAAAAACCGTCCGAACCTGACTAGTACCACAACTTGACTAAGAGAGACCAATGTGACTCAGCCATTGTATTGACCATTTTTTATGGTAGTCCACCCTTTTCGGGAAGATTTGTCACTTACCCGTGTAGTATGATTCATAATTATTAAACAGCGCCAAACAGAACTCCTTAAAAACATAAATTTTACATTTTCGCATTCAACAACTAGTATGCAAAAAAAAAGTAATTTTACGTGATCCGACAACATTGTGTTAACAAGTTCAGTGCTGAAAACATGTCTCGCGTGTCCATACAATTATACGCCTAGTGCGTACGACACACCAACCATGTTGTGTTGATAATACGTTTGTAATTAATTTTTATCAAACACTGTTTATTCCACTTTTTTGTGACGGTATAACCCTACCGGTTTCAAAGCTTTCACCTCATCTTCAGGGGAGCGCAAACAAGACTAAATGATGTTCGAACTTGAAACCGGTAGGGTTATACCGTCACAAAAAAAGTGGAATAAACAGTGTTTGATAAAAATAAATTACAATGTCTTTAAACCTCCACAATGTTAATGCCTTAACTATAAACAACGATAATATGTTTGTCTTTGCGAAATTTCTTAGCATGGCATGTATTTACGTTTCGCAGTGAATGTGTCAAGCAACAATATTAAAAAAGTATTTTTCTATCAATATTATTATCAAGTGATTGGCAATAGTTATAAAAAAAGCTAAGTACTAACTTACATCGCATGGGAAAATATAAAATCTGGGTTACACTAGAATGAATTGATTGTGTTTAAGAAAAATGTTTTCAACTCGATAATCCAAAGAGATTTTAGAGTATTACGAAGATTCTGCGATATTGTGGTTGATTGCTTATTATTATTGTGATCAAATAAATGTAATTTCTTAATAAATTTAATAAAGATCTCGTTTTTACTATCCTAGAAGATCTACCTTCCTCAGATGGGCAAAAAACTCATGTAATGAGCTTTAATTCCCCTTTAGCTTTGAAACATAAATGCTCGTCAAAATTGAAAGCAAACAGTAGCAGAACAAGTCAAAAGTTTGCTAGTTATCAGAGAAACAATGGAGAGAGAAGACCCAGGCAAGCTATTGCAGTTACTGAAGCTTCTTGCCCCTATATGCAACAGGATGTGCCTATCACTAATTAATTGCCTTACATAGTCATCTCCAGTGGCATCAACGTCAAGTACCCTAATTCCCTATTTTGTATTGTGCCTTTTATTATACTTGTCATGGGTAATGAGCATTCAGTTTTGGTAGCACTTGTCTTCCAGTTTTCATTCACTCCCAACCATTTAAGATCTTGCTGCACTTCATCTATCTGAAAGCATCTGGTTGTCTGAATTTGTCGAGTAGCCTTCTATAATATTCTTTGTTGACTGTATCGACTAAGATCTACTAATATTGACCTACTTGTGTCAACCTTTGCAACTGTATATCCCTGGTGTCAGCGGCCATATTTTAATGGTTGACATTTACACTAAGTAAGCGGATGCCCCAGGTTCGACTCCTGACGGATTCACTTCCAGACTGGTTTTACTGTTAGTTTGTCATAAGTTATTTTAGTGCTTTTAAGCTTAATACACTAAGTAAAAAAGCACTACTTAACCCAAAGCTGCAGCAGATTTAATCTATCGATCATCTTGAAACTTTGATCTTCTTGCTATCAGAACTTTGGGTTTGATCTGTCGAAGACTGTACTTGCTGCAGTACAACAGAGTGCATACAATAAACCAATACAATCACATGCTAATCACACTCGGTCATAAGATGATAAGTGACTGTCTCAATTATTTTTTTGAGCTTTATTAAATCTCAGTTTCCACCATTCTGCAACCTGTTTTTGGGGACTATGATACTTTGGAATCAAACAAGTGTCAACAACACCAGATCTATATACTATCAGCCCAGAAGGATACAACTGTGATGGTATTGGGGTTTCCCTTCTGCAGATCTTCTACCGAGCAGCTCACGGGGCACTGTGCACAACGTGCAGCATTGATTGAATATCGTCACACATGCATAGTGGTGTATCATCTATCTCGCAAATCTCATCTGAGATGGTTCTCTTTTTATCCTATCCACGTTGCGTTGATCAGGTCATGGAATTTTTCACCATTAACTACAAAGACAAATCCTGCAGAGTTGAGTAAAATAATCGCATAATGTCCAGATGTGTTCTTTAAGCACTCCATGACCTAATTAGTAAGACATTAGATTTCTAACGGAGGATTTTGGATTCGATTCTCGATAATACTTGAAAAAAAAAATAGGTCTCAGTCTGGTAAAAAATTTGCATCCTAGATGTATGCGAGTAGAATTGTCAAAATATGCAATGACTAGCTGCGAATTCTGTGGCTACTCCAATGCTACTAAACCAGAAGACTCGACTAATGGGCTCAATGACAATGTTGTCTTTTGAACACGGTTTTCAATATGTCCGCATCACTAATTCGGATATGTTCATCAAAAGGTGGAAACTAGAATATTTGCAAATTTAATAGGAAAATAATAAAGTGAGAATAACTTGACATTTGTAGTTATTCGCACAGACTGACATCAGGAGTCACATGTTAGGTGTTGGCACAGAAGATGACTTATTTTCTACAAACAACAGCTGCGAAAATTTCAAATGTCTCGTCTATAAACTTTTTATAAGTTCACTATTAAACATAGACTTCTCCACAACTTGTCTATTGCCTTTTGCAGCCATGTTATGCCTTCACTTTAACATATATCATCCACCTAGCATATCTCAGATCGCTTTCTAAGCTTTCTTATCATGCCAAAGAAACTAAATTATTTACCCTCAGATTTATTCCACCCGGACAGAATTGAACATTCCACGAATTAAGTCCTTTTCGGTATAAAACACCTGACTCTTCGGGAACTCCAGCAAGTGTTGCATGAACTGTCTTCCTTCACAGGTAGATCCAACCGTCAAGGCCCAATTTTCCTCTTCCTTCGTTCATCTTAGCAACAACAGGTGCTTGTTCTTCTTCCCAGTGTCATGTCAGGTCCCCCCCAACGTTGAATATCACCTGAGAGTAGACATCCTTGTCCCCGGCAGCCCGAAAAAGATCTTCAACGCCCCTTATGCCAGTCGAATCACGTATATTGCGGAGTCAGGAGATTTGCCTCCTGCCAACACTTCTTCGTCCTTCTATTTTGCCTTGGATGATCAGGTGCAGTAATTTGTACTTTGTTCCTCTAAGCACATGACTCAAATAGGACACCTTTCGGATTTTAATATTAGTCAGCAACTCTCGATCAACTTTGGCTCTTTGAAGAGCCCTTGTGTTGCTGACCATATCCGTCCAGGGTATCCGTAGCATTCTCCGGTGTATCCACATTTCGAATGCTTCCAGTCGGTTTATACTACCAACTTTGAGGGTCCATGATTCCACTCCATGCAATAACACTGACCAAACGTAGCATTAGACTGACCGTTGTCGAAGTTTCAAGTTTAGATTATCATCGCAGAATACGCTTCTCATTTTATTAAAAGCCGCACGAGATGATTCAATTCTGCACTTGACTTAGGTTTCTGGGTTGGAAGGTCTTCCACTAGGATACTTCCGAGGTATTTAAGTTTTTGTTACAGAGGTTTAATATAAATCACAATGAAACTGTGCCTGGATTCAACTTAAGGGTTGAGGGTTAATTTTAATTCCCTTCGGATCCCACTGGATGACTACGCATCTAACAATTTTTTGTGGTTCCGCCCAACTCTATTTTAACTATTTTATATTCTTAATTATGTAAGCCCATACAAATCCCATATATCCATTTGTTGCAAATATGAAGTTTTTCATTTGATCGTATTGAGAAAGATTGGAGGTAAGAAATAGATGAACAGGAAGAAGACGAGAAACAGGATTCAGCTCTTGAGAAAGCACCTTTTTCCTAAACACAATCGATAATATTAGTATTAGTAAAAAATATATCAAAAGCCGAGTTTCACTTGGCCCGAGGTTTCATCAAACAATATTCAAAAAGTCTGCAGGCAGACAACCTAACAATCTGGTCTGACACACCATAAATAAAATAGTATGCAAGCATAATATCATGTTTTTTAAGAGTAGAAATAAGTGAAATTCCGGTGTATATGACGGAACAAAAAAAAATATATTTAAAATAAAAAATTATAGTTAATCATCGATTTCTAATTTTTGTAGTACTGCGTGTGTATTATTTTTATCATATCTTTAAAGTTCCTCTACTTTTTGAAGGTTGGCGATCATCAGAGCTATCTTGACCTTTGTGGGAGCCATTTGCCTAGCTTCAGTGATTTTCTAATTTGATGCAAATGTACCATAAACAAATTGTTTCATCACAGACTTAAAACGTTTCAGAAATTTCTCGACACATTACGAATTATTTTGAATAATGACACGTAATTCTTCATTATCAATAACTGCAGCCTTTTGTTCGAGTTTTATATAGTACTATAAGAATTTACGATAAGCAGCATATAAGCTGTAGTAAAACAAATTCTGATATAAAACAGTTTAAAGTGAATCTGCCAGGAATCTAACCTGAGACACACACTTGCTTATTATGAAAGCTAACCGTTAGACTATAGCTGTCGGCTGTGTACAGCACATAACTGCAATCTGGTAATCTCTGCTAGCCAATCGGAAAGATTTTAAAGAGGTCTGAAGTGAAAACTCGACTGGGAACCCCATTGAAAATAAATTGAGTTCCAACGGGAATAGGCCACAGAGGTCGTACTTTTAAAGGTACTTGATGGGAATCACAGTTAGTTTTAATGTAAAGGTTTCTTTTAAGGATTCCGAGATAATTTGTGTTACGTTAACCTTTACTTCGTTACACCAGAGACCTCCATTTTTACTTCCTTTTTTTATTATTCAATTAATAAACAAACGTTCATATACATGTTTTTAATAAACGTTTATATACATGTTTTTTAGCAGTTTATTTCATTGTAATTAAAAAATAAACTGAATGTTAATTTAAAAGAAGATGAAAAAAAAAACAAAATACCGTAATAAAGTATTAATTTACTGATAAAAATTGTTTTATTTCTTTCTTTTAGCTCTTTACTTTTTAATGGTTAACAGTGGAATTAATTCACATACAGCTAACAAAGAATATTCTAACTCAAAAGTCATTTTGACGACTTCCGTGGTCTAGTTGGTAAGATGCCTGTCTTCTGACACAGATGTTGCGGGTTCGATGCCCGCTGGAGTTTAGTCTTTTTCTTTTAAGGCCTCAAACACTTTTCTACATATACTGTGCACTCGTATAAAGAAAGTTTTACACATAATTAGCTTGGGTGTTGTTATAGCTGCCAGGGTGTGGGTTGAAAAACATCTGATGTCCTCGCGGCCAGGCATGCCCTATTGGTAGGGTGTATCTCAGCTGGGGGGAAATTATGAGATGAACCTAGACCTTTTGATAACTACTTTCTTAAATGTATTTTCTGCTATTTATCTTGAGATTTTGGAATGTATATATCTGTGGCGTTATGGCAGAAGTTGATATGTCCGGTTTACCTAAGTTTACAGGAGGAGCAATATTAACTTTGATAAGCTGTTAAAATCAGTACAAATAAGCATTTTTTAAGTTTTTCCAAACAATATATCTTTTGTTTGGATAATGACTGAAACACCAAGTTTTGCCACAACATGCTGAGAAATATTTTCTATACATTGAGAGAATAAACACAAAATTACAAAAAACGGATATATCAACTTCTGCCATAACGCCACAGATATAATATCTTGGCTATCAATAAACCTATATTTATTTATTTAACATGTGTCAGCATGGCCAGGCGACTCAGCAGGGTACACATGTCTGTGACATTTGCGGGAGGGAGTGCGCATCTAGAATCGGGCTGTTTTCTCACAGAAGATCACATGATCGACGCAGAAGAAAAGTTCAAGATTGACGTTGGAGTGGCGAGAGGATCCTTGACTATGAGGCCCGCCAAAGACGACAATTTATTTATTTAAATCTTCAGGTGCCTCGTATAAAATCAGCAGCCCCCGTAGATTGTCCTTATAGTATTTCCTCTATCTACTGACCCTTCGCTTGTTCATTACCTTCGACGCATTTCAGGAGACTGTGATCACCCATGCGTATCTAGTTTTGTTATCCAAATTTTTTGACAACTGGTTGGTTCGCTGTCTTTATTTTCAGTGCACTTGGCTCTTTAGTTAGAATTCATTCCTATTTATTTAACCACTTAATGCCCTTGAATGAGACCCTCTCGCGCGCCAAATGCGTTCCAATTTCCGCTATCCCGAGTCACGCTCACTTGTCTCGACTTGCAGTGTTCTAATTTTAGCTAACATGTGTAACGCTCGTTAGTCATTCGCGTTTTATTTATTCATTGTAAATTTGCCTGCAGTTGTAAGTGGTCGTGTTTTGTGTTGCTTATTTCGTCTTTACGATATTGTGTTGGTATTTACGTAGGTCTATGTTTAACACAATGCTTTCAAATCTACCATACCAAATTGAATTTTTCTTCATTTTTTTAAATTAAAATATGTTTAAATTGTTATGTTTCAATTGAAAAGTATAAACTTAAAAAATACTGGTTTTTTGAAACCCTCTTTGTAAAAAAACCCTAGCATTAAGTGGTTAATTAAACTTTAGGTGACAGTAATTTACTTATTTGAAGACAATAATACTCATACTAAACCGTCACTATGAAATTAATTATTAACTTCTAAGCGAGTGAGATTTTGTTAGCAAAATAAAAAAATGTTTTTTTAAGTATTATAAAAAACGTAATTGCGGCCACCATATACAAAATAATTGAATAGATAGGAACATTTGAGCCTTGTCCGTTTTATGGATAAATTCATGTATTCGGGAAAAACACATCGGACGTACCATGTACGTCCATACTCTTGAGGTAAACATTCGCTCGCCGTACACCGTACGGCCATACTCCTTTAGAGGTTAAAACGTAAATATTAAACTGTAACGATGACAACACCTACTCTTAGAGACGTAAGTACAACTGATTTAGTTTTAGCCTTTTATTGTATACATTACAACTGTGGCAATAAACCAATTTCGTCAATCCAACCACAAATATGTTATAAATGGCCTGTGAGAATCTAGACTCAGACTCCTTTATTGTTTTGGTTCTATCTGAAATCAAACCCAAAACTTCCAGGTTCTGGACGTTAAGCATTCTAGCAACAAGACCATGAAGGAAGTAAGCTAAGTTTTATTAGCGTTGACAACTTCTGTAGTCTAGTTGGTAAGTTGCACTCCCATCTAGTTAAATAGTTCATCTACTAACAATACTCATAGGTACTAACCATGCACTATACTCAAGAAAATGTAGCATGGTCCCTGTGACGTTTGAAATGTCATGTCTCAAAAGGATGGGGTAAAATAGTTTTTTTTTACAAATCTAATAGTTTTTTCATAAATCGAAAAATTGTTCTTCCCTAAACTGACATTTTAAGTCCTAATTTTCATTATATTGACTTTCTAATGTATTGTATGATTTGTATCTATCTTTAAATAGGCCAAGATCCACTATGAATTAATACTAATTACGAACGTTTAATTTTATGTATAAAAAAATCAAAAATCCATTTATCGTATACCCCATCCCTTACCAATGCGGACTAACGTAGTGACTTTTGACAAACATCGCCAAATATTATTTGATTTTAACAAACTGCCATATTTTTGCTGATTTGTAGCAAGATGTATTCATTTGTCATTATTGTTAGTTTTATGTAATGTATTTACCTAAATAACTTGCTATTTATTAGAATCGAGGCTTATATTAAAGTTGATAAAATAATTAAAATTACTGAACATCGTTACAAGGTTGTATTGGGGCTAATTTGTGAAACGTCACAGGGACCATGCTACATTTTCTTTAGTATAGTGATGTCTTTTTATGTGCAAGGTAGTATTGCTACCACATGTGATGAAGAACCACAAGTATCAGGCCAAAGACAATTTGTATTTCAATATACTATACAAATAAATATATAAGCATGAGTTCTTCGAAGAAAAGGTAGAAATATTTATAAAAAAGAAAAAAACATAGATTTATTTTTTTATTTTTTATCATTGACATACATTTACATCGGTGGTAAATAAACTATATAACATACTTAACCTAAATTTATATGTCATAGCTACACAGTGTATCGTTGCATTTTATGTGTCATAGCTACACAGTGCATCCTTGCATTTTATGTGTCATAGCTACACAGTGTATCCTTGCATTTTATATGTCATAGCTACACAGTGTATCCTTGCATTTTATGTGTCATAGCTACACAGTGTATCCTCGCATTTTATGTGTCATAGCTACACAGTGTATCCTTGCATTTTATATGTCATAGCTACACAGTGCATCCTTGCATTTTATATGTCATAGCTACCACAGTGTATCCTTGCATTTTATATGTCATAGCTACACAGTGTATCCTTGCATTTTATATGTCATAGCTACACAGTGTATCCTTGCATTTCATATGTAATAGCTACACAGTGTATCCTTGCATTTTATATGTCATAGCTACACAGTGTATCCTTGCATTTTATATGTCATAGCTACACAGTGTATCCTTGCATTTTATAAAGTTGTTTTTAGGCATTTTCTTAAGTATTGGAAGGCTTTTCATTATAACAAAGTAACAATTTCAGGTGTTTCATACAAATACATTTTTCTATTTATTTATGTTATATATGACAAGAAATTTTATAAATACATAATGTGTGAAATAACAACAGGTAATTTAATGTGGACACACAATTGTAATGGCTCTGGGTTTGTTGCCTTTCATTTGTCGAATCCTCAGTAAACTAGGCTTTTGCCTGTATCATACATAAGTGCATACAATTGTAATTTCAGTTATGTATATAATCTTTCTATCAGGGGTAAGATTGTTTCTTTTGCGGACGACATGGTTCTTCTGTTCGATATATTTTCAAAGGAAAACGAAGAATTGCGAATGGACTCAAATTTATTAACTCGAAATTCCCAAAAAACTAAATACATCACATTTAGCATCTCTACAAGAACTCAAGTTGTTCACCTTTGGCTGACTGTAGTTGTGTTTCTTAGGAAAGGGTTGATAGTATAAAGTATCTTGGAGTTTTTATTGATCAGTTTCTTCGCTGGGAGGTTCATATTAACGCTTTGAGCACAAAAATCAGAAAACTAGGATGCATATTCTGTATGATTCAAAATGTGCTCAGTGAAAATATTCTTAAAAGTATAGTATATACTTCGCCTTATGTCAGTCGGCACTTTCTTACGGTATATCAGTTTGGGGGGATGCACCTTAACATAAAAATACATACTGCAGGTTTCTCAAAAATTGATTATAAAAATAATTAATAAACTTCCTGCCCGCCCATGGCGGAGCTATTCAGAGAGTATTGGGTCCTGAACATAGCCAATTTACATTTCAAATCCATTCTCTGGCACTATCATCGAGAGTAGGGGAAGATGCAGACTCAGCAGAGACACATGACACATATGACAACTGATCAAATGTTCACCATCCCTGGAGTTAAAACATCCTTTGCCAAAAGGCAATATAGCCTATTTGGCTCCCATGACATTCAATGGGGTGCCGAATTCAATAAAGGCAAAGGGAGAAAAACAATTTAGGCAATCGATCGGAGCTTAGTTGTTATTCCGACAGGAGTTTGAGTACTTGGGCTTGCAAGAGGAATGAATTGTAGCCAAGGTTTGTGTGAGCTCTTGAGTGTGGTGTTTTTTGTGATTTTTTTATGATTATGGGTGGTATATTGTGGGATGAACGTTTTTGTCTGTCTGGAGTGATGAAGTGTGAGGAGTTTGATTTTGCGTGATGTATACATGTGTAATTGAGTGTCACTGTTTGTCAGGTTGATGAGAATGTGCAACGGGGTTTTATATAATAAAAAATCGGAAAGAAGTATCCATTATTTTTTTCATGCTATATGTCCCCAGTGAGATACAGGCAAAAACCTAGATCCATTAAAATTGTGTGTCCAAATTAAATTACCTGTTGTTTTATCGAAAATTGTGTATATTTCTTGTCATGTGTAAAATAAATAAAAAAATTAAGTGTGCGTACAACTGAACATTTCACAAAATGCTTTACTAAAAAAATGTAAGGCATTTCATAAAATTTCAGTTGGGTACAACTTAAAGTGTGGGTACAACTTAAAATTTCACAAATTGCTTCTGTACTAAAAACATTAGCCATTTCATGAAATGTCAGTTACAGTATGCGTAAAACTGGACATTTCACAAATTGCTATATTAAAATAATTTGATGGTTCATGAAGTTTCAGTTGCAGTATGCGTATAACTGAAAATTTTACAAAACAATACACACTAAAAATTTCAGGCGTTTCATGAAATTTCAGTTGCAGTGTATCTACAACTGGGCATTTCATAAATTGTTATATCAAAAACATAGATTTGGAGTTTCATAAAGTTTCAACTGAAGTGTGCGTATATAACTGAAAATTTACGAAACAATATAATTTGAAAATTAGGCATTTCATGAAATTTCAGTTGCAGTGTGCACAAGTGGGCTTCATAGATTGTTCTATTAAAAAAATATATTTGAGGTTTCATAAAGTTTCAGTTGCAGTGTGCGTACAACTGAACATTTTACAAAACAGTATAATAAAAAAAATGTATAATAGTTGAAGTGTGCATATAAGACGTTTTACAAAATAATATATTTCAGTTATAGTGTGCATATACAAATTAACATTTCACAAAATGTGTTACTTAAAAAAATTAAGGAGTTTCATGAAATTTCAGTTGCAGTGTGCATACAACTGGACGTTTAAGAAAATCATATGCGAGTACATAATCATTTTTAGACATTTCATTAAATTCTAGTTACAGTTTGAATACAACTGAACATTTCACAAAACCATAGAAAGTTATAACACGTGTATAGATTAGCTGGACAATTTATGAAATAAGCTATTTATTGTCTATGCCAGGGGTCTCCCAATTTGCCTAAGGGACACACTGACTACTCCACTAAGTCCCAAGGGCCAAGACCTATGTTAGCAAGCTCATCATACTAAAATAATGTAGTTTTGAATTATGCGCAAATATTCATATTGGAACTAGCTGGTGAGTTACTTACATTGTAAATTTTACAATGTAATCAAAATAAACTATGACGGGCCGGATTGGTGCTTGCGGGCCGGAGTTGGCCCACGGGCCGTAGTTTGGAGACCCTTGGTTTAGACCAGAGATTTTAAAAGTACGCTCCTCGGTGCCCTGGCAGTCCACAATTAATTCTCAGGGGTTCTATGGATTATTTGAAAATTTTACTAAACCCTGGCAATCTTAGTACTTTTAAATTAAAAGCAAAATCATTGATTGATCATTTTTAGACATTTCATTAAAAATGAATCAAAAATCAAAAATCACTGGTTGAGTTTTGCCTATCAATAAAAGATGAATATCGTTTGTACAGTGAATCCTGGTTCTATTTGCAATGACTTGCTTCTAAGAAACTGGATTTTCAGTGGTAGCTGTAATGAAAAACTAAATATCCTTCAAAACTCAATGTAGAACTAGAAATGAGGGTATTTGAAAAACTGTGTGGCAGACAACAGGCTTCCCATTCCATTAATTTTTAAAACATATTGAAAAATATTTACAGTTAAATATCAAAACCCCTGTATGAATTATAATACTTCTATGTAGCTAAGACATCTTATATCTTAATAAAGGAACTTTTAAACCTATAGTTAAAATTAATTTTAACGTTTGAATAATATCACTGATACAAGACAGATTTATAATTCATTTGATATAATTTGGCAATTAAAACTTATAAGTACAATACGGTATAGTAGATCCGTCTTGAAAGGTGCAGAGTGGAGATTGAGAAAAGGGAAAGGGTGGAGTTAGGATAGGATTTGAGATAGTCTGGATAAGTTTGACGTAAAGATAATAATAAACAATAAGGGTAGGAATGTGACAGATTTAAGTTATATATCAAAGTATGTAACAATTAGGGTTGCAATAGTATTATTTTGACTCGAAAACTTCCGGTTTAGTGACGATTCTTTGAGTTTTTTAATGAATTTACGAGTGTATCAGACATTTACGTCATGTAGATTAGTAATTTTCTATATATTATTGCCTATAAACATGAAATTATGGCTTTTAATATTTTTTATTATGATAAAATGTCCCTTTGTGTGCTCCTCGCTTTATCACAATGTTATTATCTGATGACCCCTGTGCGCAATGACCAGTTGGCAAGTATTTAGCTAACAAAGGGTGAAGGAGTAAGTGGTTGGATCAATAACATTGTGACGTGCAATGGACTAAACATAAAGGATGTAAAATAGGCAAAATATGTTCCCATCTGAAACTTTTACTCTGTTTTTATTTCTACAAAGTTCTACGAGTTAACAAGGAATCTCTTCACCCAGCTGGGACCGAGACTCATTGAACTTATTGAAGTATTTGCATCTATTTGTATATCATTTGTACAAATATCTTGGCTCAATCATTTAAACAGATGGGGAGGTGCGCTCCAGGATATAGAAACAATAAAAATTAGCTGGAACAAATGAGAGAAATGACGGGGGTTATGTGTGACAGAAGGCTACCAATAAAGCTTAAGGAGCAAGATCTACATGACAGTGATCAGGGCCGCTATATTACATGGAGCCAAGTGATTGTGCCTCTAAAGAAAAATTGTATTAATGCCTCTAAATAAAAAAGAGGAACAATTACAATACTGACGACCTTCAAACGCTTATAGATAGAATTAATGGAGCCGGTGTGAGGCTGGGGCTGAACACGACTGTGAGTAAAACTAAGTTCATGGTGTTTGGCCGGCAAGATCATGCAGGAGCACGTCTTACATTGAACGGTGCTGATATAGAGAGAGTGGAAACATTTAAATACCTCGGAAGTATCCTAGTGGAAGACCTCGACCCAGAAACCAAAGTCAAGTGCAGAATTGAATCATCTCGTGCAGCTTTTAATAAAATGAGAAGCGTATTCTGCGATGATAATCTAAACATGAAACTTCGACAACGGTTAGTCAAATGCTACGTTTGGTCAGTGTTATTACATGGAGTGGAATTATGGACCCTCAAAGTTGGTTGTATGAACCGACTGGAAGCATTCGAAATGCGGATGCACCGGAGAATGCTACGAATACCCTGGACGGATATGGTCAGAAACACGAGGGTTCTTCAAAGAGCCCAAGTTGATAGAGAGTTGCTGACTAATATTAAAATCCGAAAGGTGTCCTACTTGGGTCATGTACTTAGAGGGGCAAAGTACAAATTACTGCACCTGATCATCCAAGGCAAAATAGAAGGCCGAAGAGGTGTTGGCAGGAGGCAAATCTCCTGGCTCTGCAATATACGTGATTGGACTGGTATAAGAGGCATTGGAGATCTTTTTCGGGCTGCCGGGGACAAATATGTCTACTCTCAGGTGATATTCAACGTTGGGGGACCTGACATGACACTGGGAAGAAGAAGAATTACTTCATATTGCGGAGATGCGTATGCTACAGTGGTCACTGGGTGTCACTAGATGAATAAGATCCGAAAGTAACGAATTTGTGGAGCAATTAAAGTGGTGCTAATATTAGATAAAGCTCAGGAAGCATGATTAAGCTGGTATGGGCACGTGCGACAGCGAAGATGAAGAATCTACGCTAAAGACAGCCCTGAAGTGGGAACTCCCAAAGAGACGCAGAGGGAGACCCAAGAAGAGCCTATATATGAAAGTGGAGGAG
Organism: Odontocerum albicorne; assembly: GCA_949825065.1. Taxonomy (NCBI): domain Eukaryota; kingdom Metazoa; phylum Arthropoda; class Insecta; order Trichoptera; family Odontoceridae; genus Odontocerum; species Odontocerum albicorne. The sequence goes on from OX463865.1 coordinate 13,800,052, forward strand.
GTCATGATGAGACTCGGACTATCCTCGAGTGATTGGCGAGATCGAGAGAGATGGAGGAAAAAGGGTTAAGCAGACGACTCCAAATGGATAGGGTAAGACAAGAGAAAAGAAGATGCAATTTATATGAGAAAAATTAAAAAAGTAACAAAAATTAAAATAAATCTCATGGAAAATAGGGATTAGGATGGGGATTGTCTTGAAGTTAAGGAAAAGAAGTATTTTTAGATAAATAATGCTTTTTTATCTAAAATATTGATAAGGATATCAGCACATCTGTTTTTATTTGTGTAATATTTACACATTTTTGTTGAATTGTAAATTAGGTTTTGTCGAATTAGGTAAAAAAAATCCCTGCTTTTTCCAATATGACTTTGGTCTGAAATAGTGTATTTTAAAAAAATAATATTTATCAAAAATGTTGACGTGTTTTTGTCAAGAATGACTGACTTAATTTGGTAAAAAAATTAGAAACGATTTTCGTCAAAAACAACAAAATGTCGTGGCCTTTCTTGGTCATATTTGATATGTTTATATTAAGAAAAGCCTCAATCTACTGGGTATTGTTGGTGTAAGGGTTCTCTTGCTGAAAGCACTGGTTGGATTGTGGTCCCATTGGAAACATCCCTGCCATCCGGTCCAACAGAGCACCTTGGATGCCACTTCCGTTCAGTGTGAAGTTTCCCAGTTGCGATTGATACTGCGGAGACAGCAAAATGTCCCTGGAAAAAAAGATATATTTTTTAGTCAAATATTTTGATCATCTTTTCTTGTTCTCGGAACCTTTTGATAGCATCTAATCAATAGTGTAGCGAGAGTCTTTTGCGCCCAGGGAGAACACACAAAATCTACCCCCTTGCATAAAGTACCTGGAGGACCTGTTGGTGGACGTACGCTGCTCAACATATACAGATTTAAAAAGAGCCGCACAGGACAGGGAGGAATGGAGGAGAAGAGTTGAAATTGCTGCAAACCAGTCTTAGGACTGCAACCACGGAGAGAGAGAAGTGTATGGGCCTTGTACATAGTATAAACTAAGTGTAATGGCCCTTGCACATAATCCAATATTTGTCCCTTGGCCCTTGCACATAATCCAATATTTGTCCCTTGGCCCTTGCACATAATCCAATTTTCTCAAAAAATCCAATATTTGTTCTATGTATGCGTTATTCCACTAAAAACAAATCTGAGTTCTTTACGTCTATAAAATAAGTCTTCGACAATTACGTAAGTCTGCTTGGTGAAGTTTGGTAATATTTTGTTGTATACATACATAACATATATTGATCTTAAATATACATATAATTTTTAAATAATTTTAAAACAATGACTGTAATTTATTATTACTACTGATTTTTGTATCTTCATGTTAGTTTAAGGTAAAGTTTTGTATTATTTGTCAATAATTTTAAGTACTTGTATAACCAGTCACATGTTCATTTGTATATAAAGACACTGTTGTGCCGTTAATTAAGTAAATAAATAAAATAAAAAATAATGTAAACTAAGTGTAAGGACCCTTGCACATAGTGTAAGTTAAGTGTATGGTCCTTTGCACATAGTGTAAACTAAGTATAAGGACCCTTGCACAAAGTTTAAACTAAGTGTAAGGGTCCTTGCACATAGTGAAAACTAAGTGTAAGAGCCCTTGCACATAGTTTAAACTAAGTGTTAGGGTCATTGCACATAGTGTAAACTAAGTGTATGGGCCCTATCACATACTATAGTGTAAATTAAGTGTAAGAGCCCTTGGACATAGTGTAATAATCTAAGGGTATGGGCGCTATCACATAATGTAAATATAAATAAATACAAGTTTATTGATAGCAACATAACATAGTATTATATGTACATAATACATTTAGATATATTTCAAGAATACATTAAAAAGAGAATACATTAAAAAAACAGAAGCTATCAAAAGGTAAAAAGCTCATCTAATAACATCCCTCCGGCCAAGATACACCACACCAATATAGGGTGAGACCAGCCACGGGGACACCAGATGCTTTTCAGCTCACACCAAGTGTTGCATACATAGTGTACGCGCCCTTATACATAGTGTAAGCCAGTGTTTTCCAAACTGGGATGCTCGGACTAATGTAAAAGGAGGCGTGGAGAGTTTAACAGAAATTAAATTTTCATGACATAACATATAGGAGTATAAATAAAAAAATATATACATGGATAATTATATAAACTTTCATAACATAACAATAAAAATTGTATAACCTATTTTTAAAGCATTTACCATCTACCTCGTATTAATACATTTTTTTACCATTTAAAAATGTGTCTATTATTTTATGAAATAAAGGGGGGGGGGGGGGGAAGCGCCACGATAATATTGTTTTAAAGGGGGGCGTAGTAACATACAGTTTGGAAACCGTTTGTGTAAGCTAAGTGTATGGGCCTTTGCACATAGTATACCAACGGGATTGATCTCGAAACCCTCGTGTTGGAACAGATGTAAGCTGAGTGTATGGGCCTTATCACATAATATAAACTAAGTGTAAGGGCCCTTGCACGTAGTGTAAGCTTAGTGTACGGGCCCTATCACATAGTGTAAACTAAGTGTAAAGGACCCTTGCACATAGTGTCCATCAACAGTATATCAACAGCAAGATGGAGGAGAGGCGATTGAGATGGTGTGTGCACGTTGGACGCAGAGCACCCGATCACATTGTGAACCAGGCAATCTCCATGGATCTTCCTCGAATAACAACCAGAGGAAGACCAAATAATTCGTGGGTGGTGCAAAAAGATAACCTGATACAGAGGCATGGCCTGGGGGACGTAGTCCGGGACAGAAGAGCATACAACCTGAGAACGAGGAGAGCTGCCCCAACAGTCTTCGCAGACAATGAGTTGGGATGGAGCCAGGGAGAAGAAGACCCTTGCACATAGTGTAAACTAAGAGTACGTATGGTCCCTTACAAAAAACTAAGAAAGCATTATTTGTCAAGAATTGTCATCGTCTCTAACTCATATTCAGTCCCCATCCTTATCCCAATTTTCCTTGAGATTTATCTTTTGTTTTAATATTTGTCACTTTTTCCCACATATTTTTTTCATTTATTAAAACATGCATGTACATAATTTTTAATTTATCATATATGTACAAGGGTGTGGGATAAAAAACATCTGATGTCCTTGCGGTCAGGCTCGCCCTCAATTTTTTTAAATTTATTTATTTTATACATGACAAGAAATATACATAATTTGCGAAAAAACAAGGTACTTTGCACACAGTGTAAACTAAGTATAAGGACCCTTGCACAAAGTTTAAACTAAGTGTAAGGGTCCTTGCACATTGTGTAAACTAAGTGTACACACAATTTTGGACACACCATTTTAATGGATCTGGGTTTGTTTCCCTTCATTTGTTGTATCCCCAGTAAACTAAGCTTTTTTGCCTGTATCTCACTGATGACTATTGGGTGTATTTCGACTGGAGAGGACGTTATGAGACGAGCCCAGATTTTTTTATAGTTTCTTTCTTAAATGTATTTTCTTCAACATAACCTTGAAACACATATGTAATTTCAGGATAAAATATTGTACTAGTAATGTACCGGGTACAACAAAATGCCAGGGATCGGGTATTGAGTACATATCAGGAAAACAAAAACTTACCCGGTTACCCGGGAGGTTGGTCAAAAAATGCAGATATTTATCCAAAACTATAAAAATTGGCTAGACAATACTTATCAACATCTCCTAACAATATACCCAGCGAAAGGATGTTATACGAGTATGCAGCAAGGCGGGTATTATCTACGGAGAGAGTAGGAATAAACTACGAGGCGTATCCAGAAAGTAAGTGTACTGAGGCTCTCACGACCGGATGGATTTTATTTTCGACATGTTGGCTACACTTCCGTGTAGCCTGACCCTTCCCCTCCGCAACGAGACCGGTTCGAGATCAGTACGTTGAGAAGTGTCGACGCGACAACACGTTTCGTGAAAAATGTCAATCCAATCTCCCGCCAAATGTGAAATACGCGGCGTCATCCGTTATCTCGTTTGGAAGGGAAAACCTCCGGTTGAGGTTTATAATGAGGTGAAAACTGCATATGGTGATAAAGCTATGAATCGTACGAGTGTGTACAAGTGGTGTCGCGAGTTTAAAAACGGTTGTACGTCTGTGCATGATGATCAGAGGAGCAGAAGACCTTCAATTGTGACTGACGAAATTGTGGAAAAAAACGAAAATGCGCTCCGTGACGATCGCAGATTGAATATATGCCTCAAGGGGAGACCATCAACTCTGCAAGATACTGTGAGACCCTAAAAAAATTGCGGAGGGCGATTCAGAACAAGAGGAGAGGCATGGGTGGAAAAAGGTTTTCAACCGACGAGGAGGTAAATGAGGAGGTGGAGAAGTGGACGGAGGGGTTGGCGGGAAACTACTTCGAGGAAGGCATCAAAAAGTTGATACCCCGCTTCACCACCTGCATTGAGAGGAATGGCGACTATGTCGAAAAATAGCTTACATATGTACTACGGTAACCACGCAATTTTTTTGTTTAAATAAAAAAAATTGTAACCTACAAAAATTCAGTACACTTACTTTCTGGACTTACCTAGTACTTCCGCAAAACGTAGACAAATTATTATTTCTGCATTATAACCTACCATTATTGGGATTTAATTATTAAATAAAAAATTTATTATAGCATTTCTTTACTCAAAAATAAAAAAATTATGTTAAAATAAAGTTTGTTGTCATTAATTTTCATTCCCTTATTATCTTCTTTTTAGTTTTCACGGGACCCAATGCCCGGTACCGGATCCCAGCAATATTCATAAAGCCGGATCCGGGTCATTTGCAGGTACTGAAAATGAGATTTAATTTTTGGTACCGGGTAATTTCCGAGAAGCCGATACATCACTAGTATTACTATGTTGCTATTAATAAACCTTTATTTATTATTCATTTAATTATGATGTATTTCAAAAGCTAAGCAGACGATGTTTCCTGAATAAGCAAAATCATCGGTCATAATTCTGTGTAGGTTTCTATAATGAAGCACAAGCTGGCACCTGACACATTGCTTATCGCTGTGGGAATAGATGGCGGCGGCTGTTCACAGGTGTCGGGTTACTTAAACAATAACATTCGCTTTATTAAGACATCGAATCTCATCGGTCTAATGTCGCCAAAACATCGTGTCGTGGAGGTTTCGTGATGTGCTGACAGGGCCGTTCCAAGTTTGTTGCAAAGTTTGCTGTATACGCTGATGGCCATTATTACTGCGGTCTATTACCATTAACTTAATTTTAGATCTTCGATGAGGTGCATGGACGCGCGGTAACGCACTGGGTTTCCGTGCGGAAGGTCGTTGGTTCGAACCCTGCGCTGTGCTACTCTTCTCGAATGACAGCTATTTTTTCCGCCAAGTATTCGGAGGCTTAAGGATACCTAAGACTTCGGTCATATTTATTCTTTGTAATAAAGAGAAAAAAGTTTAAAAAAAAGATGCCGGTGTGCTCTGATCGTCTCACTTAAGGTGTGCCATCGGATCCAGTACAGCGGCGTGGCCAGTGAATTTGCTGGTGTGCAACGAACGGTTCACTCACTTGATAAACAAACTCCACGGCACAGCTTCGCTTTCCAAATACATTGACATTGGAGTGGCGAGGGGATCCTCGACTAGGAGGCCCAGCCACGACGAAGTAATTTCTATATTATACACTTAAGGCATCTTTAACATATTTTTGGTTGGCTGGAAGAAATCACGATGGAGTGGCGAGGGGATCTTTGACTAGACGGCCCAGCCACGACGAAGTAATTTCTATATTATACACTTAAGGCATCTTCAACATATTTTTGGTTTGTTGCAAGAGATCCCTACATTGAAAAAAGCCCGCCAAGTTTTACTGTACACAACAAAAGTATAATATAATTCAATACAACCTGGAGGGCTTATTGCCATATGGAAATATTCTCCAACCAACCAGAAATATGTGATAAAAGGCCTTAAGTGTAAGTGTAAGGATCTAACCTAACCTAACCTGATCTAACCTAATCCAATCTAATCTAACCTAACCTAATCTAACCCAACCAACAAGAAAAATGTGAAAAAGGCCTTAAGTGTAAGGATCTAACCTAACCTAACCTGATCTAACCTAATCCAATCTAATCTAACCTAACCTAATCTAACCCAACCAACCAGAAAGATGTGAAAAAGGCCTTAAGTGTAAGGATCTAACCTAAGCTGACCTAAAAGGCCTTAAGTGAAAACCAGACCGTAACATATTTTTTCTAAACAAACCCGTTTCCTCCGGACTGGGAGACAAGCGTTTTACCAACTAGGCCACAGAGGTCAATTTTGTGTCTTGCCCTCGGGCGCAGAAAGCTCTTTCCCCGCCACTGGGAATGCGTACATAGGCGGAACTACCCCTTAAGAAGCTCTGTCAAATACTGTTTATACGCAGTGTTCACGATGGACATATTCTTGATAAGAAACAAGGTCAGTAAAAACATTATTATATATCATGTCATTCAAATACCAAACTATAAAAAATGAGAACGCAGATTATGGCATTCAAGTGAATTCATTGCTTATGTTTCAAGTGAATTTTTTTACAGTTTAGATCACCAGTTTTCAAAGTCTTTCGTTTCACGGCGTCATAAAAAAGCTAACTATTAACAAGTGAGATACACCCATATTAATAGAATGCGAAGAGTTACGTGTATTTGTTTGTATGAGTTTGAATTTGGGTATTATGCATCTCAAACAACACACAATGTTAACCAAATATGGTGTAAAGGAATCACTTCTGAACGAACAGTACGACGTTGGTTTGACAAGTTTAGAAATGGAGACGAAGATGTTTAGTTGAAAGGAAAACGGAGACGAAGATGAAAAGTTTAGAAAGAAAGACCAAGAGGGTCAGGGACGTCCTGCTACTGTTGAAAACGACGAATCAAAAGCTTTATTGTAAGAAATAACGAATAATCGACTGTTGGTGCTGATACCATTTTTATACATTTAAAACAAAATATAATTAAGTTTATGTGGAAACCTCATAGAAAAAGCTTAATTTCCACATAAACAACTTAATGATAACAAAAAAAATATTGCTTTTACCATAATTATCCATTTCTCAATCGTATTGATCTCAATTTAAAAAAAATAAAGAGTTGATTTGTGAAACATTACCTCATCCGCCTTACTCACACAATATATCGCTGACCAATTGTCACGCTTTCATGTACCTCAATAATTATTTACGACAGAAAAAAAAATCAATACCAGGGAAGCAACAGAACCTTAAAAGAATTCTTAGGTTCTGATCAGTTTCAGTTTTGTTCTATAATCTTGTAATTCATTAGTAAAACAGTTTAGAATCTAATAACTGTTACTTTAATCAATACAGTTTCTATATTAAAAAGTTATGTTTGATTGATTTTGATGTGAAAGTGAAAACTCAAACAATGATTGTTTATTGGCTTTTCCAGTTCATCGCTATTCTTTTTTTACGCCGTCCTTTAATGCCCATGTAGTGAGACTCTGGAGCCAGTTACAAACTAATGTCAGACTCGCTCCGTCCTTGGCATGCTTTAAGAAGTGACTGAAAAAACTCTTAATTTCTAGTCAGTTATATAACATGTTTCATCCCTGATTTTTCTTTCCTCTCCACCATCCCTTCCTTTTCCTTTGATTGATGATATTTCACTTTTACTTTAATATGTTTGTCTGTTTATATAACGTTCATTCCTGATTTTTCCTTTCTTACCATCATCCCTTATTTTTCCTTTGATTGATGAAATCTCACTTTATATGAAAATGAATGTTTGGGTGATTGTCAGTCTTTGTGGGGTTCATGAGCGTATGCTGACGTATATATTCATAGATTTTTGTGGGGATGGATAGTCATTTGAATGTTTTTTGCGACCATGTAACTAACTTGCTTAATTTATTTTTGTCTGTTTGGTTGTAGGAGATTGCCGCTTGGTAATAAAAAAGTTAAATAAATAAATAAAGATTTAAATTAGTCATTATTTTTGGAACAATTTTATATTTATAAATGTCAAACAAGGTCTGGCCTACATGTATGATACACACCACGTATTCCATGACTATAGTTCGGAAATTCTAGGATGAGTCCTGTGACAGCTCATAAATTTTCCCCAATACAACCTTGTAACGATGTTCAGTAATTTTAATTATTTTATCAACTTTAATAAAAGCCTCAATTCTAATAAATACCCACACTCACGAGCTCACACAAATATTTTCCACTCGTCATTCATCCTGAAAGTTTGAAATTATTTAATCAACTTTAATATAAGCCTCAATTCTAATAAATAGCAAGTTATTTAGGTAAATACATTACATAAAACTAACAATAATGACAAATTAATACATCTAGTTACAAATTAGCAAAAGTGTGTCAGTTTGTTAAAATCAAATAATATTTGGTGACGTTTGTCAAAAGTCACTACGTTAGTCTGCATTGGCTAGGGATGGGGTATTCGATAATTGGATTTTCAAAAATTGATTTTAATTAAATGTTCGTAATTAGTATTAATTCATAGTGGATCTTGGCCTATTTAAAGATACACAGAAACCATACAATACATTAGAAATTTAGTATAATAAAAATTAGGAAATAAAACGTCAGTTTAGAGCAAAACAATTGTTCGATTTGTAAAAAAAAAAAAACGATTTTACCCCATCCCTTTGTGACAAACGTCGCACGGTTCATCCTAGACTTTCCGAAGTATAGTAGAGAAACAGTTAAAATATGTCTGCATCAGCTAGCGTCCTCAAGTCGAAATTGATTTTTTGAAGTGGAAGTTTTTACAGCGCTTGTTTAAACAATTGTCAATCATAAAGTATAATAAACGTCTTTAGGAAATAAATGTTTTTATTTCTTCGAAATAAAAAAAAATTACAAATCTTTATGTCCATTGTTTTATACAAGTCAAAGAGATCGCCGATACAAAAACAACAGATTTAAAAAGAGTAATCACCATAAGCTTATTAAGAGAGTAAAGTAAGGTCAAAGTTTACGACGTCAAAGAACAAATAATCCATTTAATTTATGTGTCCTGCCCAGGGTCAGCTTAACCACTGGGCCAATAGGGCTGCAGCCCTAAGGCGCCACGCTCCGGTGGGGCGCCAGCTGACTTCATCTCAGAAGGATCTTTTATTTATTATTTATTTTTTATTAATCGAAAGAATTATCTTTTACACTTTAATTACATCTCGGTAAGGGTCAGCCAACGAGTATAGGTGACGTCCGCCTTTCCCCCTTGACAGGGACGACCCCTGATACGATTTTTAAAGCCTGCCTAGAGGCCCAGTTGTCAACTTGACAACATCGTTGATCGTCCTCCTCCGTGGTAAGACATACCGTGATAATTTAAATTATTTCCTTGCATCAGGGTGCGCTCGGCTCCCCGTGGGTGACACCCCAACTACCGCACTACCCAATTTCTCTCTTTAATGACCTCCGATCAATTCCTGAGATGAAGAACGATATTTAGGTTTATTGTTTGATCTGGTAAGCATGATTTATTCGATTTATTGTTTGATTTGGTAAGCATGAGTTATTCGATTTATTGTTTGATTTGGTAAGCATGAGCTATTCGATTTATTGTTTGATTTGGTAAGCATGAGTTATTCGATTTATTGTTTGATTTGGTAAGCATGAGTTATTCGATTTATTGTTTGATTTAGTAAGCATGAGTGAAGCAGGCCTGTCACTTTAAATTAAGTATATTGTCTAGATTTTTTCACAATTAAGTGTTAAAACATTCTGTATAAAAAAATATATACTAAATGAGTATGCAAAATAAAAAAGCAAAATGTGTAATAGTCAACAGATAATACTGTAATAGTCAACAGATAATACTGTAATAGTCAACAGATAATACTGTAATAGTCAACAGATAATACTGTAATAGTCAACAGATAATACTGTAATAGTCAATTATTGATACGATAATGTATTGTTCACAAAATAAAATTATACTTTTTATTCAATTACGAAAAAGGGCGGCTTATTGCCATGTAGCAATCTATTCCAACCAGCCAGTAAGACATTAAAGAGCCCAAAGCGAAAACCAAACTGTAATCCTTTTTTTTTAAATCTGGATTTAAAAATATATTAAAACAATGTATTTAATGGAATAATTAACTGGAATTAATTAAATTAACTTTAATTAACTAGAATCCTTTTTAAAAAATCTCTTTTTGAAAAGATATTAAAACAATGCCTTTAATGGATTAATTAACTGGAATTAATTAAATTAACTTTAATTAACTAGAATCCTTTTTTAAAAAAATCTCTTTTTAAAAAGATATTAAAACAATGTCTTCCAACGATAAGATATTAAAGAGCCCTAAGTGAAAACCAAACTGGAATCCTTTTTAAAAAAAATCTGGGTCCCAGCGAGATTTGACCCCGCAACCTCTGGGTTGGGAAACAGTCGTCTTACCAACTAGGCCGCGAGATGTTTGCTCAGGGAGCTTAAACTTATAAGGCGGCCCTGGTCCTGCCTGTCAAATAATAACAGTCCATTTATTGTACGAAAATCAAGATTCAAAGCAATGGCGACTAATATATGATTTTAATGAGATTTATGAGATTGACATATAAACAAACACACGTGTAGATAGTTCAAGAAATTCAAACGCTCGCGTAATATGAAAACTCTCTGATAAAAAAATCTCGTCTAGTTTATTTTCACGCTTTGTTAAAAAATGAAATCTTAATTTTATTTCCTCTTTTGACGCTGCAGTGAATTTGGCGTTGTGGGTGTGTGCATTTATACTTTCAAGAATTGTCGTATTTATATTGAGTTTATAATTGAATGGTTGAAGTAAAATAGGCACTAAGTACCAACCAAATTAATTTGAAACTAAGTATGCAGTTTCGTTCTATATGCCAAGGCTTAACATAATACATAACCAAGTCCCTGCAGAGCCTCATTCTATTAAATCTAATCTAATGACTTCTCTAAAAAATCCAATAAAAGCTTTAATCTGACGTTATTATCCACAATTTCTTATTTTCCTCATATTGGCGGCCAGAGTACTTGGTGCTTTATTTGATTCAACCATTTAATTATATTAACATAACTGCTTATTTCTTGAACGCCAATTGAACAAGCAACCCAGTTCAGATATATGCCAATTGAACAAGCAACCCAGTTCAGATATATGCCAATTTAACAAGCAACCCAGTTCAGATATATGCCAATTGAACAAGCAATCCAGTTCAGATATATGCCAATTTAACAAGCAACCCAGTTCAGATATATGCCAATTGAACAAGCAACCCAGTTCAGATATATGCCAATTGAACAAGCAACCCAGTTCAGATATCTGCCAATTGTACAAGCAACCCAGTTCAGATATATGCCAATTGAACAAGCAACCCAGTTCAGATATCTGCCAATTGAACAAGCAACCCAGTTCAGATATCTGCCAATTAAACAAGCAACCCAGTTCAGATATATGCCAATTGAACAAGCAACCCAGTTCAGATATCTGCTAATTGAACAAGCAACCCAGTTCAGATATATTGGCAGTGAACTGCTCAGCTCTCATGACCTCCCCAGAGAAGTAAGGCCTCAGGTAGATAAAGCTGCAGTTGTGGCGGGCTGCCTGAGAGATGTCATATGGAGGAATAAAGATATGAGAACGGATAGCAAGGTACGCATTTATAAGACCTGTATGTGACCTATCCTCACATATGGCATCGAAGCGAGGGCGGACACTGTCAGGACAAAAAGTATGCTAAGGACAACGGAAATGAGAACTCTGCGCGCTATTGCTGGGAAGACTTTGCGTGATCGTATAAGGAACACCACAATCCGAGAGGTCTGTGAGGTCCAAGATGTGGTCAGATGGGGACGACAGCGTCGACGATACTGGTACTAACATGTACAGAGAATGAATTCCACAAGAATTATATACATAGCTCTACATGGGGACGGATGGCGGGGACGGATGGCGGGGCCGGATGGACGGCGTCCGCCAGGAAGACCCCCGAAACGATGGAGAGATAGCTGGAGCTCAGCATCACAGGAGGACAATCCTGCAGTAACAGACTCTTGAGAGTCTACAGAAAGTTTAAGAAGAAGCTTATTTCTTATTATTTTTTATTTTTATTTTAGTGTAAAAGGATGTGAGTTGAAGGGGTGAAACGACATTATATTTCATAATAATATACATTCAGCACGTTTGTAATGGATCAACGGTACGAACGTTGTAGAATAAAATATTACTCGAATTTTCCTATGCCCAGATAACATCAAACGGGTAATGCAAATAGTGCAGACTCGAATATATTTGTAGACAGTTTTAATGCATTTAATTTTACTTTCAGGGAGCGTTTTTGTTTATTGTAACCACAAATCTTTTGATTGTTTTTCTCGTTGGTCCCTTTTCTCTCAACCTTTCCAAGATCTCTAAAAATATATTGAAATTTCGATGTGTATTGAGTGAATAAATTATACAAATATATTTTTAATTTTGTTTTTTCAGACAGATATTTTTTTTCTATGTTACGACCTTGTATCTCCTGAACCCTGACCGGTCACATGTTTGTATTTTATCTATGATAGGTAGTATGCGTGTACATACTCATTTCTGGTATTTTTTTGTTTATGTGTCATGTCAATGTTTTATACATTTTGTAATTATTAAGCATATACAAGTGTTTAACCAACAAGACCACGTAGATTATCAAGATTACTAAGCAAGGATAAACAAATAAGAAGAATGAATTATAAAAGACTCACGGTCTGTGGTGTGGATGGAGATGCTGCTGATGGTGTGGCGTTCTATCCCTCTGTCTCCTATTCTTGAACCAGTTCGACACCTGGGTCAGCGTTAGTCCTGTCTGGCAGGCTAAGTTCTTCTTATCGTCAGGAGTTGGGTACCTAAATCATAAACAATACTTTTCAAAACGATTTTAAAATCCTTGAGACACAACACAATATTACAATCGGTTTAAAATATTTCTGTAGAAAATCTACCACGCCATCCACTTCACTATATATTTGTTTAGTTAAACACTGTTTCTTCCACTTTATATAACAGTATAACCCGTTTAAAAGTTTTCATCTCATCATCAGGAAGCACAAACAAGACAGAATTACGTTCAAACTTGTACCGACATACACGTGTCTTATGATAAAAAAAATCCTATATAGAAATTATTGCGGTAATTTTTATACAGGAAATTTTTTGAAAAGAAACTTCGTGAACACAAATCCGTCTTGACGAATCCTCTAATTTATTCTAAAATGTCTAATAATTGTCACCGAGAAAATAACACATTTCCTACCCATGATGCCAAATTATTTCATACCAATAGTAACAGAAATAAATTGGAAATATTAGAGGTCTTAGTAATATATAAGTCAGTGAGTGCATTGAGCTGAACACCTGGCAAATAAATACGTTCCTAAGATCTCATCGCTGCTTGCTAAAGTCTTATTCTTATTTTAGGCCTGTTGGCCTGTTATGGTCCTGCATCATTTTTTGCCTCTTGTGACGTCGACTGCCAGCTGTCTTTCCATATTTTGGGAGGTCGTCCTGGAGATCTGCTTGCTTGGGGGATACTGTCCCTGGATATTCTTACGGCCCTTGGTTCCGCCATTCTGGATACATGTTCGTTCCAGAACCTTCTTCTCTATCGTCCCCATCTGACAATATCTTCAACTTCGCACGTCCTTCGGATTTCTGTCTACCACGAGGCTTTTGCCAGCGATACTTCTGAGTACCTTCATTTCGCTGGTTCGAAGGAGATTTTTGGTTCTGACAGTGTCGGCTCTGGACTCTATGCTGTACGAGTATGTCATTATGGGGCGGACATAGGTCTTGTATATCCTCACCTTGCTTTCGATGTTCATATACTTGTTTTTCCAGATAGTGTTCTTTAAACATCCGGAAATAGCTGCGGCCTTTTGTGATTGTTCAAGCACTTCGCCATAGAGATCATTATTGCACATTATACTATCACCCAAGTATTTAAATTTTGTTACTTGTTGGTGTGTCGTCGATCGTCACACTGCATCCAACTTGCTCTCTGGCTAGAGTCATGCATTTAGTCTTGCTGATGGAGATAGACATGTTGTATTTTTTGGAAGCAGTGTGGAATCGATGTAGCATTTGTTGCAGGTCCTCCTCTGATTCGGCTATGATGGTGGCATCGTCAGCATAGCATATGATGTTTGAAAAACAAAGCTTGCTAAAGTCTGCCTTCTAAGTTGCGTGTGTATGTCGGTACCAGTTTGAGCATAATTCAGGCTTGTTTATGATCCTTGATGATGAGGGGAAAACATTGAAACTGGTAGGGTTATACCTTTATATAAAGTGGAATTTACAATGTTTGTCTAATAAAATCACAATGCCCTTAAACCTCCAGTATATTAGTGCCTGGAATATAATTAAAATATAAGTAAATTTGTTTGTTAGTCTATCTTCATTAATTCGTTCCAAATTGCTAAACCATCTCAAAGTACTATTTTCCCCTTTATTCAAGACGTTAGCCTTAAGTCTACAATCATCCCTTACCACTTCATTCTGTATTCAGTAAATAAACACAAATAACAGAATTCCTCAACTTATTTTTTACTACATTACATTTACACATATGCTATCAGCTTTAAGTTTCCATTCATCCATAATCACCTTATTCCGCATGCTGTAATACATTGTCACCCCATACTTTTTTCTCAGTGTACACATTTCTACAGCATGTATTCGACTCCTTTCAGTATTTTACGTTTCACTCCGCATGAATTCAATGAATAAATATTAATTATTTGGAAAATTGTATTAAATTCTTGAACAGTTTCTAGCAGTCATTTAACGTATACAATTGACGGACTCTGTGGCCTAGGTGGTAAAACGATGGACTTCTGTTCAAAGGTTTCAGATTTGACTCCCGATGGTATCCAAAAAAAGTAAAAAAAAAAGAAAAAAGGGTAGGTACATGTCTGGAAAAAGAGTTCGTCAACAATAGTGCGAGTATTGTTATCTCATCACGTGCTGTATTGTTACCATCACGTGGAATGACGAACCGCGAGTTACATACGAGTACATACTCCAGTGGTATTAAACTCGATGGCTCGATTACTGGAGTGGATGAAAATATTGTCTCCCAGCCACGCTCTTCAACGTATCAGATTCACTAATTCGGGTAATGTGCGAGTATTATTACTCACCACGTGCTATAACGAACCGCGAGCTACGTGTATACTCCAGTAGTACTAAATTCAATGACTCGATTATTAGAGTCGAAAATAATATTGCCTCCTGGCCACACTCTTCAATATGTTCACAAAGGAGATAGAATGAGGACTTACCTATTTCTAATATAACAGTCCTTGAGAGCGTTTCTGCTTTTCTCCTTAAAACAATAGACGGTTTCCTCCCCGTCCCATATAGTTTTAGGAAGAGGATATTTTTTTCTTAATCTATATTTGTCAACAGCGCCTGAAAAAATATAACAGTAAAAATCATTAGTAAAAGAAAAAAAGCTTTATATACGTCTTTTAGACCCACAATACGGCTGGCCCAAGTGCTTTTGTTTCGTCCGCATTAGCGATGTCGCGTACGACCTCGCAGCGAATTTTACCACTTGACTTAAAACTTCACCACTATAAAATTTCTCAAGATTTAAATGATGAATCCAGAGCCGATGTTATATTCAAATGTCGTATCATGATAATGACGTATTTAAACCACATTTGACACACACGATCACTTACTGCACCGTTGCCAGACCTTATACATATTTTTTTATCGCAGTATTTTCTTTGCGATAGTAAAACAGCATCAAACACCGTAAAAAATAGCTTATTTTATTTCATATTCAAAATGACACCAAACAAACTGCACAAGTGATTTTGGGTTAGCTATTACAAAATGCGCTAAGCTACTATCTTTCATTATAATATACATTCAGCATGTTTAGTATTAAATTAAAGATCTAAACGTTGTAGAACTAACTGTTAGTCAAATTCTAACGTACCCAGATTACACCAAACGGGTAATGAGTATGCTGCAGACTCTGACATAACATATTTGGAGACAATTTTAATACCTTTATAAAGGGGCTTTCAAATTGAGCGTTTTTTTTTTAATTCTTGGATAAAACACAGATGGCGTCGCGAACTGACCTGGGTCTTGTGACATTTGAGAAGATGTATGAAATTTATAAAAATGGAGTTGAGTATGTTACAATACAACAACGCGTTCAAATTGTTGAATTATTTTATGTATTGTAATCTCCGGAAACGGTGATGTTAATTGGCCACCAAGATCATGTGATCTGACACCGTTGGACTATTTTCTCTGGGGTTACGTGAAAAGCCAGGTCTATAAGAATGACCCCCGATCAATTCCTGAGCAGAAGGACGAAATCATTCGTGTTATTGGTGAGTTAGAACCGCAATTATACCAAAATGGTTTTTTGTGTTTAAATGTCATACATTATACTTCAATGACCAATAAAAAGTTTTTTGAAATGAAAGCAAATTGTGTGTTTTATTCAAGAATTTTTAAAATTAGAATTAAAAAAACCGCTCAATTTGAAAGACCCTGTATTTCTTTCAGGGAGTGTTTTTGTTTATACTCGTATTAACATAGATAACCATAAATCCAGCACTATGGCGTTACTTTGTTAAATTTTCTTTATCTTCTTGTTGGTTCTTTTTTCTATCAAACTTTCCAAGATCCCTAAAAAATATACTAGGATTTAAATAATGCAGATTTTGTCACAAAGTTCGATGTTAAAATGTTTCAACAGTTCTCCGGGTTTAACAACATACTTGTACCGGACAGGGTACAAATGGACTGTAACGTAGGTGCGTTGGTTGCTGCGCAGTGCTCGGAGAATTGAGTCGCGGTTCCAGAAGCGTAGATCGATGAGAAGAAGGTAGCGGGGTGAAGAGATTCCTCTTAGGCAGGCTGGTAGCGGGTCTCAAGTGAAAACAAAGTAAAATCGGTTTGGACTGAGAATATATTTCAAAATCGATATCGATAAACGAGTTCTAAGGCTTATATTAAATTTTTAAAACGTGCGCATTTTACTGCACCGTAGATCTTTTGTCAGTGACTTGAGGGAACCTTTTCCACTGTTGTGTCATATGTGTGATTGTGTTATTTATATGTGTATACTTATATTAAGTATTTGTGTGTCAATCTCTGGTTAATTTTTATGCTCGATGAGCCTTTGTTTTAGTTTTAGATTCAAATCAACCATAGTTGGGCATGGTGACTATCTTCAAAGGCGTACGACCGCTCATGTCGGCGGCCCTGGTGGCGCAGTTCAGGTTAGGCGTCCTCCCGCCCATCCCGGGGGTCTCAGTGAAGCGACGATGGTCAAGACGGTGTAGTTGAGGTGACGATGTTGGAGAAGACGGTGAAGAAGGCGCAAAGACGCGATGTGGCGAGGCTTCATGAGCTTTCTTAGCTCTTTATCATTTACTTCTCTACCGTCTGAGGGACTGTAGACTATAAGGCAGAAGAAGAAGAAGACGGCTAAACGTATGAGGAAAATAGATACATATATGTATGAGATAAGGTGTGGGCGTAGAGTGTAGGGATGGGAAGGTATCGGCTGCGGCCTGTGTGATTGGAGCTTCCCCGCATTTACATATGTATTGAAGACATATTCGGTGAGAAAACCGCAGAAAACTCACCGAGGGAAGTCGAGCTTCAGAGAACCTCTGAGCTCTTCCGTTCTGTGATATTAACACATACGGTCGGTCATCACAAGCGCTCACACCTCGCGAAATACAACAACTTTCGGGGTTTTGAGCACTGCTTAAACCGACTGGACCGCGACCTAGTCACGACGCCCCGCCCACCAGTCTTTATTTCCTTTGCGGTCGCGATGACGATCGGACTCAAACATACATATTTATTTTTAACAAATTCCAAACAAATACTATTTATATAAAAAATATCAAGAATTTACATACATCAAGGAATATCAAATTTATCATAGAATTACAGAACAAATATCCACATATCAAGGATTATCAATTTACCATAGAATTTATACATAAAACAGGTCTCGAAACATACAAAAGGAATTTACATATAACAATTTTCAAATACAAATCTGCACATATTAATCATATCAAATACAAGAATCTATTCATATTTAAGGCGTGACGCATACATACGCCCCTTTCCAGAAAAAGCACATTTCAATATGAATGGCTTTGTCATTAAGCTAAATTGCTGCTATTGGAGCGATGAAAACCCAAGACCGAATTACCAGAGACCACTCCATTGTACACGAGTAACAGTTTAGGCCAGGGCTGTGGAGTCGGAGTCGCGGTGTTTGGGCCGGAGTCGGAGTCGGAATAGGAGTCGTAAAAAACGAGCAACTCCGACTAATTTTTCGTTAAAGTTTAAAATACTTTTTTTTTTTAAATTGCACGAATATTAAACTTGCAGGCGCAAGTCGCGCCGATATGGTGAATCACCGATATCCATTTAATGCATCAAGTCTACGAAAATGTGTTTGTCTCCTTCTTTCTCACGTCGAAAGAAAATTCTGTTGGCTGGGATCTATGTTAACCCCATGGTTCGATCCATATTGACGGAAGAACAAATAAATAGAGCGAAAAACGCTCTGTTTGAATTAACCGTTCGTATGAAAGGCCTTCGACTAGAAAAAGAGACGACAGCAGGCAGCGTACACCAAGTATCATCATCTTCATCCGACACCGCTGAATCTGAAGACGATTTTGAAAAATATCTCAATGAACAAGATAAACTAAAACGTCCTCGTTTGAATCACAGTCCCAATATAGATGAAGAAGACTCTATTTCAAAATTTAAAATTGAATTTTATGATGCATTGAAAATAATGGAAAAAATTGACCGAACTTATAAGTTAAATGTTGAAATGGCAATACAGCGGTATCTAGAAATCGTAAAAGATTCAGCATTGATCGTTACAGCATTACCCCCAACCCAAGTACCCGTAGAGCGGTTATTTTCCGCTCTTAAAATTCTCAATTCTGATTTGAGAGCCTCTACGAATACAGATTTAATAGAAGCAATGTTGTTTTTAAGAATAAATTCTAATAAATAATTATTAAAGTTTGATCTTGTTTTATTTTTATCCCTATAACATGAAAAAAATGGCTATATGCAAAGGTAGGAAACAACCTGCTAAAATTGAGCTTTTTTGAGTCGGAGTTGTGGAGTCGGAGTTGTGGGGTCGGAGTCGTGGAGTCGGAGTTGTGGAGTCGGAGTCGTATTGTTGGTAAATATAAGAATCGGAGTCGGAGTCGGAGTCGTGTTTTTTTTTAAGCGACTCCACAACCCTGGTTTAGGCAGCCATGTAAGCGTCAGGAATCCTTGGTTTTTATTTCTATGAGGACGCTCGAGGTCGAGCAATAACAGTTAATTCGGAGTGTTACGTTCAAATGCTGAGAGAGTTTTTGACTGTAAAATTGCAACGATTTACAGGGTGTAATTAGAGAACGTGTTTTCAACAGGACGAGGGAACTTGTCACGCGTCAAATAACAGTTTGGAATTAATTCTAAAGATGTTCCCCGGAAAAGTGATTTTGCGAAAGGCCACAACCAAGTACAAAATTGTCTCGATTTCCTTTTGTGAGGATATTTAAATCGAGTATACGCCAGTAATCGAACGATTATGATACAATTGAAACATCATTTTCGTCAAGAGATCGAAGCTACACATTGAGAAACATAAAGGCGCGTGTTTCAAAAATTCTAGCCAGAATGGCCATTTTGACGATATTATGTTATTTAAAAAAAATCTAAACCTTTTGTTACGTGTTTGAAATAATTAAAGTTTGTTACAACCGACCATTGTTTTATTGTGAATTTTTCAAAAGGGAACTTGGATAGTATTTTCTCAGATGATGGAAGAGTTAAGAGGGATATCGAACGGCGTGTAGAGAAAAGAAATAAAGTAAATGGGCCACTGAAAAATCATTTACTGTCCATGCAGTGAGACTCTGGAATCAGTTACAAACCAATATAAGACTCGCTCCATCCTTGGCTTGCTTTAAGAAGCGACTGAAAAAACTCTTAATTTCTAGTCAGTAAAATAACATGTTTCATTCCTGATTTTTCTTTTCCTTTCCTCTCCACCATCCCTTTATTTTCCTTTTGATTGATGATTTCTCACTTTATATGAAAAATAATGTTCGGGTGATTGTCAGTCTTTGTGGGGTTCGTGGTCATATGTTCACGTATGTATTTATGGATTTCGTGGGGATGAGTAGTCATTTGAATGATTTATGCGACCACGTAACTTGCTTCATTCACTTTTGTCTGGTTGGTTGGAAGAGATTACCGTCTGGCAAAGATTATATTTGCAATAAAAGTGTTAAATAAATAAATAAACATTTATACTCAAACTCGGCAATATCAAAATCTGCTAAGATGATAGGCCATATTAGTAAATTGGTGTCAACTTTGATTTATGGGAGTGAAACGTGGGCGTGGAAAAATACTGATAGGAACCAAATAAATGTTGTAGAAATACGTACATTGAGAAGAATGTATGAAGTGACAATGTATGAAGTGATTAAGGATGAATGTGAATTTGAGGCTGATGTGTTAAGTAAAATGAAGAAGAGCATGCTGAGATGGGCACGTGGAATGAATGAATGAAGAAAGACTAATAAAGTAGATATATAGTGCAAATTAGATATATGGCATGATACAGGTAGACCAAGGAAAGTGTGGTTGGATCAAGTGATATTCTGAATGAAGGAAACGTAAAAAATCAGAGATGTGTTTGATGAAGGATGTGTTTCTAGATATGAAAGTCTTGCACTCTGTCCTTTCCGCCTACCCCGAAAGGGTAATAACATGATAGTATGTACGTATATTAATTTAATACGAAGATTTTTTTAGTCCACGCAACCTTACAACATTCAGCTAACTTTCATCTTTTTTTTGACAAATCCAAATGGATGAAATAGTCCCATATACTCGTACATTAAAACGTGTATCTTCTATAAGAGACTTAGGAATTTATATTTTATATTTGATGAAAAACTTTCATTTATAGAACATGTGAACAAACTCACTCGGGAGAGTTTAAAAATCTTGGGATTTGTACTAAGAACTGCCCAACATTTCTCGGATTTCCGAACATTAAAACTGTTGTACTGCTCTTTGGTACGCAGCCGCTATTTTTCGACATAGTCGCCATTCCTCTCAATGCAGGTGGTGAAGCGGGGTATCAACTTTTTGATGCCTTCCTCGAAGTAGTTTCCCGCCAACCCCTCCGTCCACTTCTCCACGTCCTCCTTTACCTCCTCGTCAGTTGAAAACCTTTTTCCACCCATGTGCAGCTTCAGGGAGGTAAAGAGATAGTAATCTGAAGGTGCTAGGTCAGGGGAATG
This sequence comes from Odontocerum albicorne, assembly GCA_949825065.1. Lineage (NCBI taxonomy): Eukaryota > Metazoa > Arthropoda > Insecta > Trichoptera > Odontoceridae > Odontocerum > Odontocerum albicorne. The sequence goes on from OX463865.1 coordinate 13,821,437, forward strand.
CGCGGGATGGTTCAGGACATCCCATTTAAACGAGGCGAGCAGTTCCTTCGTGGCGTTGGCCGTGTGTGGTCTGGCATTTTCGTGCAGCAGGCAGACTCCCTTTGTCAGCATGCCTCACCTCTTGTTCTGAATCGCCCTCCGCAATTTTTTTAGGGTCTCACAGTATCTGGCAGAGTTGATGGTCTCCCCTTGAGGCATGTATTAAATTAAAATTATGCCTTGACAGTCCCAAAACACGGATGCCATGATTTTCTTGGCTGAAATTGTGGTTTTGAACTTTTTGGCGGAGGGTGAAGAGGTGTGACGCCACTGTTGAGACTGCCTTTTGGTTTCAGGCGTGTAGTGTGCAACCCAAGTTTCATCTCCAGTAACGATGGAGCGGGGAAATTCATCTCCATGGAGTTTGCAGCGCCTCAAAAACTCTTGCCCGGCCTCCACTCGATTCAACTTGTGCTGGTCTGTCAGCTGTTTTGGGACCCACCTCGCAGACAGTTTCCGATATCCGAGGGTTTCTGTGATGGTTTCGTGTAGTAGAGATCTGGAGATTTGCGGAAACATCGTCAATCTGCGATTGTCACGGAGCGCATTTTCGATTTTTTTCCACAATTTCGTCAGTCACAATTGAAGGTATTCCGCTCCTCTGATCATCAGGCACAGACGTACGACCGTTTTTAAACTCGCGACACGACTTGTACACACTCGTACGATTCATAGCTTTATCACCATATGCAGTTTTCACCTCATTATAAACCTCAACCGGAGGTTTTCCCTTCCAAACGAGATAACGGATGACGCCGCGTATTTCGCACTTGGCGGGAGATTCGATTGACATTTTTCACGAAACGTGTTGTCGCGTCGACACTTCTCAACGTACTGACCTCGAACCGGTCTCTTTGCAGAGGGGAAGGGTCAGGCTACACGGAAGTGTAGCCAACATGTCGAAAATAAAATCTATCCGGTCGTGAGAGCCTCAGTACACTTACTTTCTGGATACGCCTCGTAGTACTGCTATACAAAATCATTCACTCAGTGATCGATGCACCTCACTTACTCGCAAGCATTTCATTTCGTATTCCCACTAGATTCACAAGGCAGCTCAATCCCTTTTATAGTGAAAATTGCTACACTAATTATAAAATCAACTCCTCTATAATTCGTATGCAAAGACTTGGAAACAAGTTTTGCAACAATTTAGATATTTTTAATATAAGTATATACTCGTATATTATTCGCCAGAATATCACAACAATATTTAGAAATAGCTACTAACTTTGTGCTCTCCTTTATTAATATAGATAACCTAGTAAAAACGAAACATTAAGGACAACACTGCCTCTGCAGTTGAGTAACCCTGCATCAACATGTGGAAGGTTTCGATTCTGCAAAGAAATTTGCACCTCGTTCTATAAGTGAGCCCACGTGTTTTCTATATCTCAAGATCTATCCATGAAATTCTCAAAAAAAACTATTTTTGTTCTATGTAAGCGTTATTCCACTAAAAACAAATCTGTGTTCTTTACCTCTATAAAATAAGTCTTGGAAAATTACCTAATTCTGCTTGGTGAAGTTTGGTAATATTTTGTGGTATACATACATAACATATATTGAACTTAAATATACATATAATTATTGAATAATTTTAAACAATGACTGTAATTTATTATTACTACTGATTTTTTGTATCTTCATGTTAGTTTAAGATAAAGTTGTATTATTTGTCAATAATTTTAAGTACTTGTATAACCTGTCACATGTTCATTTGTATATAAAGACACTCTTGTGTCGTTAATAAAATAAAATAAAAATAAAATCAGAAATAAATCAGCCAGGTTGTATTGTATTACAAAAGGTTTATCTATGACAGCTCCATTGTAATACTAGATATTTTTCAGGAGACGCATTTTATCTGTTGTTATCACATAGACCTAAATTTTATATTTGAAATATAATACTGTTAAAAATAATCATATATGTCATATGGTCAGTATGTTAACGTGTGATGGACGAGTTGAAAAGGGCATTGAAAGAAGGGTAGCGACAGGGAACAAGGCAAATGAAGCACTTAATGTTGTATAAACAACCGCGCAATATCCACAGTAGCAATAATGATAATACATACTGGTATGTTGGTGCCCACCTTGATATATGGAAGTGAAACTTGAGTGAAGGGAATATTAATAATAATAAGAGTAAAAGGACAATTCATATAGCGCCGTTTAAAGAGCAAACTCTTCTCAAGGGCGCTCCAACTCGGGATACATTTTGATAAGACCTCCCAAAAAGGGATTCCTAAATCTGCAAACGCCACACATATTTCTGACACTAGGAGGCAGACAAAATGATAGTATATAATAGTGTCTTGGTGTCCACCTTGATGTATGGAAATTTAATTTGGACTTGGCCAAAGAAGGATAAGAGTAAGATGAATGCTGTGGAGATGCGTACACTAAGGAAAGTTTGTGGAGTGTCAATGTATGAAAGAAGATGGAATAAAGATATCAGAAATGAATGCATGGATAAAATTGATGTTTTAAGTAAGACGAAGAAAGGATTTTTTAAATGGTTTGGACACGGTTATGGAGAGAAAGAATGATTAAGTGAGTATATAATTTAGAAGTGCAAGATGTACGTGAAAGAGGCAGACCGAAGTAAATGTGGCTGAACCAAATATTTTAAAAGAAGGTTAAGTGAGAAGAATGAATATTAGAAGACTATGCATGAGGAGATGTATGAATATGGAGGAGACTTATAAGTGTGTGCTGGGATAGAAAAGTTTGGAGATTTGTTCTCCCTACCTACCGCGCACGGGATACGACGTGATGATGTGTATGTATGTATAAATGTCTTCTAAGGGATAAAGAATTTACTTAACCTATTTTACTAGTACAGGAGATTCTCGATTAACCGGGACATTAAACAATCGATTCATTTTATAACATTTCAAAATATTATTCAAAATGATTTTTTTACGAATATTTAATACAATCATACGTTTGCGCGTTTATTACTACGTGGTAATCTCTCCAACCAACCAGAAAAGCAAAATTGCTATTTTGTTTAAAGAGGTGTAATTTCCGTCAAAATCGTTACGTTTGAACCGTTTTTTGTAAAAAATAATTTATTTTAGTATATTGGGTTATCCATAAAGTTGTGTTTTTTTATAACACGGTAGATTTATTTATTTTATTTTATTAACGACACAACAGTGTCTTTTATATGCAAATGAACATGTGACAGGTTATACAAGTACTTAAAATTATTGACATAAAATACAAAACTTTATCTTAAACTAATATGAAGATACAAAAGCAGTAGTAATAATAAATTACAGTCATAGTTTTAAAATTATTTAATAATTATTTGTATATTTAAGTTCAATATATGTTATGTATGTATACCACAAAATATTACCAAACTTCACCAAGCAGACTTAGGTAATTGTCGAAGACTTATTTTATAGAGGTAAAGAACTCAGATTTGTTTTTATTGGAATAACGCTTACATAGAACAAAAATTGGATTTTTGAGAATTTCATGGATAGATCTTGAGATATAGAAAACACATGGGCTCACTTGTAGAACGAGATGCAATTTGCTTTGCAGAATCGAAACCTTCCTACATGTTGATGCAGGGTTACTCAACTCCAGAGGCAAAGTGTTGTCCTTAATGTTTCGTGTATACTAGGTTATTTATGTTGATAAAGGAGAGCACAAAGCTAGTATATATTTCTAAATATTGTTGTGATATTCTGGCGAATACTATATATACTTATATTAAAAATATTTAAATTGTTACAAAACTCGTTTCCAAGTCTTTGCATACGAATTATAGAGGAGTTGATTTTATAATTAGTATAGCAATTTTCGGTATAAAAGGGATTGAGCTGTCTTGTGGATCTAGTGGGAATACGAAATGAAATACTTGCGAGTAAGTGAGGTGCATCAATCACTGAGTGAATGATTTTGTATAGCAGTACTATATCGGCTGTTTTTCTTCTGTCACACAACTTCAAGAGTTTCATTGCATTTAATAAGTTGGGATAATTTCTTTGTTCGTGTGGTATTCCAAGTTTAAAATTTATGAATCTTAGAAATTTGTTTTGTACACGTTCTAAAGTTTGTGCATGGGCGGCGCAATGAGGAGACCATATTGATGAGTTGTAGTCAAGGCGGATACGTACCAAAGAGCAGTACAACAGTTTTAATGTTCGGAAATCCGAGAAATGTTGGGCAGTTCTTAGTACAAACCCCAAGATTTTTAAACTCTCCCGAGTGAGTTTGTTCACATGTTCTATAAATGAAAGTTTTTCATCAAATATAAAATATAAATTCTAAAGTCTCTTATAGAAGATACACGTTTTAATGTATATTGGACTATTTCATCCATTTGGATTTGGCAGAAAAAATATGAAAGTTAGCTGAATGTTGTAAGGTTGCGTGGACTAAAAATATCTTCGTATTAATTTAATATATATACATACTATCATGTTATTACCCTGTCGGGGTAGGCAGATAGGACAGAGTGCAAGACTTTCATATCTAGAAATACATCCTTCATCAAACACATCTCTGATTTTTTACGTTTTCTTCATTCAGAATATCACTTGATCCAACCACACTTTCCTTGGTCTACCTGTATCATGCCATATATCTAATTTGCACTATATATCTACTTTATTAGTCTTTCTTCATTCATTCATTCCACATGCCCATCTCAGCATGCTCTTCTTCATTTTACTTAACACATCTTCTTCTTCATTTTACTTAACACATAATATATATACATACTATCATGTTATTACCCTGTCGGGGTAGGCAGATAGGACAGAGTGCAAGACTTTCATATCTAGAAACACATCCTTCATCAAACACATCTCTGATTTTTTACGTTTCCTTCATTCAGAATATCACTTGATCCAACCACACTTTCTTTGGTCTACTTGTATCATGCCATAAATCTATTTTGCACTATATATCTACTATATTCATTCCACATGTCCATCTCAGCATGCTCTTCTTCCTTTAACTTAACACATCAGCCTCAAATTCACATTCATCCTTTATCACTTCATACATTGTCACTTCACGAAAAAAATAAGTAAAATAAAAAACTTATTTTATATTTTGTGTTCACCACAGGTTTAATTTAGGTTCACAACTAGTTTCGAAGACCACCGTCTTCATCGTCAGGTGAATATAAACTAAGTTGCTAAAATATATTCTGTACAAGTGTAATATAAAAGAGTAACCTAATATAAAAGAGTAACCTAATATAAAAGAGGCGTGGTAGGGGGGGGGGGGGGGGGGGTGAAGTTGGGAGAGATGTAATACAATGGTGAATGGGGCGGGGAAAAATATGTGAAAGTGAATGTGAATCTTTAAGACAGGAGAGGGTTTTAAATTGAGAACATATTAAGCAGAGGGCTATTATGAAAATTGGTTTGGTTATTGATGATATTTAGACTTAATTTTATAGATTTTTTAATCTCGAGAATTTCCAAATTGTCAAGATGCAATCCCCCTCCTCCCTCGGTCTATATGTAGAATCCTCAAACCACGATTAATATCAAACGAATGGTTGTTTTCAATTAGGGGGTTAGCGAACTCTGCTTGAACAACAATATTTTTTCAGAGTTTAGAGCCTAAATTAAACCTGTGGTGAACATTTTATTGCTTACTTCTTTCCAAACGTGCTGAATGTACATTAAACTGAAAGGTAATAATAGTTAAGCCCTTTTTTGGCGTCATTTTGGAAATCAATTAAAATAGGGATTTTTTCAGTGGTGGTTGTTCTCTTTACTATTGAAAGGAAAAAATGCGACACACAACAAAAAAATATATACTCGTATGTGCAGTGTATGACGACAATGCAGTTAGCGATCAAGTGTCAAATATAGATTAAAAAATGTTAATGGTAATACGACACTTGAAGATGGTGTCCACTCTGAAAATACGACACTTGAAGATGGTGTCCACTCTGAAAATACGACACTTGAAGATGGTTTCCACTCTGAAAATACGACACTTGAAGATGGTGTCCACTCTGAAAATACGACACTTGAAGATGGTGTCAACTCTGAAAATACGACACTTGAAGATGGTGTCCACTCTGAAAATACGACACTTGAAGATGGTGTCCACTCTGAAAATACGACACTTGAAGATGGTGTCCACTCTGAAAATACAACACTTGAAGATGGTGTCCACTCTGAAAAGCCGATTACAATTGATAACGACCAAATCAAGGGTTTGATAAAGAAAAAACAGCGTCCAACGACACAAGAAACTATGTACTCAGATACTGAAAATATCGTAAACCACTGTACACACACACACGCATTTGGTGTAATTTAGCGATTGAATTTTATTTAAATATATATTATGAAATTAATTTCAGGACAATTTTTGGTTTTGTTGAAAATGCCATTTTTGTGTTAAAGGACGAAATCTCGTCAAAAAATTAATGTTTAATGTAATGCATTACATTTTTGTTGTATACAGTACATCTTAGGATATGTGCCATGTGGCAATTGCTTCTAACCAACAAGAAATTTATAAAAGAGGCCTTGAATGAAAATCAAATCTAAAAAAAAACAGGGTTCCAACGGGAATTGATCCCAAAAGGGGGTTGCGGAGACAAATTTAAAGACAATTTTTTTTTACAAATTTGACCACGGAGTTCACTTTTTGTTAGGCATAGTTTTTTTAGATAGCACAAATAAAAACCAGCCTGATATAAATTTAAAAAATAGGTACTCGAATCCGCGACTCCGTTGGAAAACAAACGTCTTAGCAACTAAGCCACGGATGTCGTCAGGTTGTACTGTATATAACGGAATTATATATACAATACATAATAAGTCTGGATCTACTCACCTAATGGTCTCCCGCGAACTTTTTCGGCTTCTCTATAGTGCGCCTTGAACCAGAGGGTTTGTAGCTCGGCATGGTATTTCAGACTGAACTGTTGAGACTCTAGTACTGCGTACAGTTCTTGGTAAACTCCTCTGTGAAAGGCCACTAGAGCCCGTGCTCTGAAAAAAAAAAGTTTTTTTTAATATGAAAAAATTAATAAATATTTATTTTATAAAACTAGATAAATATCCTGGGCATGCTTTAAGGACTGAAAAAACTTTTAATTTCTAGTCAGTAAAAAAACGTGTTTCATTCCTGATTTTTCTTTTCCTTTCCTCTCTACCATTCCTTCAGTTCCTTTCGATTGATGATACCTCACTTTATATGAAAAATAATGTTCGGGTGATTGTCCGTCTTTGTGGGGTTCGTGGGCATATGCTCACATATATGTTTATGGATTTCGTGGGGATGGATAGTCATTTGAATGATTTATGCGACCACGTAACTTGCTTCATTTACTTTTTATGGTTGGTTGGAAGAGATTGCCGCCTGGCAATAAACCCGCCAGATTGTATTTGCAATTTAAGTGTTAAATAAATAGATATACTTTTTTTTAAAGAATAGTTTTGACCGAAGTCTTAGGTATCCTTATGCCATCGAACACTAGGCGGAAAAATTGCCTGTGTCGTTCGAGGGGAGTAGCACAGCGCGGGGTTTGAACCGACAACCTTCCGCACGGAAATCCAGTGCGTTACCGCACGACCATACACCTCGATTAAAATTAGTCTTAAATTAAAAACTCAATTACAGTCCATATTTTAATCAGGGGCAACCAACCTTATTATGTCGCGTACCAAAACTGGTATTGGGTAAAAGCTTGCGGGCCGTAAGTATTGCATTTTTTTTATTAACATGCATTTTATAATTTGAATGCCTGAAAACGTTACATGCTCCAAATTGCCCTGATTTTCTCAGCGCTGTTTGAACAAAACAATATGAAAAGGTGCGTAGACGTAAAATAGGCGATATACATAATAATAATGACAGTAAAAGGACAATTTATATAGCGCTGTTTAGAGAGCAAATTCTCCTCAAGGGTGCTCTATCTTAGAATTGAAACCCACTATTATTGACAGATTTAAAATATATACATACATAAGTTGAGTATTAGAATATGAAGGTAGTGGCTGCGGCCATTAAATTACGACTGAGGAAAGAACAAACTACAAAGGAACCTTTTGTAGATCTTCCGATATGTGAAAGTAACTCATTCGGCTTTAGGTGTAGTGTAGTATATGTGTGTAGTGTTCATATAACATCATACATTTTGATAAGACCTCCCAAAAAGGGCTGTATTTAAGTGCTTCCTAAATATGTGACGGAATAAGAAAGTCTGGCGCTCTCTCCTTTCTGCCTACCCCGATAGGGAGACTGCATTATGACTAATCCCGAAATTTGAAGGTTGGAAATTTGGAAATGAGTGATAGTCCAAGAATAATGCAGAAAAAAAAACAGTGAAGAATCTACTACAAGAAAAAGCTTAAAATTAATGTTGTTTTTTTTGTATGACATTCATATTGATGAGCGTAGCCAGAAGATAATATTGTCTTCGACCCCAGCAAACCATCTTTCAGGTACTAGAACTTATGCACGAAACTCGCGGTTCGTTACTGAACGTTTTAGCAACACTACCACTCTGCGCGTTCGAGTATTGTTACCAGACAAATACTTTTAACAGACTGGCACCTTTTTTAAATGTTTTTTTAATACTGTCGTACTCTTGGGGGAATCGAACACGAATCCCCCGGCTGGAAGTCAAGAATGTTACAGCTAGACTAAGGATGTCGTCTATTTGTGATGAATTTTGTCAATCATGCTGAACCCGTACAATTTATTTTCAATAGACATCTATCTCCGAACAATATATACATTTCATTTTAAAAAGTTTAATATGTCCATTTTAGCACACATGCGCTCCAGATGTATGCAATTGTAAAGGCTTTGTAAACCAGAGACGACATAAAATATCGGCAATTTGTGCAAGGCACAAGGAATCTTGTATTATAAGAGTATTTTTTTTATTTGAGGAGGCGGTTGTTAAAATAGCCTCGGAATTATTAAAAAATCCTTTGGGATTCCATTAGGCACCTGAAAAACATTATATTCAAGTTCCTTAATGGTATGTCTTCGTTGTGTCTTTCGAATCTGTGTCTGAGATATGTAGAAGTTCGAAGTCATAATATTCTGAATTACAATACAACAGTATAAAGAAAACATCAGCGGACATTGTTAAATTGAAAGACGGAGTATTTTACAGCAGAGACATCTCTCTCTTTACAAATAAATGGTCTTTCAAATTGAGCGGTTTTTTTATTTCTTGGATAAAACAAAGATGGCGTCGTGAACTTGCCTGGGTATTGTGGTATTAGAGAAGTGTAATGTATAAAATTTATAAAAATGGAGTCGTATACAATAAAACAACGCGTTCAAATTGAGAATTATTTTATGTATTGTAATCTCCGTAAACGGCGATGTTAATTGGCCACCAAGATCATATGATCTGACACTGTTGGACTATTTTCTCTGGGGCTACGTGAAAAGCCAGGTCTATAAGAATGACCCCCGAATAATTCCTGAGTTGAAGGACGAAATTATTCGCGTTATTGGTGAGTTAGAACTGCAATTATGCCAAAATGTCATCGAAAATTTTGACAAAAGAGTGGACATCTGTGGAGCTGCAAGAGATGGATATTTGGCGGATATTGTTTTTTGTGTTTAAATGTCATAATATATGACCAATAAAAAGTTTTTTGAAATCAAAGCAAATTGTGTGTTTTATTCAAGAATAAAAAAAATAGCATTAAAAAAAACCGCTCAACTTGAAAGACCCTTTACCAGCTTACAAGCAACCAGCCCGCATAAAAGTTTAACACTATCTTCACCAAACTTTAGTGTAAAACAAGATGAAATAGATGAATTTAGTTAAAAAGGTGAACTTAAGGTTTAAGTGTTGAGTTAGTTAGAGGGGAAGATCAAGGAAAGTGTGGTTGAATCAAGTGAATGATATGTTGAAATAAGGAAACATAGAAAGTCAAAAAAATCGTAGGAGTTGAATAGAAAGTCGTATGGATGTGGATAGACGAGGGATTAGTGTCGCTATAGGAATGTCTGCCACTCTGTCCTCTCTGCCTATTCCGACAGAGAAATGTGATGATATTTAACGCTAATTTGTCGTAGTTTACTCAATAAGTGAATTGTTTCATTACCTCACTTTGAAGTTATGATCGTAGAGGTATTGAGAACTTTCGAGTACAAATCACGAATGTACTATACAATACAGGTCACTTAAGACGCCTCTGTATTCCACAAAATTAGGAATTAATGGGAGGCAATAAATCCTAAAGTGGGCTGACACTCAAACAAAAGGGGATTTTTGAAAAAAAAAACCTTTTGTGTGCGGGGGCAAGTACGAGTATTATCGATCTTCCTCCTTGAATACAGCATGCTACTCTACATAAGAATTATTTTAAAATGATCGGTTCTGTCCAGTAGGGCGGGGCATTATGATCGAGCTGTTGCCGATGCTAACCTTACGGCGTGGACAGTTCTTACTCTTAGCGTTAGATATATGAGTGGTGTATGCAGCTTTAGGAAAACAACCCTTTTTGGGAGGCTTTATCAAAATTCACGATGTTACATGAACACTATACGCATATACATATCATACTACACCTAAAGTCGAATGTGTTACTATCACATATCGGAAGATCTACAAAGGTTTCTTTGTAGTTCGTCTTCCCTTGCTAAGTATTCTGCGGTTTTCTTACCAAATATGTTATTTCTGAATATATGCAGATATAGGGAAGTACCTAATCTAATGGCCGAGGCCACTACCTTCCTATCTTTACACTCAACGTATGTGTATATATTTATTTTGTAATATTTTAAATCTGTTAGGTTCGAATCCTGAGATAGAGCGCCCTTGAAGAGAGTTTGCTCTCTAAACGGTGTATACTCAACTTGTTTCCTTATAATATTTATAATCTTTCTAAAAAAATGGATTTGAAATCCAAGTTATAGCGCCCTTGAGGAGAGTTTGTTTTCTAAACGGCGCTATATAAATTGTCCTTTTTTTTGTTATTATCGAGAAAATTTAGCCACACAGAAATAATAAACAAATATAGAAGTTAAAACGTAGTACTATCAATCAAATCAAGTTTAGAAAGAGAGAAGAGAAGAGAAGGGAAGGGTGTCTTTATAATAGTAGAGTATGCACGCTAAATAAAATTTGTAACGCGAAACAGACTTCATCACTTTAATTGAAATTTATTGTGTACGTTTTTTTTCACATTTAAGTGTTCAATCAATTTATGGTATATATTATTATTATATATTTCAATTTATATATTATTATTATATATTTCAATTTATATATTATTATTACATATTTCAATTTATATGAAAGCACTCATCAACGTACTTAAGTGACTGTGAATATATATGTATCATATGTTTGTGTGTATATACTCGTATGTATGCATATGCATTATTTTTTATAATTTTTTAATTTTTTCTATGTACTTTTTTTTTTTAATAAACAAGTAAATTATTATACAAACATTTGTCAAGGCCTATATACAAATTTATTACTTAACTAATCTTAATTATATGTTATAATTTATGCACTTATTTAATCTTATTTTCCTACATATCATTTTATTTTATTTATTCAATCTTAATATATGAGATCTTAGAAATAATTAACACCTACATTACTTATAACTAGATAACAATTCTTACACTTATTGTTTAGCAAAAACAAGTGCACTCGTTCAGGCTACATGTATTCCATCACATTCACTCAGACCTTGGTCGTCCCAGCTAATACTGAAGGTGGACTAGTCAGGCAACAGATAATGCTTCGGCAGCTTGTGCTTATAACGGAAGGGTAGGTCGGATTTACTCTCGTAAGCCCCCAGGGCAGCGACTAAGGGATTGCTGTGATTTTGTTGGCTTTTATAGAACTTCACGGTCCAAGCGAGAATGTGGTGTTGTAGGGTTTCTTCTCGCTGTTCAGCGTGAAGTTGGGTAAGATTTGTTCTGGGATCGATTTTTCAAAGTAATTGGGCTAAGCCTGTTTTGAAAAAAAAAAAAACACCTTCACACATAAGATCCAACATAAATACACATTCGTCAATACCCGAGGTGAAAAATCCATTATAGACTATATAATCACTAATAGAACCATATACCCAACACAAATATTGGACGTTCGCGCACTTAAACTCTGCTAATGTAGGAACAGACCACCAAATAAGACCTAAGGGTATCTTCATGAATAATATGGTTTAAAGCATTCCTCATCGAAGTCCACTGGTCGTCCGCAACGCTCCATGTCTTTCAGGTCGAAATTACCGTCTTTAAAACGCAAAAGCCATCGATGAGCTGTCCTTTAATTCATAGCATCATCACCCTACACTTCGCAAATATCGCGAGCAGCTTTATTTCCTCGATTGAACGCGAACAGAAGGAGGTGTCGAAAATGCTCACTTTCGTCTACTTGACATTCCATTTTGAAGGCTTGTAATCAAATAAAATAATATATAACGTAAAAGCAAACACAATATCTTATAGAGCAGAATATTTTCTTTTGAATGACGTATAACCTTTACCATTTTGTTTTACTTTTGGTGCTCATTTTTAAATTGAAAAAAAAAAACGGACACAACTTATGTTAACACCTAATATTTCAATTTATATATTATTATTACATATTTCAATTTATATACGAGTATATTTCAATTTATATATTATTATTACATATTTCAATTTATATATTATTATTACATATTATTATTATATATTAATATAATATATTATAATATATTTCAATTTATATATTATTATTATTATATACGAGTATTTCAATTTATATACAATATTATTATTATTAAGTGTTGTTATACTCGTATTTTGTGACATTTACATAATATTTTACGAGTGTTTGATTGTTTTTTTGGGTATTATACTCGTACGTGATTTTTTTTTTTGTTTTTTTTTAAAGAATATATATTACCGAATTCATAAGTATCCATACCCTCGAACACTAGGCGAAAAAAGTGTTTGTGTCGTTCGAGAGGAGTTGCACAGCGCGGGGTTCGAACTGATGACCTTCCGCACGGAAGTCCAGTGCGTTACCGCGCGGCCATGCACCTCTATATTTTGTATATTTATTTTACACATCAATAAAACAAAATATGACTATAAATTGAACATCTATAAACGTACCTTCATAAAACAATAATGATACAAATTTAAAAGGTATGCCTTCAAGTGATTTCTTAAGCTGACGCTGGCCTGCCAGGCGTGATAGCTATCTCTCAGCATGAGAGCTTTAATTTAAACATTGAAGATTAAATTACGCCTGGTAGCTATAGTAACGCCCGGCCGAATAATGGACTAAAAGTTAATAAAATAATAAATAGAAACTCACCTTAATACGCTTTCATTCCCTCTGAGCAATTCGTTCGGTGGTAAACTCCAAAGAAAAGCGGCCAATTTGTCTACATCGCCCTTCTGTTGAAGAGCTTCGCACATACATTGAACCTGGTCTGGACTGAAGCTCATGTTTCTCCTCAAACTGGAGTTCAATGTAGTTGAACCGAAGAAACTAGGATTCAAATTGTTCTCCCTATCTTCGGAATTAGTTCCGAAATCTAACGGATACTGTCCACTCTGAGTTTTGTGGTTCATATTTGAACCGTTGTTATCTTGTTTGATTCCAGCAAAAGTTCCTCGCCTTTCGTTGTCGGTCTCATTATTTTCATCTTGTATTAAATTCGTGTTGTAAAATTCGTCGTTCCCTTGTTGTATCCTTCCATAATCGTTTTGTTTCTTATGATCTGAAATATTATTATTAAGCGGAAAGAAGTTTTCGCAATTAACCCTTTTTATATTTGCGTTTTGTTTGAAGTAATGGTCTTGTTGAGCACACGAAGACGTGTCTTTCTTGGTTTCGTTGTTGTTATTGGTGTAATAGTTAATCTCTTGTAAATTACTGTGGCTGAAGACCTTTTTCGATGATGGCATGTAACCACCGGTGTCGTAGTACATTTTTTGAGGTAGATGGTTCTCTGTTTTCTGCTGGTCCCACGATTGCTGATTAAAAATCGATGAAATCGGTTGAAGAGAGGCGATCGGGTGTGGTTGGAAAGAACTCGATGTAGAACTGCATTCGGATGAAGGTGTTAAACGTTCAGATGACGAAGAATCAATATTGAGTAAACTCATTTTGTATATTCATTTATTTTCCTTGTCATTTGTTTATATAGTAATTTTTTTTTAATTCACTAATTCCGACACTTTTAAACACATTTCATTCATCTAAAATTTGTTTTTAACTAAACTGATTATTTTTTATTTGTTATAAATACTTCAGTATCTAATATATTAAGTGTGGCATTTTGAGTAAACTAAAATGGAAAAAGAAATTTTTCGAAATATTTTCCAGTTTTCTCAAGCCAACAGAATATTATCGGTTTATATAATATTATAATTTTACTGTATACAACCTGTTGAAATTATTATATGGCAATCTTTTCTAACTGACCAGAAAAATGTTAAAAAAGGCTTGAAGGGGAAATTAGGTTGGAATCATTTTTAACAAAATTTGGGTTCCTTCGGGAATTGAATTCGCAACCGCCGGGATAGTTTGTGTTTTGTTATTGTTTGTTCGTTCATTCGTTCTAAATGTCCAAACCATCTCAAAGTGTTCTTATTCATCTTACTCAAAACATCATCCACATTCATCCCTAACCACTTAATTCCGGATTCTGTCACACATGGTTATATATTCTTCTCAGTGCTCGCATTTCTACAGTATTATTATTATTTTGGCACAAAACAGAGATAATACAGTTTGCGATTAACACGAAAATATAAAAGTATTAAAGCGAAATACTCCAATCTATATTCTTAACATTTTGTTTTTAGGGAAACCTAAATGTTACGTTGTTTTTTATTACACTTTCGTTGCATCCAGTACAAGCTGGTGGGTTAATTGTCAACGTGTCAATCTCTTCTAACCAAGAAGAAAGGTGTTATAAAGGTCGTAACTGAAAATTGTAAGGTCATCGATATCCAAGAGAAAGAAAGAAATATTAGAAAAAAATATGAGAGAAAACCAGGATAAGCACGCTATGTCTATATTCGATTCTTGGCTATTCATGGCAGGTATTTATTTCTGATCTTTTTATCTGAGTTTAAAACGAGAATCGAATCCACTAAATCCATGGTCGTAACATATTTATCTGTTTCGAATCAAACTGATTTACCAAATAAATGGGAAATTACTAGAAGATGCTAGCAGCCACCACCTTCCTATTTTTTTGTTGTATTTTTAATCTATCAATAATAATGGGTTCGAATCCTGAATAAGACCACCCTTGAGGAGAGTTGACTCTCTAAACTGCACTATATAAATTTTCCTTTTGTTATTTTTCAAATACAAGGATCTTATCAACTACCAAGGTTTGTTTGGAATTCAAACCAGAAACCAACTATTTGGAATTAATGCTCTCTACCAAATAGGCCAGAAACCCACTATTTGGAAGTAATGCTCTCTATCAAATAGGCCAGAAACCCACTATTTGGAATTAATGCTCTCTACCAAATAGGTCAGAAACCCACTATTTCAAATTAATGATCTCTACCAAATAGGCCAAGGAAGTTGCTTATATTAAACAATATTATGAATTTTTTTTTATTTGATGTTTCACGTCAAGTAAATTTTTTTTTTAAAGTTTTAAAATTTAAAAAATATATTTCTGTTTTGAAACGATATAAAAACAAATAAAATCAACGAAAATGTATGCTTTATACAAAGCTCGTAGTTTATCTTAGCTGATTGATAAAAATAAAATAATTTATCTCAAAAAAAATACTACACTAGTATAAAATCTATAAAATTTTTTAAGGAAGTTTTCTATCACTTTTTTTATTATTATTTGGAAAAGCTTCGATCTCTTCACGGTGCAATATAAATTAAGCGTTATTTAGTTTTTAAAAATCATTAAAAAAAATGAAAATTAAAAAAAACACACTTTAGATTAACAATTACATTAAAAAAACCCACTTTCGATTATCAATTACATTAAAAAAAAATTTTGATTATCAATTACATTTAAAAAAAACACTTTAGATTATCAATTACATTAAAAAAAAAACACTTTAGATTATCAATTACATTAAAAATAACACTTTTTTAAAAAACCACCCCTCGTATTAAAATGCGCACTTACAAAAAAAATTATAACTTTTAAACACAAATTTTACGAGTTAAAAAAAAGTGCATTCAAAAACAATGTTCAAAATATTTTTAAATGTCACCTACGTCTGAGCGTTACCAATGCGTCTGTCAAACTGAATCAGAGACAAGTGAAATGTTTCATCCTGCACTATCCATAGACTATACGGTGCGGGGGAAGTACCTGTAGGCCGGTGAGTCATTCATAAACAATATTTTTTCAGAATTTTATTATAAATAATTTTATGTTGATACGTAAGAAATTTTTGATTATATATTTTTGTCGTGCGAAACGTAAAATACATTATCTTATTTTCGATCTAATAGGGAGGGGTATTATGATAGATCTTTTACCGTTGCTGGTCCTGTGACATGGAATGATCTACCTCCTAGTATTAAATAAATAAATAATAAATAAATATAGGTGTATTGATCGCAACATAATATTAAATACATTCCGAAATCGCATATACGAGTATATCTTTAGATAAATAGCAAAAATTACGTTTAAGATAGAAGCTATCAAAAGGTCTGAGCTAATCTCATAACATCCCTCGGCCCACAAACCAATATAGGCGAGCCCGGCTGTGAGGACATCAGATGTTTTTCAGCCCAAACCCTAGTATGACGTGGGTGGCGTGTACAGCTTTAGAAAACACTTAAAGACAACCCTTTTTGGGAAGCCTTATCAAAATTTATAATGTTTTAATAACACTACACTACATCTAAAGCCGAATGTGTTACTATACCATACTTGAAGATTTACAAGGTTTCTTTGTAGTTATCCTTCTCTTTGTAAGCTTTCTGCGGTTTTCTTACCAAATATGTTTTTCTGAACATATGCAGAAAAAAATTACGTTTAAGAGAGAAAAGCTATCAAAAGGTCTGAGCTAATTTCATAACTTCCCTAGGGTCACCCACCAATATCGGGCGAGCCCGGCTGCGAGGACATCAGATATTTTTCAGCCCACACCCTAGTATGACGTGGGTGGCGTGTACAGCTTTAGGAAGCACTTAAAGACAACCCTTTTTGGGAAGCCTTATCAAAATTTATAATGTTTTAATAACACTACACTACATCTAAAGCCGAATGTGTTACTATAACATATTTGAAGATTTACAAGGTTTCTTTGTAGTAATCCTTCTCTTTGTAGGCTTTCTGCGGTTTTCTTACCAAATATGTTTTTTTGAACATATGCAAATGCGGGGAAGTGCCTAATCGAATGGTCGCAGCCACTTTCTTCCTATCGATAAACTCAACTTATGTGTATGTATTTATTTTATAATATTTTAAATGTCAATAATAGTTGGTTCAAATTCCGAGTTAAAGCGTCTTTGAGGAGAGTCCACTCCCTAAACAGCGCTATATAAATTGTCCTTTCATTATTATTATTAATAATTTTATACGAGAGCGTTATCAACATTATCTGTAAATAAAAAAAATGTATAGTGTTGTATGTTATTACACTTTACAATGCAATCATGAGTAATTTTGACTGAAAAAAATGTATAGCGTTGTATGTTATTACACTTTACAATCCAATCATGAGTAATTATGACTGAAAAAAATGTATAGTGTTATATGTTATTACACTTTACAATGTAATCATGAGTAATTATAACTGAAAAAAATTTGGTTGGATCAAGTGAATGAAATATTGAAAAAAAGGATTGATTGTGAGGAAGTGAAATAGAAAAAGATGTGTTGTATTGCTAGGAACTTTCGTTATGTACAGTACAACCTGGTGGATATATTGCTAATGTAGTAACCTAATATCTTCTAACCAACCAGAAAAAGATGTGTTATATTGCTAGGAACTTTCGTTATGTACAGTACAACCTGGTGGATATATTGCTAATGTAGTAACCTAATATCTTCTAACCAACCAGAAAAAGATGTGTTATATTGCTAGGAACTTTCGTTATGTACAGTACAACCTGGTGGATATATTGCTAATGTAGTAACCTAATATCTTCTAACCAACCAGAAAAAGATGTGTTATATTGCTAGGAACTTTCGTTATGTACAGTACAACCTGGTGGATATATTGCTAATGTAGTAACCTAATATCTTCTAACCAACCAGAAAAAGATGTGTTATATTGCTAGGAACTTTCGTTATGTACAGTACAACCTGGTGGATATATTGCTAATGTAGTAACCTAATATCTTCTAACCAACCAGAAAAAGATGTGTTATATTACTAGGAACTTTCGTTATGTACAGTACAACCTGGTGGGCATATTGCTAATGTAGTAACTTAATATCTTCTAACCAACCAGAAAGATTAAAAAAAAGGATTTTAGTGAAATTGAGACAAAATCTTTTTGTAATTTATTTTGATCAAACATTGTTTATTCCATTTTTTTTGTGATGGTATAACCCTACCGGTTTCAAGGCTTTCACCTCATCTTCAGGGGAGCACAAACAAGACTTGTTTGTGCTCCCCTGAAGATGAGGTGAAAGCCTTGAAACCGATAGGGTTATACCGTCACAAAAAAATGGAATAAACAGTGTTTGATAAAAATTAATTACAATGTCTTTAAACATCCACAACGTTAATGCCTTAACTATAAACAACATGAAATTCTTTTTGTTTCTTTTTGCTATTTCAGACATTAACAAGTTATTATTTCTAACGTATGTTGAGATAATTTAATTTTTTGCCCTTTAATAAAGGTTCAATGGTATATATGATATTTATCATAAATGTAAAATGAGGTATATACGGAATATGGAATGAAGTGATTGGGGATGAACGTGAACTTAAAATCGATGTGTTGAGTAAGATGAAGAAGAACACGCTGAGATGATTAGGACATGTAAAACGAATGAATGAAGAAAGACTAACAAAACATGTATACAGTAGAACTGTGAGTGAATAGCTTGGCAGAAGAAGACCATGCAAAGTATTGACGGATTAAGTGAATTATATTTTGAAAAAAAAAAAAGAAAAGTTAGAAGTAGGAGAAATCGTGTGAGAAAGTTTATGGAAATATGGTATATGTGTCTAAAGATAGAAGAAAAGTCTATAAAAAAGAAGTTTGTTGAGATATGAAAGTTCGGAGCACTGTCCTCTCTGCCTATCTCAGCAGATAAATGGTGTGAATGTATGTATGTTCGAGTATTTCAAAGTAATTTAATAACAGAGATTATTAATATCAACATTGATGATGTATTGGAGTAGAACGCAAACGTGGATAATTAATGAAAAAGAGTCATCAAATGTGGTGGGAAAATGTGCACTGATCGTCTCACTTCACTGTGACATCGGATCCAGTATAGTGGTGTGGCGGGTGAGTTTGCTGGTGTGCAACGGCTGACTTTAAACTAACCCACAACATTAATTCGCTTTCCAATTGTATCAACATTAAAATGGCGAGGGGATCCTGAACTACGAGGTCCAGCAACGACAACTGAGAAGAATTTCTGGTGTGTCGATATACTGTAGACAGAACAATAAATATAATGCGTGCTCTGAGACTCCCGTGGACTGCCAGAATAACGTACGACTCTATAACCAAGAAATCTAATGTGACGGTACGACTGTCCTCAATATTTGTTTCCAGCTTATTCTGCGGTTCTTCGGACATATTTCCAGACGTGAAAGTGATAGCCTGGAGAAATTTGATGGTCATAATACGTATGAAGGATGAAGAGGCAAAAAAGAGAACCAGATAGGGTAATTACAGGACGGAATAGACTGGAGAAAACATGTACATTACAAGTGACTGAAAGTGATGGGGACTTGTCGTCGCAACGTGTAACATCAACGTCTTATAAATCACGACCCTCGGCAAGGAGGGATGACGGAGATGATTATAAAGAAGTATTATTATTAAGGATGAATGATACTTAAATACTGATGTGTTATGTAAGATAGAATAGAAAGAAAGAGTTGAGGAGGTTTGGATATGTGACGTAAGTCTGACTTAACAAATTCACAATGCAAACTTGAGTAAGATTTGTGATAGATCAAGACAGAGAAAGTATGATTGGAATAGTATATATACTATTTTGGAAGAAGCAAAAGTAATGAGTAAGATAAACAGAAGGAACTGTATGAAAGATGTATAGATGCGAAGGAGGTAAAGGAAGTATGAGAAATTGGAAAGTATGGTGCTCTTTTCTTTCTGCCTATTCCAAAAACGAAATAGTGTAATGTTATTTTTATACATATTCTTTTTTGGTACTATGAATACAATGGCGACATTTCTGTAACTCGTTTGTGGACAAAAAAAGAGCTTATATATTTACAATAGTTTGCGATTAATATGATAATTCATTCATCCTGTCGTGTTGCTAATGATTAATCATCGTGACTCCCATGATAACCTCTGCAATCCGCGGCTCGAAGGGCAGTTATTTAGGGTGGCCCAGTTGCGTCTCCCACTTGGGATTATTCCTGTTGTTCGTCGTCCTTCCATGTCGCCAGTAACCACAAACATCTGCAAACTCCTCCTTGGCCACGAGTAATGTGCCCAAAGAATTGGAGGACTCGTCGAAGGCGTATTGTCGACTGCGACAATACGGCAGTAAAAAGTGGAAGAGAAAGGTTCTAAATATTTTGTTTTTAGGGAAACTTAAATGTCGCGTAGTAATATATTTTATCATACTTTCGTTATACACATTTTAACCTGATGGATTAATTGGGATGTGGTAATCTCTTTCAACCAACTAAAAATATGTAGGTAACTGATAATTGTAAGATCATCGATATCCAGGAGAAATATTAGAAAAAAAGGGTTGTTGTAAACCAGGAACGCTATGTTATTGACGACCTCCGTAGCCTAGTTGGTAAGACGCCTGTCTCCCTGCTCAAAAGTTGCTAGTTCAAATCCTGCTGGAACTTAGTTTTTTTAAATGATTCCAGTCTGGTTTTCATTTAAGGCCACTTAAACTTATTTTTGGTTGGTTGGAAGAAATTGCCACATGGTAATAATCCTACCAGGTTATACTGTATACAACGAAGTGTAAATAAAAATACAAGATAGATATAATTTTTTAAATTCTCTTTTAGAAGTACGTCCATGACAGTGCGATTCATATAAACTGAATACCTCAAAACTGTTCAATTGTGAGCTGAATCCATAAGTGATTTGTTAAAAAATGAAAAATATATATTTAGTATATGAAAAAATCTCCCATGCAGTCATAAATCTCAAATGAATGCATAAATGTATACAATACAGGTAAAAGCTGCATACTTGTTTTTTTAATACTTGACCCTTATTCAAAATTCGAACTTGAACAAAAGCTCGAGCCTTGATTGGCCGACGGTTGCCTAGTAACGAAAGCTCTTTAGCTTGACGCGTTCCGATTGGTCGAAATGCGTCAAGGGCTGTCTCCCTTTGAAATGTGGGCGGAGTAAGGGCTGATTTTTTTAATACCTGTTGTAAACGATTTAATTGAATTGAATACTGGTTCAAAAGAAAGACTTGAAAATAATCATTATGTATCTATTTTATTGGGGTTTTAAGAAAAGTCCTTTACTTTGATTTCAATTTTATTGATTATCTAGTATACGAGTGATATATTTTTTTCAATTAATTTATTGAATAAATGCTTAAATATACATACATACATTTCATCACATCGCGTGCCTTGCGGGGGTAGGTAGAGATAAAAGATTTCCATGATTTTCTATTCATGTATATAACTTTCGCCTTATCCATATTCATACATCTCGTAATGCACAATCTTCTATTATTTGTGCTTCTCACTTTACATTATTAAAGTGCTAACATAAAGTGAATAAATATATTATATACCTAAGATGAGTTGCTGTTTTAATAAGGCTGATGATAACCCCATGTGCACACCTTCATGACCTAGTTGACGAGACAAATGTCTTCCAGCCCGGAGGTTGCGAGTTCGATTCCTGCTGGTACGCAGATGTAAAAAAAAAATAATTCTAGTCTGCTTTTCACTTAAGTATTCTTTAACGCCTTTCTGGTTGGAAGGTATTAACGCATATTGGTTGAAAGAAATTGCCAATACGCCTGCAAGTTTGCAAGGCTATAATACAATACTTTTCCTAGAGCTTTGCCACTATGTGGGGTCTAATTATATTTTCTTCTTTTTCTGTTTTGTCAAAAGTTGAACTCTGGCAGTGAATCTGAGCTTGTACAACTAAGATCCAAAAGTTTTCGACCTAAACAAGTTACTTCGTGAATGGACAGATACCACGCCCTCTACATGGGCAGGCAGTGTTACAGTTAAAATTTGATACTGCTATCCTCAGAAGTATGACAACTAGAGTCGATAGAAGACATGGTGTTGTTTCGTTATATTTCGAAATATTTCAAATTGAATATCACACGGTTTTCAAGTTGTCAAATGAAGGGGAAAACCCGACAGAAAATAAACGTTGCCAGCATTTAAATGTCATTCAATTAAACCCTTTTTTAAAGAAGCTTGATAACTGCGTGATATTCAAATTCTAACATTTCAGAATATAACGAAATAACACGCCTTCATTCGACTCGAGTTGACATAAGGGTAGAAATATTAAACTTTAACTAAAACATCGCCCGCCATGTTGTATTGTTAACAACAAAAGTATAATACAATAATGCAACAAGTTGTTATAAAAAAACGTGTTATTTATTTATTTATATAAATCATTTGTTCCACACACCGTTTGGGCATGTGGAACAAATAAATGAAGAAAGACTGACACAGCAATTATACAATAGATACTCGTATATCTCTTCTCATGTGTATAACTATAGAAGCCTCGATACAAGAAGGCAAGAATCCACCGCGAGACAATTAAAATAACCTTGAAACATAATTTTTCTCAAGGATGTTTTAATTGTTGTCATTTGTTTTATCAAACACTGTTTATTCCACTTTATGTAACGTTACATAAAGTGGAATAAATAGTGTTTGATAAAACAAATCACAACGTCTATAAACCTCTACAATATTATTGCCTTAACTATAAATAATATGTTTTAACTCGCGATACCAAAAGCACTAAGTTTATATGTACCTAATAAATATAGCCGTGCAAGGAATCACCCTCTGTTCTATATACCAACTTACAGGACGAATATCATGGCTAAACACTCAGTCACGCGTGGTACTACTATATATAGAGATATTGAACCAACTGAATGACACTGTGGATATATTCTTGGTACCGACTAGAAGTATCAGAAGAATCCTGGCTGATATTCTTCCTAACGAATAAGCTAACGAGAAGCAGCCCCTCTTTGTGTAACATGAAAAATCGACTAAATTAAAAAAAAGTGCAAATTTGAGTGGACCAATGAAAGTGTGGTTGGATCAAGTGAATGAAATTCTGAAAGAAAGAAACGTACAAATTCAGAGAAATCGTAAAAGTATCAGAAGGTGTATAAAGAAACTAAGAATGAGTGTCAAGATAGGAAAGTCTGGCGTTCTGTCCTCTCTGCCTACCTCGACAGGGAGATGTATTATCTAAATCTAAGTAATATAGTACTGTTGAATTTAATATTTATAAGTATTATATATTATACATTTGTTCATACCAACCTTATGACATTATCAAATAGCTATCAAAGATACAAGTATTGTATTACGAAAGAAGTTAATTTTTTTATGCCCCAGGCGTTATAACACCTAGTGACGCCCCTGTCCAATGCTATTGAGATGGTAGAATTCTGAACAGAATTAGTCTAGTGCCATTGACACGAAGACAACAAGATGGTACAAATTCAATTTATAAATTCTGTAGTTGGTCTTATTAGATCGTAGATTGTATTTTCTCACCCTTAATGCAATATAAAAAAATACGAGTGTATATTCCACGCTAAGTCAGAGAAATGAATATTTCATTTATTTTAATCCCCGTTCAAAGACGTTTAAATAATGCCTTTTAAGAAATCGAATCTCAACCTAATTGAACATGGTGACATTTAATTAATTATTTAATTTAATTATTATACAGTTAAACTCCATTTATCAATTTATTTTTTAAGTTCCTTTGCACGTTACAGGTTTCGCTAATTCATACAAAGACCAAACATAACAAGTACAAAAAAAACATTGAGTGTGTATTGTGAATGTGTGGATTTATATTTTTTTAATAATTTCGTACATATTTATTAATTTTGCAATTATTTATTATCATTTATGTTATATTTTACGTGAACGTAGGTGGGGGCTGAAAAATATTTGACGTCCTCGTGGCTGGGCTCACACTCCTAATAGTGGGAGTGTTGGACGTTAGAAAGCACTCATCAATGTATTTAAGTGACTTTGAATATAAAGGATCTTTCAAATTGAGCGTTTTTTTATTATTCTTGGATAAACCACAGATGGCGCCACGAACTTGTCTGCGTCTTGTGACATTTGATAAGTGTAATGTATGACACTTATAAAAATGGAGTCGTATACAATACAACAACGCGTTCAAATTGTTGAATTATTTTATGTATTGTAATCTCCGGAAACGGTGATGTTAATTGGCCACCAAGATCATGTGATCTGACGCCGCTGGACTATTTTCTCTGGGGTTACGCGAAAAGCCAGGTCTATAAGAATGACCCCCGATCAATTTTTGAGCTGAAAGACGAAATTATTCGCGTTATTGGTGAGTTAGAACCGCAATTATGCCAAAATGTCATCGAAAATTTTGACAAAAGAGCGGACACCTGTGGAGGTGCAAGTGGATATTTGGCGGATATTGTTTTTTGTGTTTAAATGTCATACATTATACTTCAATGACCAATAAAAAGTTTTTTGAAATAAAAGCAAATTGTGTGTTTTATTCAAGAATTAAAAAAAATTAATTAAAAAAACCGCTCAATTTGAAAGACCCTTTATATGTATCATATACGAGTATATATGTTTTTATATTTATAATTTTGTTTATTCATGTTAACAATTTTTGTATTTTTCAACCCAATTGGGCCAAGCCTTTATTGAGAAAATAATTAAGGATAAGTATTAAAAATAATAAATAATCTTGATTGGGAAGATGTTATGAGATGGGGCCAGTGTTGATAGCATATCTCTAACAATGTTTTTTTTTTCATTGCCTTAAGATATGCGTGTATATCTAATTTGAGAATAAATTGATACACACTAAAATACGAGTATATACATAACATACATATACCATCACTTCATTTCCCTGTCACGGTAGGTAGAGAGGAGAGAGTGCCAAACATTCTTATCTCGACATACATCTTTAGTCTTTTTTACATCCATACAACTTCTATAATTTATCTGACTTTCTACCTTTTCTTCTTTCATAATATAATTCCCTTGATCCAACCACACTTTCCTTGGCCTTCCTCTCACACACTTTCCCCTCACATTTGTACTATATATCTATTTTGTAAGTCTATTTTCATTCTTACGGTCTTCATGTCCAAACCATGTCAACATCCTCTTCTTCATCTTACTTAACACATCAGCCATTCATTCACATTCCTACCATATAATTTCATTCCTTATTCTATCATACATATATTCTTATCAATGCACGCATTTCTATCAAATTTATTCGGCCCCTTTCAGTCTTTTCCACATCCACGTTTCACTCATATACATCAAAGTAGGCACCACAACACTATTGTGGACTATCATCTTAGCATATTTTGATAAATTCCGGTTCAAGTATATATTATTTAGTGTCCCATTAACTTTGTTTTCTATCGCTACACGCCGTTCGATATCCCTTTTAATTCTTCTATCATCAAAGAAAATACTACCCAAACAGCAGAATTCCTCAGCTTGTTCTAACCTTTGATTAATTCATCCATATATATCGCATTTTCTTTGCCTTTCCCACTTTTCTATCACCTACTATATTTATTTATTTACATATGACAAGAAATCTTATAAATATATTTTTTTTAAATAGCAGGAAATTTAATGTGGACATACATTTTAAATTGATCTAGGTTCATTGCCTTTTATTTGTCGTGTCCCAGTAAACTAGGAGTTTGCCTGTATCTTATTAAGAACATATTATTGTCAATAAACCTTTTATTTATTTATTTAAGCCCCCAGGAGAACGAAGGCATTCTTCTAACTTGGTTTTATAAGCTAAAAAAGATTTAATTAAAAACTTATATGATTTGACTCCAGACGTGGATATTCAAGGTTATGCTTTGAGCTCCTTTTAAAATTCCCAATTCCCTCGATCTAAACGTTTTTTTTCATACGTTATTGACTGTATAACTGTTGAACCTTTCCCTTCCAGTGCTAAAAAAAATGCGCGTTCCGGTGCTATGTAATCAACACACATCAATACACATGTAAAAATGAGCGATTTAAAATCGGAAAAATAAGAATATTCATAGCCAATCGTTTAAATTCATTAAATTTGAGGTCAAAAGTAATAAATGATAATTGAAATTTAATTGCTGAAAACATGAAAAAACATCGGCCGACATTCACAAATCGGGCGAAGTGACCACCTCAAACGAAAGCCCGCCAGCTACTAAGACGGGACTCGGAATTGTGTATGTTGTGTATGTTACATTGTGTATGTTACAGCTCGAAGGAAGAAACAACTGTAAACTGAGATTCTATTTCTTGCGTTCGCATATACCGAAGTAGAGCGAGAGTGAGACGTGAATAGCGTCACTTCCTCACCCATAGCGGTTTTTTAGAATTAATATACCTACGTCACACACCGTTTGATTGTATTGGTGAATTTATTCCCGATTTTCACAAAATATCTCTGATGTGGCCGATAAGCGCTAATTATTATTAATATTATTTTTTCATTCACTGCATAAATGTACTACAGAAGAATATCTAAAATCTGAACCCAGTATTTATTATATTTATAGAGATATTAAAGTTTTTAGATGCAATGTGTACACATCACAGGGAAGGAATGGCTAAAGAAGAAGGGTCCAATTCAATAAATACTCGTACATGTTATTGGTTCATTTGAAATATGACAGAAAGGAGGGTATGAAGCAGAGGTCTGAAGGTTAACTGGAATGGTAAAATCAGCTATGACAAGTCACACAAAAATATATATTAACCGGTCTACCATATATTCAAAAGAACCAAAATACGTCTAGATTAGCACTTTCCAAAGTGGGCGATAACGCCCCTTAAGGGATGCTGGAATGATCCAAAGGCACTAATAGCCTCGGATGTAATTGGGGGTGTTGAATAAAAATAAGGGGGTGGTGGAAATATAAAAAAAGAAGAGAAGATAGGAAAAAATTGAAAAATCATTCGTACATGTTTCATATGTTATGTATTGTAACATACAGTTCAAATCGTTGTGATGACTTTATTTTCCAAAGAAACATACAAAATGCAAGTTATAACCGATTAGTGGTCAAGTCCGCCGATAGGTCTTAACAAGCAAGTGTTGGCAGGCAAGCGTATCGCGCATTGTCAGGAAGTCCAGCATGCATCGGCAGAAATATCGGCAGTGTGTGTAATGACTTGTTTACAATCATTTATCATCATCGTCCTGCCAGGTAGCTCATGACTGAGTATTGTGACTCCCACTATAGCCTCCGACGATTCCCTTCTCATACAACCTTTTCTCCTATCAAATTTGTGTTCCACTGTTACTTAAGTCTATTTGGCTGAATTTTTAGCTCACATCGGGTCTTGGCCTCCATCAATCTTCGTCTCCAACTCCTCCTGATTCCCGCCGCGGCCCTATAATCTGTAACTTGTAGTAGTTGGGCCGCGTACTTTTTCACCTCATCCTCCCATCGCAGCCTAGGTCTATCGACCTTTCTTCTTCCGCCCGAATGTCCCTCAAGGATCCTCTTAGGTACCCGTGATGACGGCATTCTCTGCACATGTCTAGCCCATCTTAGCCTGCTCAGTCTGGCATGTACAGAGAGCCTGGAAGCTTTATATATGTTATACAGCTCAGCGTTGTATCTTATTCTCCAGGTTTCGCCATCGTTCACGGGTTCCAGGATTTTACGTAACACTCTCCTCTCAAATGTGTCTTGCTGTCATCGTCTACGCTTCGTACCTATATGTCCTACTGTCCTAATTATGGTCTTGTATAGGGTGATTTTTGTTTTACTGTGGACACTTCTTGATTTAAGCACTGGGAGAAAAGGGAAGAATGTTTTGTTTCCTGTTGCAATCCTCCGTTTGATCTCTATGTGTTCTTCATTTTCCTTAGTTATGGTAGATCCCAGGAAGGTAAAGTCATCAACTACCTCGAAGTTACATCTATCTTGAAACTGAGTGCTGTGTTGAGGGCTTCTAGATTGTTTATAATATACGAGTACATACCAAACATATATTAAATTTAAACACACATAATTTATAAACATAAAATTATTTTATACAATTATTTTGTAATTATTAGATTAAAACTTTCAATAAAAAAACAACAATGATATCTTAGTCAATTACATATTTGCCATTATTTGTAGTGACTTTTTAAAATTTATCAAGTAGCTCTTCGATACCTTTTGAGCAGAATTCCACTGGTTTTGGTGTGAAAAACTTTTCAACAAATCTCATTCTCGAATCATCAAAGCATTTTGCAGTAATCGAAACAGATGAAAATCGGATAGTGCAAGGTCAGGTGAGTATGGTGGATGGGGTAGAACAGACCAGCCAAGCTCCAATTTTTTTCCTGTGTTACTTTTGCTTTATAGTCTCGTGTTGTCATGAAGGTGAACAACATTTTTCCAACTGACGAGCGAAGAGCTCTTTTTAATCAAAATTTAATGGGCACGCTGTAGTTGTTGGACGAATATATACTTTCAATCCCTCAATTTCACTGTTCACTGGGTGGTAATTTATTGTTTGAATCGGATGTGTAACATGTCACTATCGTGATAAGATTGAGGGATACTTTTTTACTCCAAATGTGTAACATGTCACTATCGTGATAAGATTGAGGGATACTTGTTTATTCCAAATGTGTAACATGTCACTATCGTGATAAGATTGAGGGATACTTTTTTACTCCAAATGTGTAACATGTCACTATCGTGATAAGATTGAGGGATACTTGTTTACTCCAAATGTGTAACATGTCACTATCGTGATAAGATTGAGGGATACTTGTTTACTCCAAATGTGTAACATGTCACTATCGTGATAAGATTGAGGGATACTTGTTTACTCCAAATGTGTAACATGTCACTATCGTGATAAGATTGAGGGATACTTGTTTACTCCAAATGTGTAACATGTCACTATCGTGATAAGATTGAGGGATACTTGCTGTTTACTCCAAATAGGTAAACACTTGTCAAGTATGACCAGTCATTGTGATCAGTAATGAACCATTACAATTTTTTCCCCAATATTAAAAATTATTTATGGCTCAACACAATATAACTACATCTTTATTGTATTTTTATGTTGGTTTAAAATGAATTTTTGTGATTGTGCTATTAATTTTAAGTATTTGAATCAACTTAGCTTACGTGGATTTGTTTCCATGCTATCTAAAAGACACTGACTGTTATGTCGTGGATTAAATAAATAAAAATAAATATAATATTTATAGTTAAGCCATGAACATTGTGGAAGTTTAACTTTTCCCTTCCTGTGCTAAAAAAATCCGCGCGTTCCGGTGCTGTGTATTCAATACACATGTAAAAATGAGCTATTTAAAATCGAAAAAATAAGAATATTCAAAGCCAATCGTTTAAATTAATTAAATTTGAAGTCAAAAGTGATAATAATTGAAATTTAATTGCTGAACCAATGAAAAAAAAACATCGGCCGACATTCACAAAACGAGCGAAGAGACCACCTCAAATGGATGCCCGCGAGCTACTGAAGCGAGATAAGCGAGCGAACTGAGATTCTATTTCTTGCGTTCCTATATACCGAAGTAGAGTGAGAGTGAGACGTGAATAGCGTCGCTTCTCACCCATAGCGTTTTTTTTAGAATTAATATACCTACGTCACAGACTGGCACACGTTTGATTGTATTGGTGAATTTATTCCCGATTTTCACAAAATATCTCTGATTTGCCCGATAAGTGCTAATTATTATTAATATTATTTTTTCATTCAATGCGTAAATGTATTACGGAGGAATACCTAAAATCTGAACCCAGTATTTATTATATTTATAGAGATATTAAAGTTTTTAGAAGCAATGTGTGCTAGTTACACATCACAGGACAGGAAGGGTTAAAGACATTGTAATTTTTTTTATCAAACACTGTTTATTTCACTTTTTATAACGGTATAACCCTACCGATTTCAAGGTTTTCACCTAATCATCAGGGGATGTCGTGATTGTGCTCCCCTAATGATGAGGTGAAAGCCTTGAAACCGGTAGGATTATACCGTTACAAAAAGTGAAATAAACAGTGTTTGATAAAGCAAATTACAAAAAATATAAAAAATAAAAAAATTTAACTATCTGCTATTATGCTAACGAGTACCTACCTATCATACATAAAATATGTAAGAATAGATATTGCAAATCGCACAAATCGAGGTACAACATTGGTAGGTACAGTAGACCCTCGTGAATGTAATCCGAGAGTCGAGGTTTCCAGTTACGTCGTTTGCTCCTCCCTCCCTCCCCACGTATCTCACTCCACAGCCGTCCGACCAATCAGCGAGCTGGAATCCGCACTCTGTTGGGAAATGTCAATAAGACTGGGTTCAAGCTGGAACGGGCGAGAAATAAAGGCATGAAATCTCAAAATAAAATTAAAATCTTAAATAATTTCGTCTCTTACGAGAAAACGATGACGAACCGGATCTTCCAATCCGAGGGTTGCTGTTTCTATTCTCGTTGGTAACAAGATTAAAAACAAAATAGTTTCAGCTTGGTAATTTCTTCAAGTTTGTTTAACCTTTTCTGGTTGGCTGGAAGAGATTGCCACAAGGCAATAAACTCGCCGTGATGTAATCTATAAAACGAAAGTGTAATACAATAATACAATACTTTTCAAAAATGCACATCTGTTAACAGTATTTTTGTACCAACTTTGTTTTTTTTTAGTAAAACGTGGAAAAAGGCCCAAATAAAGCTGTAGAAATGCGTGCACTTAGAAAAATACACTGGGTGACAATATGTGACTGAATGTAGTGATAAGGAACGAATGTGAACTTAAGGCTGATGTGTTGAATAAGATGAAAAAGAGCACTCTGAGATGGTTTGGACATGTAAAACGAATGAATGAAGAAAGACTAACAAAACAAATATATAGTACAAATGTGAGTGAAAGGCTTGGTAGAGAAAGACCAAGGAAATAAGGAAATGGTTGAATCAAGTGAATGATTTGAAAGAAAGAAATCTAAGAAGTAAAAGCTATCGTAGGAGCTGTATGAGAATGTGAATGAATGTGGAAGAGGCGAAATATGTGTTTCAAGACACGATTATCTGACCCTCTATATCCTTCATGGCTACCTTGACAGGAAAATGTCGTGATGGTATTTTTTAATGTATCTTAAATTATTTCATCTCATAAAAAATCGATGAGTACCTTCGTGGCCTTGTTGGTAAGACGCTTGTCTTTCAACCCGGAGGTTGCGGGTTTAATTCCCTTAGGTACTTAAGACTTGTTTAATTTCTTGCTGGTTGGCTGGAAGAGATTACCACATGTATACACATAAACTTACCAGGTTTTATTGTATAAAATGAAAGTGTGATATAAGTTAGTAATACAATGCAAGGTTTTTTTAAGTGTATATTATTGACGACCTCCGTGACCTAGTCTTCCAATCCGAGGGTTATAGTTTGGAATTTGATTTCCACTTAACCCTTCCTGTCCTGTGATGTGTAACTAGTACACATTGCTTCTAAACACTTTAATATCTCTATAAATATAATAAATACTGGCTTCAGATTTTAGGTATTCCTCCGTAATACATTTACACATTGAATGAAAAAAATAATATTAATAATAATTAGCACTTATTAAACAATGCGTCAAACATAGACAATATTATAAATTGTCTTTGGACAAGTCTTTCGATTGTCGATCAAGGAAGTTCCAATGTTTGGACCGTGGATGCTGCCAAGTGGCTTTGGTGTATTTGTGTTCACAAGTTCGTGCTCAATTTTAGAAATGTGTTATTAATCTCTGAATAGAAGTGCATTGGACTTCCATGCGGCAGGTCGTCAGTTCATAGCCCGCGCTGTGCTATTCTCCTCAAACGGCACAGCATTTTTTTCCCGCTTAGTATTCGATGGTATAATTTTATTTTTATTTATTTTTTATTTTTATTTTATTAGGAAAACATACAGTGTTTATGTCGGTATTATTACTGATATCTATGGGTGTCGAAACACCATTTAACAGTTTTCGCATATGGTTTCAATATGTACACTTAATTATGTTAGGAGATTGGTAAGAAGGTAGTAGGTAGGCTTTAAGTAATGCTGAAAATTGTTAACCAGGAGACAGTCAGGGATGAGACAGTCAGAGATCCACACCAAACCAGTTCCCGCATATGCGCAATCTAATCGAGTTCGTAGAAGAGTTAAATAAATCGAATTCCGGGAAGTCTTCCAGGTTGTTTACGAAGTTAGATGCTCTTACAAAGAATGAATTTTGTCTGCATTTGGTCGCACTAAAGGGGATGTTCAGCCATTTAGTATGTCTTGCGGAGATTCTGGGGACGTTGAGGTTTATGTTTGAGAGTAATTCTGGGGCATCAATGTGATATTGTGCTATTTTCGTTAATAATATAATATCGGCTAATTTCCGTCTTTCGCGAAGTGGTAGGAGGTAATGATAGCTATGCCTTCATATTTATTCTTTAAAAAAAGAGAAAAAAAAATATGCCGATTTTACTATTGTTTCACCTCTGGTGTGCTATCGGATGCAGTACAGCGGTGTGGCCGGTGAGTTTGCTGGTGTGCAGCGGATCACTCATTTAAAGGAAAAAACACTCCAGCTAAATCGATGTCGGAATAGCGAGGGGATCCTCGACTACAAGGCCCAGCAATGATAATGATCAATAACAGATAGTGCAAATGGAAGTGGAAGGCGTGTGAGAGGAAGATGTAGGAAATTGTGGTTGAATCAAGTGTATATTATTCTGAAAGAAAGATCCATAGAAAGTCATAGAAATCGTAAAAGTTGTATGATAAGGTGCATGAAGAAGAGGCTAATGATGTGTGTCGAAATAGGAGTCTGGCGCGTCGTTCTCTGTGCCTACCCCGTTTTCATTCCGCCTTCTTTAATACATTGACAGTCCATATTTGTTTCTTAGCGTACGCATCTTCACGGGATGGATTCATGTTACTTTTATCCATTTTCTGCCAAGTCCAAATTTCACACCCATACATGAAGGTGGCTACCAACATGTAGAAATAAAATATTCGGTGGTTCCGAAAATAATGGCCGATTTTAATGTTATACAATTTCGAACGATTTTTACTAAGAAATATTTATTTATTTATTTAACACTTTTATTGTAAATACAATCTGACGGGATTATTGCCAGGCGGCAATCTCTTCCAACCAGTAGCGGCTGGCTCATTCGTGCGCCGAACTAATAAATGTATATAACAATAAACACCTAAATCACCTAACTGCAGCAAAATTATTCTATTGCGAAAAATTTACTGAGTACTATATGAGTCAAAATTTCTCGAACATGATTTTGTTTTGACGGTAAAAACATACGATTTTTTAAATAAAGTTCAATTAAAAGGTGAACTCGTGCAATTTATGCTCGCGACGATTTTGTCAATGCTGATGGCGCTTTGTCTATTTTACAACTTTTTTATAATACTGGTTTACTAGAAGATTTTTCTCAGACTGTAAAGTTAATTAAACTCGTATGCACTATTCCAATGACTTCTGTTGAGAGTGAAAGGTGTTTCTCTACGTTAAAAAGGATAAAATCATTTTTGAGAAATGCGATGAGCCAGGACAGGACAGGACAGGGCAGACTGAACGCTTTACTAGTATCAATATTAAGCATCAAAAAAGAGCTAATTCAGTCTATACCTGATTTCAACAAAAGGGTCATTGAGGTCTTCGCTAAACAAAAAGAGCGGAGAATAGAACTTCTTTATAAATAGGTATGTAATATATTTTTTTCTTTATATTATTTGGTATTTGGATACCTACTCTGGTGAACCCCCAATTATTTTGATCACCGGCCGCCACTGCTTTCAACCAACCAGACAAAAGCAAATGAAGCAAGTTACATAGTCGCAAAAAAAACATTCAAATGACTATCCATCATCGCGAAATTCATGAATACATACGTGAGCATATGCCCACAGACGCCTCAAAGACGGGCAATCCCTCAAACATTCATTTTCATAAACAGTGAGATATCATCAATCAAAGGAAAAAGAAGGGATGGTGAAGAGAAAAGGAAAAAATCAGAAATGAAACACGTTACATTACTGACTAAAAATTAAGTTTTTTCAGTCACTTCTTAAAGCATGCCAATGACGGAGCGAGTCTAACATTGGTTTTTAACTGATTCCAGAGTCTCACTGCATGGACAGTAAAGGACGACGTAAAAAAAGAAGAGCGTTGAACAGGAAAGGCTACTAAACAATCTCTGTTTGAGCGGAGCGTTAGTCTATGATCGGAAAGACGCTGAAAGTTTTCGACGTGATAAGAGGGGGTGGCGGGACAGTTAAGGAGTTTATACAATAGATACTGTATGTGAATTTTGCACATATTTCTAGCATTTAACCAGTTCAATGCATTTTGGTATGAAGTTACATTTAGCATTCAACCAGTTCAATGCATTTTGGT
The DNA here is from genome assembly GCA_949825065.1 of Odontocerum albicorne. Lineage (NCBI taxonomy): Eukaryota > Metazoa > Arthropoda > Insecta > Trichoptera > Odontoceridae > Odontocerum > Odontocerum albicorne. Next base: position 13,856,251 of record OX463865.1, read on the forward strand.
ATGAAGTGAAGGTATGATGTCTCACTGCATGGACAGTAAAAGACGACGTAAAAAAAGAAGAGCGGTGAACAGGAAATGTGTATAATAAACAATATCTGTTTGAGCGTAACGCTAGTCTATGACCGTAAAGACGCTGAAAATTTTCGACGTGATAAGAGGGGGTGGCGGGACAGTTAATGATATTATACAATAGAGACAGTATGTGAATTTGGCATATAGTTCTAACGTTCAACAAGTTCAATGCCTTCTGGTATTAAGTTATATGATCGTACTTTCGTAGTAGTAAATATATGTCACTTTGAAAGTTAGTAGTAAAAACATATATCACTTTGAAAGTTAGTAGTAAATATACGAGTACATCACTTTGAAAGTTAGTAGTAAATATACTCGTATATCACTTTGAAAGTTAAGACTCTGTTATATTTATTTATTGAGTAAGGCATTTAATTTGTGTTAGTTTAATCCTTCAGAAATAGGATTGAAAAGAGAAAAATTAACACTTAAAATCCAATTTAAATCAAGACAACCTTTTCCAGCGTCCGACTTGTTTTTGAGTTCTTATTTTTGTGAAGGATTCACTAAAATTGCTATATCGATGTATGATAAATATTATGAATATTGTAACGTAACTTTGTATATTTATTTTAAATACTTTCATCTTTTAGTTTAGTATGGTAACTCGGTCAAAATTATCCTTTGTCGAGAGCTACATCACACTCCTTACACGTGTATCGAGTCTCACTTCTCTTCTTGCGCTTAGCACATACCTTGCAAGTACTGTAGGTTTTTTTTATGAAATACATATCAACACTCTTTCTTGTTCTTCCCAGTATCATGTCAGGTCCCCTCAACGTTGAATAGCACCTGAGAGTAGGCTTTCCTGGGGAGGGATATCCAGAAAAGTTTCCCCTTGCTTTCTCTGGAGGATTTTCTGTTGGGGTTACCTTCCCTTAGCTAGGTGGATCCAATTTTATGACGCTGGAAACTCGCCATTCGTCCACTCCAAAGATTCCCAAAGTGGTCTATATGGACCCCCAAGGGTCGATTTCGACTTGCAGGGGGTCTATGTCAGCGAGAAAAGAAATTGGGGGTGCACGAGATGTAAATAAGGGTCCACGTGAGCGGATCCCATTTAAGCAGAACATCATTAATATTTAGACGTTCCGTAAATGTCTTATGTTATTACACCTAACACAGATTGTGTGTACATAATATTTATATTAGACATAGAAAATACTTATAATAAAGAAATCGAATGCAAATCACTGAACGTGGATATTTAAGACTATACCTCACTAATTTGAAGCCAAATATTGAACCATTGCTATCAGAGCATCAGGTCCATCCCTCTCATTAACGGTATTATTTTATATAAGAATTTCACTAGGCTTTGATTTGTTTCGTTCCAAAGCCAAATACGTGATATTTTCGACGTAATAAGAGGGGGTGGCGGGACAGTTAATGATATTTAACAATATAGACAGTACGTGAATTTGGCATATATTTCTAACGTTCAACAAGTTCAATGCATTTTCAATGCATTGCATTTTGTGTCTTTTCAATAAAGGTATGAATAAAAATTGTATTGTACATGTTTTTCTTTTTTTTTAAATTGTCTACAAAACACCTTATCAAGGTGAACAGCACTGTGTCAACTGTCAAAAACACATTTGAAATTAATAAGTTTAGGAAAATTCAATATTAGGCAGGCAGGGGTCTACGGAAAACAAAAAAATCGCCAAGCGGTCTACGGGGCGAAAAAGTTTGGGAAATTGTGGTCCACTCTCTATCTGCTAAGCCACTGATGGAAATGCCAGTGGTCACATTGGCCGGGGTTCGCGGGGCCTGAGAGACCACTCGTGGACGCTAAAGAGTTGGACTTGGTAATAGTGTTTTACTGGTGACATTGCAACGTGGCGCATTACGTCATTTTGTAGAAGTATACTTTGCAGCCAAGCATATTCCATCGTAGCCCTACTACCCATTGGAATCTCTTTAGACACCTTTTTTGACAATCTGTTTGGAGGATCCTGCAAATTCTTTATTTTATTTGCACCCGGAGACTGGACTCGGTCCCCGGAATCAAATCTTCAAGAATCGAACACTTCACTGTAGATTGAGAAGGGGATATCAAAATCTTCATCATAAATCAATTTATGTACATTTCTACTATCTAGGGTTGTCCATGTTAGAAATCCGAAACGTATCAGTCACGTGAAAACACGGAACCGGGACTCAACGCAAATCTTGATTATAACAAAGTGTCAAATGTATTTTTTTTTGTATGAATTTAAACATTGGCATTATGCATCTCAAATAACACGCAATGTTAATCAAAACATGGAGTAAATGAACCACTCCTAAACTAAAAGTGCGGATGTTGGATACGTAAGTCTTATACTCAAGAAAATGTAGCATGGATACGTAAGTCTTATACTCAAGAAAATGTAGCAAAGGGATGGGGTAAAATCGTTTTTTTATAAATCGAAAATTTTTTTTTCTCTAAACTGACGTTTTAATTCCTAATTTTCATTATACTGACTTTCTAATGTATTGAATGATTTGTATCTATCTTTAAATAGGCCAAGATCCACTATGAAGTAATACTTATTACTAACATTTAATTTTATGTATAAAAACATCGAAAATTCAACTATCGTATACCCCATCCCTAGCCAATGCAGACTAACGTAGTGACTTTTGACAAACGTCGCCAAATATTATTTGATTTTAACAAACTGACGTATTTTTGCTAATTTGTAACAAGATGTATTAATTTGTCATTATTGTTAGTTTTATGTAATGTATTTACCTAAATAACTTGCTATTTATTAGTATCGAGGCTTATATTAAAGTTGATCAAATAATTTCGAACTTTCAGGATGAATGACGAGTGGAAAAGATTTGTGTGAGCTCGTGAGTGTGGGTTTCTTCTTGTTGTTTTAATTTTGGTTGTTTTTGTATTTGTGTTTCTGTGTATTTTTTGTTTTAATTTTAATTTTTATTCTTATGATTGTGTGCGGTATATTGTGGGATGAATATTTTTGGTCTTTCTGGAGTGATGATGTGTGAGGAGTTGAATTTCGCAAGATGTTTCCAGTTGTAGTTGAGTGTCACTGTCAGGTTGATGAGAGCGTGCAACGGGGTTTTGTTTTTGTGTAATCAAAAATCGGAAAGAAGTATCGATTTATTTTTCTCATGCTAAATATCCTCAGTGAGATACAGGCAAAAGCCTAGTTTACTGGGGATACGACAAATAAAAGGCAACAAACCCAGATCCATTAAAATTGTATGTCCAAATCAAATTACCTGTTGTTTTTTCGCAAATTGTGTATATTTCTTGTCATGTGTAATAATAAATAAATAAATAAAAATTAAAATTACTGAACGTTGTTACAAGGTTGTATTGGGGAAAATTTGTGAAACGTCACAGGGACCATGCTAAATTTTCTTTAATATAACTATGAAGATGGTCGAGGACGTCCTGCTACTGTTGATTAACGACGAATCGAAAGCTTTATTAGAAGAAAAAACGCAACAAACGGTACGAAAAATGGCAAAAGAATTTAGTGTTACAGTTGCTACATTTTCAATACATTTAAAGTAAATAAGAAATGTGAAAACCTGGATATGTGGGTTCTACATAAACTTAATAAATAATAATCAAAAAATGTCGCACCGAAGTATGGTCTTTGTCGCTGTTGTGTAACCTTGATGATTCATTTCTCAATCGTGTTGTGACATGCGACGAGAAATGGATCCTTTATGATCAACGCAATGGCTCGATCACGATGTAACACCAAAGCATTTAGCAAAAGCAAATTGGCAATAAAAGAAGATAATGTTTACTCTATGGTGGTCTGCGATCGGTGTTATTCATAACAATTTTCTCGACCAGGGCCAATATATTGCTATCCAGTTACACAGTGAAAAATTGAAAGCTATATGCCAAAAACTAAGCGACAAACAACCAGCACTTATTAATCGAAGAGGAGCTATCTTGGTTTACGACAATACACGACAATTGACCATTCAAAAAAATTACCTTATCCGCATTACTCACCCGATCTATCGCCAACCGATTTTCACCTTTTCAAGCTCCTCGATAACTATTTACGACAGAAAAAATGCAATAACGAGAAGCAGACGATCTCTGTGGCCTAGATGATTAGATACTTGTCTTATAATCTTGTTTAGGGTTCGATCGCCGTTGACACTCTGATTTAAAAAGAAATACAGTTTGTTTTTCACTTAAGGCCCCTTGAACATCTTTCTGGTTGGTTCGAAAAGATTGCCATGTAGCAATAAGAATACCCTGCAGAACTTGCAAGGTGTGTGCTAAGTACAAGAAGAGAAGTGAGACCCGGTACATGTGTATGATGTGTGATGTAACTCTCCGTAAAGGAGAATGTTGGCAGCATTATGATACTTAACTAAATTATTACAATATTTTCAATAATTTTATAATAGTTAATAAAGTGAATTTACTCTAAAATTATGTTTGATTGAATTTTATGATTGAAATGGACCATTATTTTCGGAACAACCTATTACATTCAAATAAGCTTAAATATTTTGGTATTTCTTTGTATACAGAAATAGAAAAAGAAAAAATGTCTCTCTGTATATAAGTATTTGTACAGCGCGGTGTATTGTTACAAAGATCTGTCACAAGTGTGGATAGAGACGCGCCTGTACCATGAACAGTCTTCTTGGATGAGTGCATCTGCAGAATGTTGAACATACTACGAGACAAAGGTGCTTCCTGGCCAACACCAGAAATGGATACTGTGAAGAAACGTTTATAAAATATATGATTTTATCATCGATGAACCAAATTTTGAAAAAAGATAAAGTTTAAATAATATAATAATATTTATAACGAGATTGTATTACACTTTCATTGTATACAATACAACCTGGCAGGTGTATTGCCATGTGGCAATCTCTTCCAACCAACCAGAAAAATGTCAAAGAGGCCTTAATTGAAAACCAGACTGGAATCATTAAAAAAAATCTGGGTATTTGTGGAGAACCACATCACACTCCTTGCACATGTACCGGGTCTCACTTATCTTCTTGTACTTACCACCCACCTTGCAAGTTCTGCAGGGTTTTCTTATTCCTATATATCAATCTTTGCCAACCAACCGAAAAGATGTTCAAGAGGCCTTAACTGAAAACCAGACTGTAATATATTTTTTTTAAATCTGGGTTCTAGCGGGTTTTAAACCCACAACCTCCGGGCTGAGAAATAGGCGTCTTACCAACTAGGCCACGGAGATGTGTGAATGTAAAAAAACACGAGTTATAAAAGACTAGATGAAAAAGGTAAAAGGATCTATATACTGTCCATATTGATTTTCTAGCTTGTATAAGAATAGTTAACAATGATATGTGCACCTGAAATATGGAAGCTTAAAGAAACAAGTCGAACAAGTTCATGAGTACTAGTTACACATCACGGGGAAGGAAGGGTTAATAAATTAATAACTCTTTAATCATCTGAGAAAAACTACGTATGTAAATGGCAGAATTCCTTTTCAGAAGGGCGTGTTCGGTAGACGACATTGTATTCGGCTTAATTGAAAAATCTATCGGGCTTAGAATCATCGGAGTAGATCCGATCCGTGTTTTATATTTTTTACTTCCCTCTTTTTTTCTTGCACATATAAGTTGATGGGCCGCACACACAATGAAACAATTAGACGGAACGTTGTTTATAATTATTATAAACATGTACAAAAGTTTGAAAACTACAGAACTTTAAGGGGTAATTTTATAAATCAGTGGATTGGCCACGATACAAATTGGCATAATTGAAGGGTAGTTGACACGCCGATCTGCAGGGGTGTGCAGAGACAACAGGGGGTTAAACAAAGGCTTTTGAATATTACTGAAACGAAGAATACATCAGGGGGAAATACTAAGCACGTTATTAAGTTACTTAACGTCAGACAGTTTTCGATCTCCACTGGATGTCCGAGTTAAGTGACCACTTAACTTCATACAAAGACATTTCCATTTCTCACTCGAATCTCAAAGCTTGCCTAGAGGCACTATTGTCAACTTGGCAACGAATTAGCACCACCAATGACACATGGTGTATGTGTCAATAACATCAGCTACGCAGATGATACGATTGTTCTGGCAGACAGTATTGACGACCTGCTTATAGATAAAATTAATGAATCCGGTGCGAGGCTGGGGCTGAACATGAACGTGAGTAAAACTAAGTTTATGGTGTTTGGCCGGCAGGATCACGCAGGAGACGTCTAACATTGAAAGGTGCTGATATAGAGAGAGTGGAAACATTTAAATACCTCGGAAGTATCCTAGTGGAAGACCTCGACCCAGAAACCGAAGTCAAGTGCAGAATTGAATCATCTCGTGCGGCTTTTAATAAAATGAGAAGCGTATTCTGCGATGATAATCTAAACTTGAAACTTCGACAACGGTTAGTTGTCCATGGTAGTTTTTTGAGTAAAAATTATGAAATTTCCGTCCATTATTAAGAAATGTATTTACATATTTCGCATAATTGGACATTTTCTATAATCATTAACGTCAATGCGTTTCTATCAAACATTTGTCATTACTCATTGATAATTTTATTTTCGTACGGAAAATTGGTTTTTGGTAGTCAAAATTCATTCAAGCTGATAAATACTGACGCAAAAGAATGAAATATCGCAAAACTAGAGGTTTCAGAACAAAAACACGTTGAACAAATAATAATTCTGTCGTAATTTTGTACATACATTCGTAAACTTGGTCGTCAATAATAGTTTTTCGAGTAAAAAGTATCAGATTTCAGTGTATTACTTATAAATGTCTACATATTTAGCAGATTTCGACATTTTATATCATTAATAACGTCAATGCGTTTCTATCATACATTTGCCTTGATTCATTGATAATTCTAGCATTTATGTACGAAAAAATGTTTTTTGGTTATCAAAATTCATTCAAGCTGAAAAATATTGAAGCAAAATATTGAAATATCGCAAACTTAGAGACTTTTGGACCAAAAATATGAAAACACAAACAACAAACAATATTTCTGTGGAGATTTTGTACATATATTCGTAAACTTGTCGAAAAGTGTGAAATTTCTGTATTTTATTAAAAAATGTTCATACATCTTTAGGAGGTTATAAAGTTTTATATCACAATCAATGTCAATGCATTACTACTACTCTTTTGTCCTGATTCATTATAATTCTAGCATATTTGTAAAAAAAAATGGTATTTTGCAACTCAAAAGTAGTAAACTTAAACTTTTTTGCTTGAAAATATTGACGCAAAACATTGAAATTAAGCAAAATTAGACGTTTGGGATGAAAACCATGAAAGCACGTCGAACAAATAATAATTCTGTGGTGATTTTGTACATATAATCTTAAACTTGGTCGTCAATGGCAGTTTTTCGAGTGAAAAGTGTGTTATTGGCCAGTTATATCACTGAAAGAGAAGACCCTGCAATAGCAAATTCCTACGCGACGTCAATCCAAGAATTAGGGGCATCCACTACTGCTACCATCCCTGAAATACCTGCTGCGACAGAAGAAACTCTAGAATCAGTTACAACATCAGAATCTTCAGCTGTGACTACTGCAAACCCCAAATCGAGCACGGTAACGACATTAACTACTTAAAACTCAGAAACAGCTAATCCAACTCCCGGATCATCTATATCCTTCACGGACATTTCGCCGCCACCAAAATCAGTTGCGCCCAGATCAAACCGGAAAAGCAAAAAATCAGAAATACTTACAAGCTCACCCTATAAGCAACAACTTCTCGAAGAAGCAAACCGAAAAAGAAAGCTAGAGTGCAGTAAACAAAATTAACAGAAAGGCGAAGGTCAGAAACTATGTCAGAAAATCAACACCAAAGAAAAAAACGTGGAGCTGCCCAGGATGCAAGGAAGTCTATAAGGAACCAATTTCCAAAGATTGGATAGAGTGTATAATGTGCACTCAGTGGTGGCATGAAAAATGTACCGCTTATTCCGGAGTTGGTCCGTACAAATGTGATCTCTGTGCCAAGGTGTCCCATGCGCACATTGCGCATTCTTAGGTTTCCAAGTGCGCACTCTTAACTACCTGTATATGTAAGAGTGCGCAACTGAACCTTTAGATTTAATGATTTTAGTCGTTAAGTGCTTAAATTTTACTTTGTTTTTGTATGCAGTTATGTTAATAAGAGATGGTTTAATATGAATAAAGAAAGTTATTTTTTATAAAAATATTCGTTTTGTTGATATCTTAAGTCAAACCTTAAGTGCGCACTCTTGGAGCACTCTACCCTACATTTTTGTCCTGATTTAATATAATTCTAGCATATTTGTACGAAAAATTGACATTTTCTAAGTCAAAAGTATTAAACTTAATTTTTGCTTGAAAATATTGACGCAAAATATTGAAATTTAGCAAAATTAGACGTTTGGGACGAAAACCATGAAAACACGTGGAACAAATAATCATTCTGTGGTGATTTTGTACATATAATCTTAAACTTGGTCGTCAATGGTAGTTTTTCGAGTGAAATTTCTGTATATTATTAACAAATGTTCATACATATTTAGGAGGTTATAAAGTTTTATATCACAATCAATGTCAATGCGTTTCTACTACACTTTTGTCCTGATTCATTACAACTCTAGCATATGTGTACGAACAATTGGTATTTTGTAGGTCAAAAGTAATAAAATTCATTTATGTCTGAAAAAAATGACCCAAAATATTGAAATTTAGCAAAATTAGACATTTGGGACGAAAAACACGAAAATACTTGGACCAAATTCGATTGTCAATGACAGTTTTTCGAGTGAAAAGTGTAACTAATTTTCATACATAAATATGTAAATATAAAAATAAAACGTCATGACCTCCTATTTAGGAGGTCATGACGTTTTATATCACAATTAACGTCAATGCGTTTTTACTAAACTTTAGTCTTGAATCATTCAAACATTTTTGTTCAATTTGAAAAATACTGACGCAAAAGATTGAAATATCGCAAAATTTGAGGTTTGGGACCAAAAAGACCAAAACACGTGGAACAAATAATAATTCTGTGGGGATTTTGTACATATATTCGTTAACTTTGACATCAATGGCAGTTTTTCGAGTGAAAAATAAGAAATTTCCGTACATTACTAATAAATATTCAGACACATTAGAATGTTTTGACATTTTATATCATAATTAACGCAAATACGTTTCTAACACACATTTATCTTGATTAATTTATAACCTACTTTTAGTTTTTTTACATTCTTCTTGTGGCAATCTCTTCACCCTGCTACTTTTCACTGTGAGCCGAAATCTCCGAGCAATGAGCGGAAGCCATTTACCTATTTCTACAGCCTTTGTACTGGTGCCGTACATTTACTAATTGCAAGACTGACAGATGGCACATATGAAATTTTTAGACCTGATAATCTTATTTTGTAAAATTTGGACTCCTTTGAGGCTTTCCTTTTTTTTTCTTTCTTGCTGATAGTTAACCTGAGGTGCTATATGTGGGCTTACTTTTTATTTTGTTTTCTGCCATACCTTTTTTGTTTTTTTATTTATTCTTTAATCTAGATATACGGGGGTGTGGGATGGAATCCACCCGATGCCCTTGCGGTCGGGCTCACCCTACATTAATGGGGTGTATCTCGGCCTGGGGAATGATTTTGGGATGAGCCCGCACCTTTTAATGTCTTCTCTCTTGAATGTATTTTTTTTTGTCATCTATTTATTTTCTGTGTTTTTTTTATCTTCTTGTTCAAGGGTGTGGGCTAAAAACCATCTGGTGTCCCCGTGGCTGGGCTCGCTCTATATTGGTGGGGTGTATCTTGGCCGGAGGGGTGTTATTAGATGAGCCTAGACCTTTTGATAGCTTCTGTTTTTTTTATGTTTTTCTTTTTAATGTGTTCTTGAAATGTGTCTAAATGTATTATGTACATACTATGTTGCTATCAATAAACCTGTATTTATTTATTATTTATATAAAAAAAATGGTACGAAATTTAAATCCGGCGCTCTTAATGGGACAACCTGTAAAATAAATTAAAAATAAATATACCTATATGGTATCGAATAAAAAAAAATTGGGTGCGATTAAAAAAAAACAGCCACAAAGTGAATCTTTTATCGCGTATTCAAAAATGTATGTAGTAAATGTGAAAGTACGCACTTCGAGGGATCACTGTATGTTATTTTTTATTGTACGAAAAAATTAAGTTGTCTTTTAATTAAATACGAGTACATTGCCCCTTAGTTTAGCGATGAAATCACCTGTAAAATCTATAATATTCTTGCTTGCTTGGAGGGTGTTTACAATTTTAATGAACCGTATGTCTCCAATTCGAATCCCTGCGGAGCCAATTAAAATGATTATAGCGAAATAGCAGGGGTTGGAATAATTGATAGGGCAACTGTTATAGGGTTATCTTGTGTTCAATCCCCACTGGGAATGACAAATAAGTACAAAGTGACATGATTTGTATTTTTTTTTGGTGGAAACGCAGAGAGGATAGAACACCCGATATTCCTATCTTACACACCTTCTCATACAACCCCTACGATTCCTTAGCCTTTCTACTTTTCCTTATGTCAAAATATAATTTACTTGATCCAACAATACTTTCATTGGTCTTGCTTTCACACGCTTTTCACCATCATTTGTACTGTATATTATATATTTTTTGTAAGTATTTCTTCATTCATTCGTTCTACATGCCCAAACCTTCATAGACTGCTTTTTTTGCATATTACTCAACACATCAGCCATAAGTTCACATTGAGGATAAAAAAATTAAGCAGGTGTTATTGAAAAGAAAAAAAGTTATTGAACTCCTTGAATGTAAAATTATATATGTAAGTTGATTAACAAATGGTTGATAGAATTTGATGATATATGTAAGTTAATTAACAAATGGCTGATAGAATTTGATGATATATGTAAGTTGACTAACAAATGGTTGATAGAATTTGATGATATATGTTAATTGATTAATATGGTTGATATAATTTGATGATATATGTAAGTTGATTAACAAATGGCTGATTGAATTAGGTGATATATGTAAGTTGATTAACAAATGGCTGATATAATTTGATGATATATGTAAGTTGATTAACAAATGGTTGATAGAATTTGATGATTATATGTAAGTTGATTAACAAATGGTTGATACAATTTGATGATATATGTAAGTTGATTAACAAATGGTTGATAGAATTGGATGATTATATGTAAGTTGATTAACAAATGGATGATAGAATTTGATGATAACGTATTCGTAACTTGATTAAAAAATGGCTGATAGAATTTGATGATATACGTAAGTCGATTAATAAATGGCTGATAGAATTTGATGATATATGTAAGTTGGTTAACAAATAGTTGATAGAATTTGATGATAACATATTCGTAAGTTGATTAACAAATGGCTGATAGAATTCGATGATAACATATTCGTAAGTTGATTAACAAATGGCTGATAGAATTTGATGATAACATATTCGTAAGTTGATTAACAAATGGCTGATATAATTTGATGATAACATATATGTAAGTTGATTAACAAATGGCTGATAGAATTTGATGATAACATGTGTAAGTTGATTAACAAATAGCTGATAGAATTTGATGATAACATATTCGTAAGTTGATTGACAAATAACGGATAGAATTTGATGATATATGTAAGTTGATTAACAAATGGTTGATAGAATTTGATGATATATGCAAGTTGGTTAACAAATGGCTTATCAGCCATTTGTTAACCAATTGATACGACAAGATTTGATAAGAGATAACGTCAACATAAGATAAACACTCAAATTGTATCAAAGTCACGCAATAGAGAAGTCGTTGTTGCTTGGCCTCGTAGTAAAGGATTCCGTCGCCCTTCCAACGTCAATTGTGTTAGAAAGTGAAGCTGTGCTGTGGAGTTATTTTTGTTTCATTCTTTCCTTCTCTTTCTCTTCTTCAAGTGAGTGAACCGCTGCACACCAGCAATTGAGAAGTATTTCATATGCGGTTTGCTTAATTTTTGTGGCTTTATAAGTTATATTTTTGTATACAAATCAATGACTAATCAGTGCCTCTAATTTTTTTTTGTGTAATTTGATTATGATGAGATTTTGAATACTTACGTTTGGTCTATATCAAGAGTTCCCAAAGTGGTCGATTTGATTTTTCTAGGGGCTGAAAGTTTTATGAAAAAAAATTGGGGGTCGACGACAGTAAAAATAGACCCCCTTACTACTGCTATTTGTTTGTTACTTCAAAATATCTATGATTCCAATAGGTGCCTAATTAAGAATATTTGTACTTATTTTGAATTTATATATTTATTTCATAAATGTCGAAAATAAAAAAAAACTTCTTTACCTCTATAAAATAAGTCTTGGACAATTACGTAAGTCTGCTTGGTGAAGTTTGGTAATATTTTGTGGTATATATACATAACATATATTGAACTTAAATATTTACATATGTTATTTTTTTGTGTGATTTTGTTTTGTCAACTACATGCCTTAGGAGAGTTGTTTTATGTCTACTATCTGCCTTAGGAGAGTTGTTTTATGTCTACTATCTGCCTTAGGAGAGTTGTTTTATGTCAACTACCTGCCTTAGGAGAGTTATTTGTTTATTTAATTGTTAAAATTTAAAAAAATTACATCTTAGTTTTAAGTTTATGTTTCTGCTTGAATTTATAATAATAAGTGGCGTTTATAAACTACCTTTAATATTCTTGGGTTGATAATACATTCGAATTTAAAAACAACTCCATATACAATAACATAAGTAAGTTCTTATTGAAACTGTTATATACAATTTATTTATTTATACTTCATTGTAAAAAAAATCTGGCGGGTTTATTACTGGGTGGCAATCTCTTCCAGCCAACCAGACAAAAGTAAATACATAAAGGAAGTTACATTGTCGTAAGAAATATTCAAATGATTATTTATCTTTTGCGGCCATCTGTATTAATCTGCAGAGCACATTCTGTGGTGCTGCGATGATAATCGAGTCAGTATTCTCCGAAGGGAACTTCCACTCAGCCTTACATCGGTTCATCTTTGTACCGACTGGCTACTCCAATCTAGTGGCGTCAAAGGATAGTTTTGCTGCGTTTGAAACATTCTGTGAAAGTACTGGCAACTTGCTGGACTATTTGTGAAAGTACTGGCAACTTGCTGGACTATTTGTGAAAGTACTGGCAACTTGCTGGACTATTTGTGAAAGTACTGGCAACTTGCTGGACTATTTGTGAAAGTACTGGCAACTTGCTGGACTATTTGAACTCCAGGCCTTAAGCCTTTTTATAAGTAAAAAAATAACTGTACTGCGAGTCATTTTCTTTCTTCCGTGATATCAGACCTCAAGTCTTTTCATTCAGGTGTGTCGTCACCGGAGAAGGAGTCCCTTTGGGAAGTTTCTTCATCGTCCCTACGTGATGTCGCGCTCTTAAAAATATTGTAGATCGCGCTGGATGGGGGATTTATTTTGTCCCTATAATTTTAAATAAAATGAGAAGCGTATTCCGCTATGATAATCTAAACTTGAAACTTCGACAACGGTTAGTCAAATGCTACGTTTGGTCAGTGTTGTTGCATGTAGTGGAATCATGAACCCTCAAAGTTGGTATTATGAACCGACTGGAAGCATTCGAAATGTGGATGGACAGGAGAATGCTACGGATACCCTGGACGGATATGGTCAGAAACACAAGGGTTCTTCAAAGAGCCAAAGTTGACAGAGAGCTGCTGACTAATATTAAAATCCGAAAGGTGTCCTATTTGGGGCATGTACTTATAGTAGAGGAGCAAAGTATAAATTACTGCACCTGATCATCTAAGGCAAAATAGAAGGCCGAAGAGGTGTTGGCAAGAGGCAAATCTCCTGGCTCTGCAATATACGTGATTGGACTGGTATAAGGAGCACTGGGGATCTTTTTCGGGCTGCCGGGGACAAAGATGTCTACTCTCAGGTGATAGACATGACATTAAGAAGAAGAAGAAGAACAGCGTGGATGGTGGTGAGATTGAACTGAACTAAACTGATTGAGATCTTTCCATCTATTAAATATATTATTAAATAAAAAACAGTTTTATTTTATTTTAAATGCCAGCAAGCCATTTATTTAGCTTACGCTTTAACCCTCTCGGCGCTGTACGCGTTTTTCGGTCCACCTAACAAAAAAAAAGGTTTAAAAATGACAGATGTATTTTTTTTCTAAAATGGTGCTCCCTTAAAAACACGCAATAATTCTAACCTTTGACACTCTGACACGGCATGCATCATAATTATGGCGTTTTGAAAGGATAACCATATCGAATTCAAGACATTACAAACACTTTTTTATAAGGTATTTGACTGTTTTAGACACGTTTTTCGGTGAGTTTTTATTCTTTTTTAAAGATAAGAAAAAATATAGGTGAAAGATTTATTGCATGTTAGTACTAACAAGGCCACTCGTTTAGTATAAGTTTTTATGTTGTGCCAAAGATTAAAGGATTTATTTATTTAGTTGAAAAAAAATATTATTTAACCTAATTAACTTGAATTATATGATAATTTTTTACACATGCACCATCACGTCGTCTCCCTATCGGGGTAGACAGAAAGGAGAGAGTGTCAGACTTTCGATGTCGACTATTGCGACATACATTATTCACCTCTTTTACATCCATACTCCATCTCTTTCGATTTTATGTTGTGACAAAGATTAAAGGATTTATTTATTTAGTTGAAAAAAATATTATTTAACCTAATTAACTTGAATTATAATTTTTTACACATGCACCATCACGTCGTCTCCCTATCTGGGTAGACAGAAAGGAGAGAGTGTCAGACTTTCGATGTCGACTATTGCGACATACATTATTCACCTCTTTTACATCCATACTCCATCTCTTTCGATTTTATGTTGTGACAAAGATTAAAGGATTTATTTATTTAGTTGAAAAAAATATTATTTAACCTAATTAACTTGAATTATAATTTTTTACACATGCACCATCACGTCGTCTCCCTATCTGGGTAGACAGAAAGGAGAGAGTGTCAGACTTTCGATGTCGACTATTGCGACATACATTATTCACCTCTTTTACATCCATACTCCATCTCTTTCGATTTTATGTTGTGACAAAGATTAAAGGATTTATTTATTTAGTTGAAAAAAATATTATTTAACCTAATTAACTTGAATTATAATTTTTTACACATGCACCATCACGTCGTCTCCCTATCTGGGTAGACAGAAAGGAGAGAGTGTCAGACTTTCGATGTCGACTATTGCGACATACATTATTCACCTCTTTTACATCCATACTCCATCTCTTTCGATTTTATGTTGTGCAAAAGATTAAAGGATTTATTTATTTAGTTGAAAAAAATATTATTTAACCTAATTAACTTGAATTATATGATAATTTTTTACACATGCACCATCACGTCGTCTCCCTATCGGGGTAGACAGAAAGGAGAGAGTGTCAGACTTTCGATGTCGACTATTGCGACATACATTATTCACCTCTTTTACATCCATACTCCATCTGTTTCGATTTCTCTGACTTTTTACTTTTCCTTCCTTCAAAATATAATACATTTGATCCAACCTTACTTCTTTGTCCTTCTTCTACCGCGCCTTCCACTCATATTTGCACTATATATTTGTTTTGTTAGTCTTTCTTCATTCATTCGTTCTACATGTCCTAACCATCTTAGGATACTCTTCTTCATCTTGTTCAACACATAAGTCTTAAGTTCACACTCATCGCTAATAATCTCATTCCATATCCAGGTGCCATCTTTGCTGACAGCTTCATCCAGTCGTCGAGTGTTTCCATTTCAGGAAACATCACTGTTGTGTCAATTGTTTCAACACGTGAACATCAAAATCTATGCCAAAAAACACATTGGTTTGGGCTCCTCATCAGCTCAAATATAAAAACAATACAGAACAAATACAAAAAAAATCCTCAGATATCTATGGTACAGAAAAAAGGGGGATAACCCAAAATATATTCACCATGTCTAACTTCTCACGGTGTGTAACTATAGAAGCCTCGAAACAAGAAGTCAAGAATCCATTGCGATATTCCTACTTAAAGTTTTTCAAGGTTCCTTTAACTGTCCCGTGATTCTAGAAGCACTAAGTTTATATGTACCCAATAAATATAGCCGTGCAAGGAATCACCCTCTGTTCTACATAGCAACTTACAGAACGAATATCATGGCTAAACACTCAGTCACACGTGGTATAGAGATATTGAACCAACTGAATGACACTATGGATATAGTCTCGGTACCGTCTAGCAGTATGAGAAGAATCCTGGCTGATATTCTTCCTAACGAATAAGCTAACTCTAGAAGCAGACCCTCTTTGTGTAACAGGAGACATCCCTGCAAAGTGGATGGAAAAAGTTATTATGATAATAACTGTAAGAAAGAATTTTATAAAATATAATTAATAATACATATGACATGCTAGCAATAAATCATCAATAATGGCTAAAGAAAATTTAAAAAACTTAAACGTATTTTAAAAAATATTCCTTTAATTTATTTTAAAAGTTTTTTTAACGAAAACATTTATGTCAAAGTGCGTGGGTTTTTTTTTATCAAAGAATATTTCCTAACGAAAAGTTTTGACTGACGTAAATAATATTCTAGAAGAAGATACATAAACAACAAAATCAAAAAGTGACAGCTGTCAAATAATATTGGAAAATAAATATGTTCTGCAATATGATTTGAATATAGAATTTCTTACATTGGTAATTATTAATAAAATTTAGTACCATACTAATAATGATATTCAAAAACTCAAAAATACGAGTATATAAAATTCTATATTCGAAAAATGCTTATTTTTATTTTTCCAATGTGACAGCTGTCAGTCCTTGAATAATGGCTGTGAACTCCTTTATCATCATCATTACCATTGTCAACCAGGCTCGATCCACTGCTGGATGAAGGTCTCCACAAGTTGACTTCAAATAGTTCGGTTTTTTGCTCGTTGATGCCATGTGATGTTGCCATGCTTCCTGATTTCATCTATCCAGCGTACCTTCGGTCTTCTTCTGGGCCTCTTTATGCATCTTGGGTACCATTGCATTATTTCGGATGTCCATCGGGAGTCTGACATTCTGGCTACGTGTCCTGCCCATTGCCACTTCATTCTTTTGCACACCTTTATAACGTCTTCTACCTTTGTCATATTGCGAATCCAGGTGTTTCGTTTACGGTCTCTTTTAGTATATCCCAAACTCCTTTATATGAAGGTGTATAGTATATATGCCTGAGTCAAACATCAAAAAGTGACAGCTGTCAAATAATATTGGAAAATAAAGATGTTCTGCAACATGATTTGAATGTAGAATTCCTTACATTACTTTTTATTAATAAAAAATAGTATAGACGCTTTCGAAATGCGGATGCACCGGAGAATGCTCCGGACACCCTGGACGGAAATGGTCAGCAACTTAAGGGTTCTTCAAAGAGCCAAAGTTGACAGAGAGTTGCTGACTAATATTAAAATCCGAAAGGTGTCCTACTTGGGTCATGTACTTAGAGGAACAAAGTACAAATTACTGCACCTGATCATCCAAGGCAAAATAGAAGGCCGAAGAGGTGTTGGCAGAAGGAAAATCTCCTGGCTCCGCAATATACGTGATTAGATCTTTTTCGGGCTGCCGGGGACAAATATATCTACTCTCAAGTGATATTCAACGTTGGGGGGACCTGACATGACACTGAGAAGAAGAAGAAGATAGAACGGGTATTGTGCAGAATCCCGGCTACGAGTGTGGTCTGGATGATGAAACTATAGACCATGTATTTTTCGATTGTCCTTTGCTAGATAGATTTGATTTACTAAAAGGCATATCTTTACCGCGTCCAATGAATGTTGCCTTTCTTCTTTCTTCGTGGAACTTTTCCACTTATAGATCGATTGTTACATTTTTGAAGCTTAATCAGTTGAAACTTTGAATTATCTAGAATTGGCCCTTTATTTAATTGGTTTAATTACATTGACTTATATAATTGCATAATGACTTTAATTTGGTGACACAAATCATCCTAGTTTGGGTGGATTGCCTATAAAAAAAAATTAGTACCTTACCATTAATGATATTCTAAAACTAAAAATGACATAAAATTCTATATGTAATGAAAACCTGTTTATCTTTTTTATCCAATATGACAGCTGTCACTTCTTGATTTTTTTAAGCGTTTTGGTGTCCTTCTTCTTCCTAGTGTCATATTAGGTGCCCTCAACGTTGACTATCACCTGAGAGTAGGCATCTTTGTCACCGGCAGCCCGAAAAAGATCCCCAACGCCCCTTACACCAGTCCAATCACGTATATTGCGGAACCAGGAGATTTGCCTCCTGCCAACACCTCTTCGACCCTCTATTTTGCCTTGGATGGTCATAAAATTCATTGGTTTCCATAAAAGAGAATTATTTATTTTAATTTTCTTTTGACCAAAAGCAATATGCTTATTTGGCTCCCATGACGTACAATGGCGTCCCGAATTCAATAAAGATAAAGGAAGGAAAACCATTTAGACAGTCGATCGGAGCGTCGTTGTTATTGCGACAGGATTTTGAGTACTTGGGCTTTCAGGATGAATGACGTGTGGAAAAGATTTGTGTGGGCTCTTGAGTGTGGGTTTCTTCTTGTTGTTTTGTATTTGTATTTCTGTATATTTTTGTGTTAATTTTTATTCTTATGATTGTGTACGGTATATTATGGGATGAACAGGTTTGGTCTTTCTGGAGTGATGATGTGTGAAGAGTTTGATTCCGCATGATGTTTCCAGTTGTAGTTGAGTGTCACTGTTTGGCAGGTTGATGAGAGCGTGCAACGGGGTTTTGTTTTTGTGTAATCAAAAATCGGAAAGGAGTATCGATTTATTTTTTCATGCTAAATATCCTCAGTGAGATACAGGCAAAATCCTAGTTTACTGGGGATGCGACAAACGAAAGGCGACAAACCCAGATGCATTAAAATAATGTATGTCTTAATTAAATTACCTGTTGTTTTTTCGCAAATTATGTATATTTCTTGTCAGTTGTAATAATAAATAAATAAATTTCTATATCCAAAGCGAGTTCTTGGAATTTGTAGTAGGAATATCACATAACATTAAATTAGATAAAACATCTGAAGTGAATCATCACAGATAACTGCGTATCGTGTAAAAGCGTCAAATATCTTTAATCTAGTGGTTTGTGTTTCATAATCTATTCTCTACAAGTTTCTCAGCAGTATTATATTCAGATTTAATTACATTAGAATTTATTTAATATAACAGTTGTTTGAGGTGCTTCAAAAATGATATGTACTTGTATTATATTACACTTTTGTACTTGTATTATATTACACTTTTGTTATATACTATTGGGTGAGAAAGTTGGCAAGACGGGGAAGGAAAAAGGAAGATAACTTAAACACTTTTCTTTATCCCAGTTTCAAATCATACATAGGATCGCAATTCGGAGCTGAGGGCTGAGAGACAATATACGTACATACCATCACGCCATTTCCTGTGTCGGGGTAGGCAGAGAGAATAGAGTGCCAGACTTTCCTATCTCGAAACACATCCTTAGCCTTTACTATATTCATACACCTTCTCGTGAAACTTTTTCGATTTCGCTTACTTTCTTCTTTCCTTCTTAAATAATATCATTCACTTGATCTAACCGTATTTTCCTTAGTCATCCTTTGACACGTCTTCCACTCATATTTGCACTATATATATCTTAATTTTGTTAATGTTTCTTCGTTAATTCGTTTCACATGCCCAAACCACCTTAGCGTGCTCTTCTTTCTCTTACTTAACACGTCAGCTTTTTATTTAGTGTTGTGTGTTGTCGACAAAAAATTACATCTGTTTTATTTAGTGTTATGTAGTCGAGAAAATGTAAATAAAAAGTGTTATGTAGTCGACAAAATAAAAATAAAACGTTATGTAGTCGACAAAATGAAAAGTGTTATGTAGTCGAGAAAAGGAAAATAAAAAGTGTTATGTAGTCGAAAAAATGGAAATAAAAAGTGTTATGTAGTCGAGAAAATTAAATTAAAAAGTGTTATGTAGTCGACAAAATGGAAATAAAAAGTGTTATGTAGTCGACAAAATGAAAATAAAAAGAAATCCATGGATGTTTAAGGTAAGAAATTTCTTCTTTTTCTATTTCTCTTTGTTGGTCTCCATCTTCTTGTACATATCTAAGTGTAGCTTGCATTTTATGCATTTCTACAGTATTTATTCGGTTATTTTCAGTTCTACATTCATTCATAGCCTTATGTTGACATTCCTTCCTAATCACTTCATTCTGTATTATATCATACATTGTCATCCCATGTATTATTTTTAGTGCACGCATTCCTACAGTCTTTGTCCTCGTCTACGTTTCACTCTCAAACATCTAAGTACTAAAATACTGTTGTGGATTATCATCTTCGCAGATTTTGATGCTGTCCAATTCGAGTATATACTCGTGTATACTCGTATATGTTCTTTTATGCAATATTTTTAATTTTTCAAAAATTTGTTGTACGATTTCTAAGTAAAAGGCACCTTTGTGAGTTTCCTCTCTAAACGGCGCTGTATAAATTAACCTTTTATTATTATTATTATAAAAAATCTGGAAGTAAATAAAGAAATTATGGTGTGTTTTTCATTAATCTGTACTAAATATTTATCAAGTAAATTTTTTTGAAATTATATTTTTTGCCATCTATTTATTTTCTGTTTTTTTCTTTTCTTCTTATTCTACATGTACAAGGGTGTTGGCTGAATAACATCTGGTGTCCCCGTGGCTGGACTCGCCCTATATTGGTGGAGTGTATCTTGGCCGGGGGATGTTATTAAATGAGTCCAGACCTTTTGATAGCTTCTCTATTAAATGTATTCCCTGCAGTTTATGTGTTTTTGAAGCGTTATTTAAATATATTATGTACATACCATGTTGTTGTCAATAAACCTATATTTATTTATTTTATTATTTATGTATTTATATATCATACGTAGCCAGAATGTCAGACTCCCGATGGACATCCGAAATAATCCAATGGTACCCAAGAGGCCCAGAAGAAGACCGAAGGTACGCTGGATAGATGGAATCAGGAAGCATGGCAGCATCACATGGCATCAACGAGCAAAAAACCGAACTATTTGGAGTCAACTTGGGGAGACCTTCATCCAGCAGTGGATCGACCCTGGTTGACAATGATGATGATGATGATGATATCATACATTGTCATCCCACGTATTGTTTTCAGTGCATGTATTCTTAAAGTATTTTTCCAAATCTACATTTCACTCCAAAACATCAAAGTTTGTACTTAAATGCTGTTGTGAACAATCTTAGTGGATTCTAATATTGTCCTATTCTAAAATAACTTTTAACTGTAATATTTTAAATTTTTCACGCCTTTGTGAATATCCTCTTTAAACGGCGCTATATAAATTGATCCTTTTAATACTATTATATAATGAAAATGACTCAAGAAAATGATTTCGCGTTTTATATATATATATTATTACTGAATATTTATCAAGTAAAAAATTAGTAAAAAGCTGTTTTACCGTCTATCTTTTGGCATTCACGTTAGCAATTAGCGTCAGTAATTCAGGGGTATACTCGTAAGTTTGTGACGCGGGTGTCGAGTGTCCGAAACAGGAGAGCACCGAAACAGCAGCGGTGATTTATTGGAGGGGAGACTATCTGTCTACCATACTCGTACTCTCTCTGGTCGGGATTTTTTACAACTTTTTTTTTATTAAAGTTGTTATACGTAATTGGTGTGGTGGTACGCAAAGGGTTATATCTTTGACACTTTGTGATATAAGTTAGGTTAGAATTTATTGTTATTAAAATTTATTTGTTTTTTATCTTTAGAAAAATTATTAATTATTCAAGAAAAAACTAAAGAAGTATTTTATTTAGTTATCGACAGCACAATGATATTTATCGATAGCACAATTATATTTATCGATAGCACAATGATATTTATCGATAGCACGATTATATTTATCGATAGCACAATGATATTTATCGATAGCACATTGATATGTATCGACAGCACAATGATATTTATCGATAGCACAATTATATTTATCGATAGCACAATGATATTTATCGATAGCACAATTATATTTATCGATAGCACAATGATATTTATCGATAGCACGATTATATTTAACGATAGCACAATGATATTTATCGATAGCACATTGATATGTATCGACAGCACAATGATATTTATCGATAGCACAATTATATTTATCGATAGCACAATGATATTTATCGACAGCACAATGATATTTATCGATAGCACAATTATATTTATCGATAGCACATTGATATTTATCGACAGCACAATGATATTTATCGATAGCACAATTATATTTATCGATAGCACATTGATATGTATCGACAGCACAATGATATTTATCGATAGCACAATTATATTTATCGATAGCACAATGATATTTATCGACAGCACAATGATATTTATCGATAGCACAATGATATTTATCGATAGCACGATTATATTTAACGATAGCACATTGATATGTATCGACAGCACAATGATATTTATCGATAGCACAATTATATTTATCGATAGCACAATGATATTTATCGATAGCACAATTATATTTATCGATAGCACAATGATATTTATCGATAGCACGATTATATTTAACGATAGCACAATGATATTTATCGATAGCACATTGATATGTATCGACAGCACAATGATATTTATCGATAGCACAATTATATTTATCGATAGCACAATGATATTTATCGACAGCACAATGATATTTATCGATAGCACAATTATATTTATCGATAGCACATTGATATTTATCGACAGCACAATGATATTTATCGATAGCACAATTATATTTATCGACAGCATAATGATATTTATCGACAGCACAATGATATTTATCGATAGCACAATTATATTTATCGATAGCACATTGATATTTATCGACAGCACAATGATATTTATCGATAGCACAATGATATTTATCGATAGCACAATGATATTTATCGATGCCTTACAAAATTATTAAAAAAAAATAGATTATGCCTTAGTTACAATATTAAAAAAACAATACTTGAATTAAGAAAAGAAAGAAAAACAATTTATAAAAAATTCGATAAAACCATAATATTTAAAATAATACATGAATTCCGTGCAGAAGGTCGCCAGGTCGTACCAAATGCTGTGTTAGTACCCTAGAATGACACATGCATTTATTCCTTATTTATTTAACACTTTTGCAAATACAATCTGGCGGGCGTATTGCCAGGCGGCAATCTCTTCCAACCAACCAGACAAAATTAAATGAAGCAAGTTACGTGATCGCATATCATTCAAATGACTATCTATCCCCACGAAATCCATAAACACATACGTGAGCATATGCCCACGAACCCCACAAAGACGGAATATCACTCGAACATTCTTTTTCATATAAAGTGAGATATCATCAATCAAAAGAAAAGGAAGGGATTGTGGAGAGGAAAGGAAAAGAAAAATTAAGAATGGCCCACGTTATTTTACTGACTAAAAATTTAGAGTTTTTTCAGTCGCTTCTTAAAGCCTTCTAGTGTTCGGGGGCTTAAGAATACCTATGACTTCGGTCATATATATTCTTTTTTTCTTTTTTCACTCAAAATGATTACAGTAATATAAAAAAATAACAAATACACAGTTGATCACACGACACTGGACCGTCCCTAGTTAGCTGTCCACACATCACATCACACAATATCAGAGAACCCGTAGGAGTTATATGAGAAGGTATAAAGCTGTGGAAGAGGCGAAGGATATGTGTCGAGATAGGAAGGGCTGGCACTCTCTCCTATCAGCCTACCCCGACAGGAAAATGACGTGATAATATGTATGTTTGTATATACTCGTGTATAAAAACAATAAAGTTTATAGTTCGGAAATTCTAGGATGAGTCCTGTGACAGCTCACAAGTTTGTCCCAATACAACCTTATGTAATGTATTTACCTAAATAACTTGCTATTTATTAGAATTGAGGCTTATATTAAAGTTGATAAAATAATTAAAATTACTGAACATCGTTACAAGGTTGTATTGAGGCAAATTTGTGAGCTGTCACAGGACTCATCCTAGAATATCCGAACTATAATAACTGGCATTGTACCTACGATACGAGAGATTCTCGAGTTATTGAAAATATCTAAAACCGCCGTCAACGATTGCAAGATTTCTTTTAAACTTGACCTTAAAATACGATGGCATCATGTCTTAGAGCTAAGTTTTTAAAAACTAACACGTTTTATGTTCATATGTTGGTTTTTTTAACTGCTTCGAAATCGTTAAGCGTGTAAAGTAACGGATGATATCCGTCGAAACATTTATTCCTCTACCTTTGAAACTACGCGGCAATAAATCAATGGAAAATGTCAAAACTTAAAAATCTATTTTTGCTGCGTTGTGTGTGACAAAAAAAGGTTGCAAAATAAAAAAGTGGCGACCTCTGCAACATTCCGAACCGATCTTGATTCCCGTTGGTATCCGAATTACCTGGAAAGTATTCCATTCTGGTTTTTATTCAAGGTCTGTTTAATGTCTTTCTGATTTGTTGGATGGAATACTCACATTATTTATTTGACAAAAACGTAAATATACCATCACATCGTGTCCTTTGTGGGGTAGGCAGAGAAAGATGTCCAAACTTTTCTATCCAAGAACACAACTAGACCTCCGTGGCTAGTTGATAAGACGCTGATATGAATTTGAATTTATTTACAGTGAAGGTGTATTGCCAAGTAGAAATATCTTCCAACCAACCGTACAATATTTTTTTCAGAGTGGCGGAAATGAGAACCCTACGCTCCATCGCAGGCAGAACTCTTAGAGATCGGATCAGAAATGAGACGATAAGATCTGTCTGTGGTGTTAAAGACACAGTGAGGTGGGGAAGAAGCAGAAGGCGATTCTGGAGGGATCATGTTGTAGGATACCTACCTAGTAAATAAATAATTGTCAAAATAATAAGTGAATTGTTAAAACACAAATAAATTAAATTAATTATTGTTAATAATAAACATACAGGGTCAATGACCGATGAAGCATTCATATAGTGTCACACGCTACGGACAACAACAATGTTTACTATTTTGTAGTATCTGCGACTCGCCTAGCCATCTCCAAATACAAATAAATAATCTACCGCCGATCCATGCGCCAGAGCAAGACAGAATATGTATTGCGAACTGGTTCACTCAGTGGTATAAATTGTCCGCGCGCCGAGAATTAAATATATTATTATTGTCATTGATTCAACTGTCAAGACTTATTATTTATCGCCCGTTGTCACTTTCGCTTTTTTATATCCGCATTCCTGAGTCTATATTCATCGAATACAAATCAAGATCATCATGACTTATAGAGATAAGCAAATCGCTATAATGTGAACCGCATGGAGGATACAAGACTGGCAAGAATCGCTAAGACTGAAAACCCTAGCAGCAGGAGATTACCAGGAAGGCCGCCGAAAAGGTGGAAGAACAGCTGGACGTCATCATCTCAGGACAGCCCACCGTCACAAACAGGTCATACGACCTAGACCAAGAGGAAGAAGGGGTATACATTCTTGATGTAGAGGAAAAAACTACGCTTTTGCAAAATGTTTCGAAAACCTACCGGTCCATCGCAATTTCGCCTTTACAATCGTATCTTATATAGGTTTACAGTTGGAATGTTGCAGGACCGAGCCATTTGTGACATGATGACTCCAGTGGATCCATTTTGCCTGTAGAAATATTGCCACATGGCTCTGAACTACCCTGGAGAAACCACACAGAGACAATTATACATCAATCAACAATTCCCGGGACTAACCAACAGATGGCGCCTCTTATAAAAAATCCATACTATTCTCAGTTAGTACCAACATTTAGAAGTTACGTGTCAAACTTTCGTGACATTCCGACATTGTGTCATTGAGTTACAGTGGTTTTAGTGACGCTACTTTTGCTATTTTCAAAACAATAAAAAAAAAAACGAATTTCGTGTGTTGATAAAACATTGCTTTTTAATAGGAAAAAATACCGTTCAAACTCAGCGATGGCTTGAAAAGTGTTTTCCGGGCTCTGCTCCGTCGAAAACAACCATTTGTCGGTGGTATGCTGATTTCAAACGCGGTCGTACAGACACAAATGATGCTGAACGCTCTGGTCGTCCAAATGAGGCTGTTACACCATAAAACATAAAAAAACCCTCAAAATCGTGATGGAAAATCGCAAAGTAAAGTTGCGTGAGATAGCTGACATCCTGAATATATCATATGGTAGTGTTTACACTATTTTGCATGAACATTTGGTAATGAAAAAACTTTTTTCGAACTGGGTGCCGCGTTTGCTCACAATGGAACAGAAACAACAACGCATCGACTATTGGCTGTTCGCAGACCACAAAAAGATGCTCCAGGGAAAGAGATTTGACTCCAATGAAGAAGTGATTGCCGAAACTAACGCCTATTTTGAAACCAATGATAAATTGTTCTACACGGCTGGCATAGAAAAGTTAGGAAAGCGTTGGAATAAATGTATCGCTCTTGAAGGAGACTATGTTGATGAGAATAAAGAAGAATTTTTCCAAACAAATGTTGTTTTAGTAGTTAGTCCCTCGACTTATTGATCGATGTGTTATGTCAACATGAATGGATTGACTCTCTGTATTTGCGAAGAGGACCAGTCCATGTGGCACTTGCTGCAATGCTCGAAGATCCCGGTGTCTTGGACCGAAGAGGACTTGATTCGTGGAACGCCCAGTGCTATCCAAGTGGCAGAATTCAGGGTGGAAGTAGTATTGCCTTTTTGATATGAAAATAAGAAGGCTAGCTCAATTATCTTGTTAATTCCTAGCTCACATCTCACACGTTCTTTAAATATTGTTAGACACTTTGTCTTTTAGATTCAGGTATTTATAATATATTTCAATGACGCGTGGTTTAAAGACCCGATTAGGATAAATAAAAAAACAACAATGTGAAATCTATCGAGAGAATAAAGCAATCCACATTTCTGCAAGAGATAGCATCTCTGTCCGCACAGTAGCTGTTGCAATGGGTCCATATTTGTGCAAGGTCTCACCACAGTTGTTGCGTTTCCTTGGAACCATGACAATGGAATGCGACAGGGGGGTGTGGATGGGACCCGAGATAAGGGATGCTGAGGCTTTAAGGACTGGGGCGTGTTGCCATGGAATTCTATGGGGATTATCCTTTGGTTGCTATGCAGGGTTGACAAAAATTTTAATGTCACTATTCAAAGAGTTTCATTTTCTCAAATAGTTTTTTCATATTAGGTAAAAAATTTATGAATAAATTTTTAGAACATTTTGAGGAAGAAACCATCGTGTAAGAGATTTGTCTTATAGTTATAAAGGACAATTTACATTTCGTAATTTAGAGAGCAAGCTCTCTTCAAGGGCGTAAACACGTGATTCGAACTCACTATTATTGACATATAATTTTTTACAAAATTGTTTTAAATAAGTTGAGTGCACACCCAGTCCTACCTAAATAAGTCGAGTGCACACCCAGCCCTACCTAAATAAGTTGAGTGCACATCCAGCCCTACCTAAATAAGTTGAGTGCACATCCAGCCCTACCTAAATAAGTTGAATGCACACCCAGCCCTACCTAAATAAGTTGAGTGCACATCCAGCCCTACCTAAATAAGTTGAGTGCACATCCAGCCCTACCTAAATAAGTTGAGTGCACACCCAGCCCTACCTAAATAAGTTGAGTGCACATCCAGCCCTACCTAAATAAGTTGAGAGCACACCCAGCCCTACCTAAATAAGTCGAGTGCATACCCCGCCCTACCTAAATAAGTTAAGTGCATATCCAGCCCTACTACCTAAATAGCAAAATTCCTCGATTTGTTCCTATATTTCATTATTTACTTTTCCTTTCACACTTGATGAGATAATAACTAAGTGACAATGTATGACAAAACACGGAATGAAGTGATAAGGAATTAATGTGAATTTAAGGTTGATGTGTTAAGTAAGATGAAGAAGAGTACATTCAAATGGTTTGGGCATGTGGAACGAATGAACGAACTAACAAAACATATATATATATATATATATGTAAATATGAGCGGAAGGCATAGTAAAAATAGACCAAGAAAAGTATGGTTGGATTAAGTGAATGATATTTTAAATTAATGAAATGTAAAAAGTCTGAGAAATCTTAAGAATTGTATCAAAAGGTGTTTGGCTGTAGAAGAGGCAAAATATGTGTGTTCCGATAAGACGTTTACTTTTCTATTACCATGACTAATCTTCATTACTAACCTATATATCACATTTACTTTTCTATTACCATGACTAATCTTCATTACTAACCTACATATCACATTTACTTTTCTATTAGCATGACTAATCTTCATTACTAACCTACATATCACATTTACTTTTCTATTACCATGACTAATCTTCATTACTAACCTACATATCACATTTACTTTTCTATTACCATGACTAATCTTCATTACTAACCTACATATCACATTTACTTTTCTATTAGCATGACTAATCTTCATTACTAACCTACATATCACATTTACTTTTCTATTACCATGACTAATCTTCATTACTAACCTATATATCACATTTACTTTTCTATTGCCATGACTAATCTTCATTACTAACCTACATATCACATTTCATCTTCATTACTAACCTACATATCACATTTACTTTTCTATTACCATGACTTTGGATTTTACAACATTCATTTTTCGATCTTAAAATCGTAACATCTCATATAATTTAGAAAAATACAACATTACATATATAGCCTTTGCTTCAACAACCTCTGTGGTGACAACCCTGCCCCGGCGAATCGTGCCGGGGTGTTTAGTGTCGCAATAATGGCGTAACGAGGCGTGTTGGGGGATTATGTCTCGTCACCTCTCGCAATCACACCCCTTATACTACAAAAACCTACCTCCATCTACCTACACTCGAATCCCTATTGTCACCAATAATCTTTATTATATTCTGTTTGTTTGTGTGTTCTATCATGTCACTTTTAGAGTAGGCTGAGAGGATGAATCCCCACGAGTTTCTATCCACGCTAACAACTCCTGCATCTCATTGTTTGATTGATGATTTATGTAGTTAAATAATTAAAAAAATAATTTTAACTCAACTCATGTTTTCCGTATCTGGACCATCAATAGTGCCATTTGTTTCGAGTAGGAGGCAACAGAGACACTCTTCTTAACTCCTCCATCATCTGAAAAAATACTACCTTCTTCTTCTTCTCAGTGTCATGTTAGGTCCCCTCAACGTTGAATATCACTTGAGAGTAGACATCTTTGTCCCCGGCAGCCCGAAAAAGATCTCCAACGCCCCTTATGCTAGTCCAATCACGTATATTGCGGAGCCAGGAGATTTGCCTCCTGCCAACACCTCTTCGGCTTTCTATTTTGCCTTGGATGATCAGGTGCAGTAATTTGTACTTTGCTCCTCTAAGTACATGACCCAAGTAGGATACCTTTCGGATTTTAATATTAGTCAGCAACTGTCTATCAACTTTGGCTCTTTGAAGAACACTTGTGTTGCTGACCATATCCGTCCAGGGTATCCGTAGCATTCTCCGGTGCATCCACATTTCGAATGCTTCCAGTCGGTTCATACTACTTACTTTGAGGGTCCATGATTCTACTCCATGCTAATACTACCTAAATAGCAGAATTCCTTAACTTACTCCAATCTTTTATTGTTCATCCATATATCGCATTTACATTTCGTTTCACATTTTTCTATCACCATGACTTCAGATTATTTCACAACATTCATTCTCAAATCTTTCACTTCGCTTCTCTCATACAATTAATTTAATAAACTCACCAATTAATCTCCACTCTCCCCCAACACTACCATGCCATCAGTGTACAGCAATCATCATACATTCTCATTCGAGATTTGTATGCCATCAAATTATCTCTGTAGTCCGTTCACACACGAACCTATAAAAATACTTTTCCAATACACGTGTTTTAATACCCCATTAACGTGTTTCATTCCTGATTTTTCTTTTCCTTTCCTCTCCACCATCCCTTCCTTTCCTTTTGATTGATGATATCTCATTTTATATGAAAAATAATGTTCGGGTGATTGTCCGTCTTTGTGGGGTTCGTGGGCATGTTCTCGCGTATATGTTTATGGATTTCGTGGGGATGGATAGTCATTTGAATGATTTATGCGACCACGTAACTTGCTTCATTTACTTTTGTCTGGTTGGTTGGAAGAGATTGCCACCTGGCAATAAGCCCGCCAGATTGTATTGCAATAAAATTATTAAATAAATAAATAACTTTGTTTCCTATATACATACATACACGTCATTTGAAATCCCTCGTAACTCTTCCATCATCTTAAAAAATACCACCCAAACAGCAGAATTCCTTAACTGTCTCCAATCTTTCATTATTTACCCATATGTCACATATACTTTTTATTCGCACTTTTCTATCACCATTACTCTGGATTTTGCAACATTCATTCTCAAATCTTTCTCTTCGCATCTCTTATACAATTTACTTATCAAACTTTGCAATACATCTTTACTTTCGGCCGACACTACCATATCATCTGCATACAGCAATTCGTTGTTTGACATCTGTAGTTCCTTCACACGTGAATAATATTTATTATACTTCAGAAATTGTAGCACGGTTCCTGTGACAGTTCACTAATTTGCCCCAATACAACCTTGTAACGACGTTCAGTAATTTTAATTATTTTATCAACTTTAATATAAGCCTCGATTCTAATAAATAGCAAGTTATTTAGGTAAATACATTACATAAAACTAACAATAATGACAAATTAATACATCTTGTTACAAATTAACAAAAATGTGGCAGTTTGTTAAAATCAAATAATATTTGGTGTCATTTGTCAAAAGTCATTACGTTAGTCTGCATTGGCTAGGGATGGGATATACGATAATTGGATTTTCGATTTTTTTGTACCTAAAATTAAATGTTCGTAATTAGTATTAATTCATAGTGGATCTTGGCCTATTTAAAGATAGATACAAATCATACAATACATTAGAAAGTCAGTATATTGAAAATTAGGAATTAAAACGTCAGTTTAGAGAAAAACATTTTTTCGATTTATAAAAAAACTATTCGATTTGTAAAAAAAACGATTTTATTTCATCCCTTTGAGACATGACGTTTAAAAGGTCGCAGGACCCATCCTACATTTTTTGAAGTATAACTTTTCATATAGCCTTAAAAAATGATTGTTATTATTACTACTGTTTTTTTTATATCTCCATGTTAATTTAAGATAAAGGTTTGTATTTTATCAATAATTTTAAGAATTTTTATTAACTTGTTATACTCGTATGTGCATTTTTATTGTGTCGACACTTGTGTCGTAAATTAAATAAATAAATTAATATTGATGTTGACTTGTGTGCCGAGTGTTTCTGTGTAATATATCTGACGCCGCCCCTGGACGTCTAGGGAAGGGGCAGGGAAAAGTGCAACTTGAGCCCCATTGAGCGTGAAGTGCATTGTAAACTGACAATATTAACACTCCAGCCGGGAACATTACAATATTATTGTTCACTGACATTCGTTTCACACTGCTCGGGGACTTGTCACCCATTGTACGGCATTACGACAGCAAATTATTTTTACATCCTATTGACAGTGTAGAGAAACAGCATATCAACTTGTACTTAATTACATCACAAAATAGAATTCTCGTATATACAATACACGTCAATACGCGAGTTCTACACGTGTAAACATGGCAAACTTTTGTGAATTTTGGTAAAATTCCATAGTAGAACAATTATGCCACTATCGATACACGAGTTCTACAAGTAAAATAGTACGATTCACTAGTTCTACAAATATATAAGGTAAAAAATGTGTTATTTCGAGTTATCATCACTGATCTAGTATGCCCAATCGATGCACGAGTTCTACAAACAAAAATATGCGATACACTAGTTCTAGTTGGAAAATAATATGATTCACCAGTTCTACAAGAAAATAAGGCAATATTTTGTTGTCTTATTGATTTGCCATTGCTGAATTATTATGCCCCGATCGATGCACGAGTTCTACAAGAAAATATACAATCAACTAGTTCTGCAAGTTTTTTATTATTATTTTGAGGGAATGGGCATTGCTATCTACTGTATACCAATCGATATACGAGTTCTACAATAAAAATACCATTTTTTGTGATTTCGAGTTAATGACTATTGTGCCCCAACGGACGCAGCAATCCTACAAGGAAAACATTACGATACACTTGTTCAACAACAAAAAAAAACAATACGTCTTACTAGTTCTACAAGACAAGGCATTTTTTATTCTGAGTGTCCATTGCTGAACTATTATGCCCCAAACGATGCACGAGTTCTACAAATATTTTTTTTTGCTTATTTGATTTAATAACTATTACAGATCTACTGTACCTCAATTGAGATACAAGTTCTACAATAAAAAAATATAAAATGTTTTAATTTTGAGTTAATGTTTATTCCTGATCTATTGCGCTCCAATCACGGCACAAGTTTTACAGCGAAAACATGACGATATAACTAGTTCTACAAGGAAATAAGGCAACAATTTTAGCTAATGGTCATTGCAGATCTATTGTACTCGAGTTAATTTACGAATTCTATACGGAATAAATATATTATCTATACGCGAGTTCTACTAAAAAATAAGTCAAAAAATGTGATTTTGAGTTAATTACGAGTACAATTGCTGATTTTGTGAAAACGAGTACATGTTCATATATCAGAATATCGAGCTTAAAATAAGACTGTTGTCTTTATGGTATGTCTTTATGCTTGTCTTTATGGTATGGACTCCAATGGCTTAAAATTAAACTGTTGTCTTTATGGTATGGACTCCAATGGCTTAAAATAAGACTGTTATCTTTATGGTATTTAAGAGTTTTAATTTTAAATGTACTCGTACCTTAATAAATATTGCATTTATGATCAAAGTGTGTATAAAGTTTTTGAGACACCCTGTTGTATTTACGAAAGTTTCTTGAACATTGATATATATTTTTTCTCTTATCAAAATTAAGTAAAAATTGTTAGTTAGTGTTAAAAGAGTGATTGTATATTTTCATTTTAAGAGTTATATCGTTTTCTTCGCAGTCAAACCAAAAAACATATGACATCCTTATACCCCCTATTGGACAATAGTGAATGGATTCATTGCATAATAGGGTATTCTATAAGCAATGCAGTCAACAATGCGATATTACGCTGTATGCAGAATGCCAGGACAGGATCGTCGCATTCATAATTGCTACGTATGCGGTGCACGCGGGCGGAATATTTATGGGGCAGCATCGAGACAATTTTTTCTTCCAAACAGTCGAGACAAGGGAAACCTGTTTGAAAGATGCTTAAATGATTTCGTTCACTAAACAGTTCTAAAGAGTTAAATTTTGACGACTTCCTTGGCCAAGTCGGTAAGATACTTGTCTTCCAGCTTGAGGGTTGCGGATTCAATTCCAATTGAATCTCATTTTTTTTAAACATTTCAGTCTTATTTTTACTTAGGCCTCAGCTACACAGGTAGGAGCCTCGCTTAGTGCTTAGAGCTACGCTGCGAGCTAGGTGACATATCCTAGCGAACCAACGCACCCCATACTATCGCAATGGCCACACTGCACGCTTCACGCCACGCTACGTGACAATTATAGTCACCTAATCTATAAGTCACGTAGCACCTAGCTTAGCACTAAGCGAAGCACTTCGTTGTGGCCTTAGCCTTAAGGTATTTTTAACATATTTCTGATTGGTTGGAAAAGATTTCCACATGGCAATAAGCTCGCCAGGTTGTATCATATTTAACGAAAGTGTAATTCAATATAATGCAAATGTTATTTTTAAGTTAAAATTCAATACGTCCCATTGCGTTATTTCATGATTTGTTACGTTGAGTTACCTTGAGTAATATTAGGGTACATTGAGTGACGATAATCTATGTTAAATTTCGGAACATTATATAGAGTTACGTTACAATGCATTACATCTCGTTGTATTACGTTACGTCACGTTTTATTACGGTACTTTGAGTGACGATAAGTTATGTGATGACGCGGTGCGTTGTAATGATTAGAGTTACGTTACATTGAGTTGCAACACTTAATGGTTTGCCGCGATGCGTTACACAGTGTCAAGGTACGAGTAGCATTACGTTATTTTCCGTTATGATACGTTACATTGAGTCACAATATATTACATATCGATACATTATATTGAGTTGCGTTACGTTACATCGAATGGCAATACATTATTTTTGGTATGTTAGTATGTATCAAAGTATTATATAGTATGTGTTAGCATTCTTTTCCTGCATGATTCGAAAGTCTTTCGGTAATCTCCAATTCTTACATTGGCGAGCCTTGCCGTCTATGAGGTAAAGAGTATCCGCTACCTTTGCTATTCCATTTCGTCTTCAGATCTCTGCTTCACATCCTCCATTCTTCAAAATAAGAGCACATAGAAAACCAAACTCGTTGACCTCTTCGTAATCTCTTAGCGAGCCACTTCTTTTCAGAATCTCGAATCAATCCTCAGTGAGATACAGGCAAAAGCCTAGTTTACTGGGGATACGACAAATGAAAGGCAATAAACCCAGATCCATTAAAATTGTATGTCCAAATTAAATTACCTGTTGTTTTTTCGCAAATTGTGTATATTTCTTGTCATGTGTAATAATAAATAAAATCCATGATAAGGATTTTTCTTTATTTGTAATCCTATTTGGCGACTCTTTATTCCAACTATTTAAAGAAGTTCGGTCATCTCATCTTCGTCGTTGGCAATAAATCAGGTGATAGTATACAGCCTTGGCGTACTCCTTTCAATATCTGAAATGGTTTGAAGAACTTGTCTATCCTCACTGAAACCTAATTTCGTACATACAGGTTGTATATCGGAACTGACAATCAAAGTACAAGCTACTTTAGTTCACCCATCTCTTCCAGAATTTCCCTTTGGAAGTTCCATTTGATACAATTAAAAGCTTTTTTTGTAGTCTATGACGCTGAATATCACGGCAACCTTAAATTCCCGGTGGAGAATTATTTTTTTTGACATTTATACGTTCAATTGTTTTTTTTAAGCAATACTCGTTGAGTGAAGTTTTTTATAACTGGAAAGGTTAAAATGTGATACAAACGCATTTTTTTATAACTGCAAATGCGACACAAGTGCGTCAAAATGCGACACATAAAATGTACAGTATAAAGCGACGATACAGTAAACGATCGTAAGAGAATTTAAGTGCGCCATGAATATACAATCAACATGTCATAAATAGTATAAACATTAACATGAATAATACGCAAAAAAATATCAGAAAACAGTATGTACATACATACTACCTACCGTACATATAATACAAACATGAGACAGGCCACGGCTCAGGAGATGCAAGGCCCTGACAAACAAAAAAAAAGCATACCGAAATTTCAATATATTGTCAGAGATCTCGAAAAGTTTCACAATAAAAAAAATCTCCGAGAGTGAAAAAAGGAATGTCAACAAGATTCACGCCGTGGCGCCAGATTATAACGAAATGAACAATGAATTCGTTAAATTGTGAAATACAGCAATTATTTAGATCAATTCGAAAAAAAATCTATATCAATACTAATTTATATTTTCAATTTTCAAGTCGCTTTTACTATAGTTACCACGTCCGAAGCGTGGATACAAAAGAGTTTTGGCTTTGAGCCGCTCTACATCTAGCCCCTTGCTACGCTACTGTACTCGTCAAAAGAGCAACATTTTTCAAAGATATCCACGCATTGGCGACATTGCCCTTAGTTAGGGGCCTGTTCATGGCGGATCCAGGCTCCGCCCAGTAGACCAAATGAACATCCCTGACTGTTAATCCCTCGAGAATAGGGGCAAATCTCTTTGTGCCATAACACTAATAGTTTTGTTGGCATTTTACCATTTGTACAATCAAATATTTTAATAATGTCCCATAACAGGGACGGTTCTTTGTCTATCATGCCCCAGATTGTGTTTATTTAGTTATAAATAATTTATGGTTAGCGGATAATGAGGATGAATTATAGAGTTTAATGATTAAAATGTGTGAGAGATGAGAATAGAAAAATCTGAGAAATCGACAGTTATATATAAACATTAAAACGAGAAACCATTGAGCGGTAATCGTCCCCTATTTAAGAGTCTTTATACCAAGAGTTTCCCAACTTTTTAAGGCCGCATACCCCTTCACCAAAAACTTTTAAAACCGTCGACCCCTTAGTCCTTTACTTTACTTACTCAAATGAATAAGTTTATACAGTACTCGATATTAAATATTTCACTAGATAACAAACTTTTCATTTTAATCACTTGTAATTAAGGATTGAAAAAGATAAAAGGACTACGGATTATGCATTGCATTATCTTGTGCAACATTTAATATTGAAATCTAAGCTGAAGAAAATTAAAGCAAGAAAATACGAGCAGAGCTTTTTTATTATTTTTTAAATTTATGAAATAAATATGTAAATTCAAAATAAGTACAAATATTGACAAATATTGTTAATTAGGTACCTATTGGAATCATAGATATTTTGAAGTAACAAACAAATAGCAGTAGTAAGGGGGTCTATTTTTGCTGTCGTCGACCCCCAATTTTTTTTATTGAAACTATCGACCCCTAGAAAAATCAAATCGACCCCAGGGGGTCGATATCGACCACTTTGTGAACTCTTGCTTTATACCAGGGGCCACACTGACTCCTCCACTAAGTTCCAAGGGCCAAGACCTAGCTAGCTCATCATACCAACATACTGTAGTTTTGAATAACGCGCAAATATTCGTATTGAGACTAGCCGGCGAGTGAGATATCTATGGCGCAGGGTGCGGGGTTGGACTCCGCTCCGTTCGTAATTTCGGTTGGTACTTACGTGCAAGTGTCAAGGACATTTAATTGCGGCGGAGATAGGCGATGTATGTCAGTTGTTGTGTTTCTTAATTGGTCGTTAAATAAACACATCTGATTATTATTTTGTATAATTTACTTACATTGTAATATTTACAATGTAATCAAAATATTACAATGACGACCTCCGTGGACTGGTGGTAAGACACTTGTCTGCCAATCCGGAGGTTGCGGGTTCAATCCCCGCAGGAACCCCGATTTTTTTAAATAGGATTCCAGTCTGGTTTTCACTAAGGGGCTATTAAAACAGTTTTTGGTTGGTTGGAAGAGATTGCCACATGGCAATAAACTCGCCAGGTTAAAAAACTATGACGGGCTGGATTGGTGGTGCTCGCAGGCCGGTGTTAGCGACCCCTGCTTTATACTGATGCTGTACACTTTTCTCATGTTTCAAATCATCCAAAGGTTTGTGCTTTGGAGCTGAGGGCTGCGAAATAATATGAAATCAAAACTAGATAACACAAATCACAAAAAAGTTACTTAATTTAGTATAATTTGATAACTAAGATTGGATGAAAGGAAATTCCCAGAATCGGATTGGAGTATGCTGATGACATGGTAGTGTAAGCGGAGAATGAAGAGGAATTAGATAATTTGATAAGTTAATTGTTGAGAGATACGAAGAGAAAGATCTCAGAATGAATGTTGCAAAATCCAAAATATTTTTGATAGAAAAAATAAATGGGATATATGTGTGGATAATGAAAGATTAGGGCAAGTTAAAGAATAGTGCTATTTACGTAGTATTTTCTCAGATGATGGAACAGTTACGAGAGATATCGAACGACGTGTAGCAAAAAGCAACAAAGTCAATGGGACACTAAATAATCAAAATCTGCTGACAGTTCGCAACAGCTAGTACCAACTTGAATGTATGGAAGTGAAACGTGTGAACGTGGAAAAAGACAGGAGCCGAATAAATGCTTTAGAAATGCGTGAACTGAGAAGAATACACGGTGTGACAATGTATTACAGAATACGGAATGAAGGAATTTGAGTCAGTTGTGAACTTAAGGCCGATGTATTAAGAAACATGAAGGTAAGAACACTTTGATATGGTTTGGGCATGTGGAACGAATGAATGAAGAAATATTAACAAAACATTATATATAGTGCAAATGTGAATGGAAAGTGCAGAAGAGCAATACCAAAGAAAGTACTACTATATACAGGGAGTGGCACTAAACAGAGTTTCTGAATTCAAGGATTTGTGCGTAACCTTTGATGTCAGACTCACGTTCGTTAACCATGTCTCGCGTTTGATATCGGACTGTTACAGACTACTCGGTTTTATAATGAGAATATCAAGAGAATTTAACAGTACCGATATCCTCCGAAACTTATATAATTATCTAATTAGAACCAAATTAGAATATGCATCTACGGTTTGGGCTCCTCACCAGCTCAAATATAAAAACAATATAGAACAAATACAAAAAAAAAATCCTCAGATAACTATGGTACAGAACAAAGGGCGATTACCCAAAATATGCTCACCATGCCGAACTTCTCACGGTGTGTAACTATAGAAGCCTCGAAACAAGAAGGCAAGAATCCATTGCGATATTCCTAATAAAGGTTTTCCAAGGTTCCTTTAACTGTCCCGCGATTCTAGAAGCACTAAGTTTATATGTACCCAATAAATATAGCCGTGCAAGGAATCACCCTCTGTTCTACATACCAACTTACAGGACCAATATCATGGCTAAACACTCAGTCACGCGTGGTATAGAGATATTGAACCAACTGAATGACACTGTTGATATATTCTCGGCACCGCCCAGCAGTATGAGAAGAATCCTGGCTGATATTCTTCCTAACGAATAAGCTAACGCTAGAAGCAGACCCTCTTTGTGTAACAAGAGAAATCCGTGCAAAGTGGATAAAAAAAAGTGAATGAAATTTTGAAAGAAAGAAATTTAAAATGTCAGAGAAATCGTATGAGTTGCATTAGAAGGTCCAATCTGAATTGACGATGCTGACATGTTGTACAACGTGGCTGACAGACAACATAGTCCTAGACAAAGGGGTCGGCAAACTTTTTTCGCTAAGGGCCAGATCTAAAAAAATTTAGGCTCAACGGGCCAGGAAGCAAACTCGAGGATATTTATATAGCAAAAAAATAGGTTTTACCTTTTTTTTAGACGGTGATAATATTTATACACATTTTGATGACACATTTACAAAAAAAAAACGAATGAAATATTCACATATATCAATTAAGGTATTATAGAAACAGGCAAAATGTTCGTATTATAATGTTAAATGTTACATAATAATTTTATAAAAAGCTATACAATAGGTCAGAAAATGTAGGATGAGTCCTGTGGCAGCTCACAAATTTGCCCCAATACAACCTTGTAACGATGTTCAGTAACTTTAATTATTTTATCAACTTAAATATAAGCCTCTATTCTAATAAATAGCAAGTTATTTAGGTAAATACATTACATAAGGTTGTATTGGGGCAAATTTGTGCGGTGTCACAGGGATCATCCTACATTTTTCGAACTATAATGAGATGAATGTAATTGCTTTTTCTGAGATAACATATCATGAAACTGGGGATCGAAGTTAGTACTTCCTATCAACAAAATTGATGGCAAATGGTTATCTGTCAATGCTACACTATATTGCGATTTTAAATACTTATTTTTTTAATATTTACATATTTTTTTGTGGTAACTAATATTTTCTTGACAAAATAATTTTTAAGCTTGTTATGGCCTTTTGCAACGAAAACACTTTTAGAATTTCAACTGTGTAATTTTATTTGTATATTCGTTGAATTACATTGAAGTATAATATTAACAGTATTATAGAAGTTATAATAACGATGATGTTAACATCGTAGTGGCTTTAAGAATAATGATTTTGGCCTCTGATATGACGTCCTATTTAAAGCGAAGCATCTTCCGATAACGTACCCTTAGATAATTAACAAGGAATTTTGGTTGGGTATATTATCGGTGCCCCTTGTAAGGTCAAATCGATATCAGACGATTTATTTGGAATGTCTCGTTCGCCGTTTACTTCCATTTAGTGATATGAAATCTTTATTGAATTTGGATAGTAAGCAGCTCCTGATAATTCCAACCAGATAATAAATTTAAACATAATACATTGAGTTAAGTTTGACATACACGTGATAACACTAATATTTATTGGATGTAGATAACATTGAACATGATATGGTTAACATTGATAAGCTTAACAGTGGTTTGCATGATAACTTTTAATATTTATTGGATGTGGATAAGAGTATATGATAAGATTAACATATTAACATTGGTAGGGATACATTACAAGCTCGCAGCCCGGATTAAAATAGGCATCGGGCCAGATTTGCCCCGCGGGCCGTAGTTTGCCGATCGCTGTCCTAGACAACAGACGGCCCCATTAATTGAGCATACAGGTTTAGAAACACTGGAGTAGGCGCGAAATTTGTAATTCGACATCGTACATGCTGGAAATACTACCGAACATAAAGAGACAACACTCATGCCTAGCATGCGAGTGTGTCGTACGAGGCGAAGTCATTCAAACTGGGACGTTATTTTCAATTTTGGATACTATCAACAAATCAAACCCGAAATCACTTGACTTGTTAAATGAAACAATCGAAATTATCTTACTAAATATATATATTGTTACAACTTTTCCGAGACGGGGTAGGTAGATGGGACGAAGCGCCATAATTTCCTATCGCGACACATATCTTTCCCTTCCTCATATCTCATTACAACTTCTCCGATTTCTCACTCATTTTTTTAAAATATAATTTACTTAATCCACTCATACTTTTCTTGATCTTCCTCTTTCTCGCCTTTCACTCACATTTGTCCTCTAATTCTCTTAGTAACAATAAAAATACACCTTTTAAAAGTTAAAAGAAGAATCAGCTCCTTTTTGCGTCAAAATGCCTTAAAAATCATTATATTCATTCCATAATTTATATGTCCTTAACACGTTGAACGCCATTGTAAAAATGACAAAAACACATTTTTTTGTTTATGAAAAAGAATCCTTTAATGACATCAGTGAACATTAAAACATATTTCTTTTTTAATTTGGGATTGAAATTTTCCAGGAAAATAAAGAAAATTCACTCCGGTCACCAATGACCACCGTGGCGCTGTGGGACAAAAAACACATTTTTTATTTGCGCACGCCGCGAGGTCATGATACCGGTCACTCATCTCGACAGTGTACTTTTGTCATTGCGCGAGTAAGCAGTGTCGTTTGTTGCGCGCTGCGTTACCGGATTTTATTTTGCTTCTAATTTAATTTCAAGAATTATTTCTTTAAATTTTATGTTTTTTCTTACTAAATTATTTTTTATTGACCGTTTAATATGGAAACAAATAAAAATTTGAGTGGAGACAATGATTTTCAAGAAATACAAGTAATTATGGACGATTACATGTTTTCTCAAGAAGATCTAAATGCAATTGATAGTATCGAAAAAGAAATTATTGGCTCGGATGGTGAATGTGATGAGCAATTAAGGTTTGCAAGAAAACGAAGGCGCTTTACGATTAATTCTGATAGCGAAAGTGATGGAGAACAACACAATATATCAAATGTGACGAATGCGGGATCGCAATGGTTTGATCCAATGAATCGGCAAAAAAACATCATTCCGTTTACGGAAATATCGGGAGTAAAGTTTCCTTACAATCGATCGCTAGCCCAAAGTGAACCAAAAGACTTTTATGAATTATTGATTCCTGACGAATTGTTCGACAAAATTGTTGTAGAAACAAATTTATTTGCCGCACAATCGATTGCAAAAGGTAAGAAAAAGTGTTCACGGTCACATAAATGGAAACCAACTGACAGACAGGAAATGAAAAAAATTTTTGGGCTGGTTTTATATA
Source organism: Odontocerum albicorne (assembly GCA_949825065.1). Lineage (NCBI taxonomy): Eukaryota > Metazoa > Arthropoda > Insecta > Trichoptera > Odontoceridae > Odontocerum > Odontocerum albicorne. The sequence continues at coordinate 13,898,208 of OX463865.1, forward strand.
TGGGTCTAGTACGTCTACCAAAACTATATTATTATTGGAGTAAAGATAAAATAATGGGACAAAGTTTTCCTCCCACAGTGATGAGCAGAAACAGGTTTGAATTGATATTACAGTATCTGCATTTTTCTAATAATGAAAGCATAGACCCTTGTGATCGAATTGGCAAAATACGAGAATTGGTTAACGAGTTAAATGATAATTTTAAAAAATACTACACACCTAATGAGTATTTATGTGTAGATGAAAGTATGATACCTTTTAGAGGAAGATTAATAATTTTACAATTTAACAAACAAAAGAGACACAAATATGGAATTAAAGTATTTAAAGTCTGCACAATACCTGGATATACTTACAAGCTACAAATTTATTGTGGAAAAAATACAGAAACAACGAATAATTCACCTACACATATTGTTTTGTCTCTTTGTGAAGATTTATTGAACAAAGGTCACAGCATTGCAACGGATAACTGGTATACCAGTCTGCAACTAGCACACGAATTGCTAAAAAATGACACACATTTATTTGGTACAGTTCGAAAAAATAGAAGAGGCTTGCCAAAAGATGTTATAGACAAAAAGCTTCGACGTGGCGAATTTATTGCCCAGGAAAACGAAGATGGTGTACTGGTCTTAAAATGGAAAGACAAGAGAGATGTTTTAATGTTATCTACGAAGCATTCAGCAGATTTTGCTACTATCACTAAAAAAGGGAAATCTGTAACAAAGCCAAAGGTGGTTTTTGATTACAACAAAGCCAAAGCTGCTGTAGATATGAGCGATCAAATGACCTCCTATTCATCGCCACTTCGAAAGACTGTAAAGTGGTATCGAAAATTAGCCATGGAACTAATTTTGAATACAGCAGTGGTAAATGCATTTATAATGCATCGTGAAGTTACGAAAAAAAATATATCGATAGTAGAATTTAGAAAATTACTAGTTGAGCATCTCACTTCTTATGAAAGAAACGTAGTTGACAAAAGACCAAAAAGACTAAAACACGAATTAAAAATAAAAGAAGGAAAAGTGAGTTTAACAAGACGCTTTTGTGTCAGTTGTTATAAGGAAAGTGCAAAAAAATGGGGCAGTAAACTTGCAAAAAATAAATGTCTGAAAGTTAGCACCTATTGTAACCAATGTGTGAACAAACCACATTTCTGTTTGCGTTGCTTTAATAAGGAGCATAGATACATATAAACTACATAAAACTGGATATTACCCTACTTCATTAACATGACGTTTATTTCAAGGATGTTTTTTACAAATATGGTTTTTACAAGATTTGTTACATACATAATATTTTCATATTTACATTTTTTATGATTATTTTTCTTGTTTTTTAATATAAACAATACTATCACATTTTAGAGATAGTAAAAAGTATACATTTATAGTTAATTTTATAATTCATTTAAGTTGTAATAAAAGTTGACATTGAGAGATTTCACTGTTTTTATTTTTCCTCTCAAAAATTGAGAAAGTACTATAATATCCAAGTCCCGCGTGAGAGTATTGTTGTTGAGCGCCGCTCCGGTCATTCTAGTACTACAAATGTATGCGAAAATCACGCGCTGGCGCTCGAATGCTTTTTAAACACATCTCTAAGGTGAGGTCACGGGTGACCTACGCGGCGCAATGATCAGGACATTATGAGGTCATCGGTGACCTACACGGCGTTCAACGTGTTAATAAGACACAGGCAAAAGCCTAGTTTACCGGGGAAATGGCAAATAAAAGACAATAAACCCAGATTCTTATAAATTGTGTGTCCACTTAATTAACTGTTGTTTTTTCATAAACTACTTGCATATAAAATAGTTAAAAAAAATCTTGTCATATATAAATAAAAATATAAACTTGTGTTTATTCATAACGTGACAGGTGTTCTGTATACATTTTTAGGTTTTCGTAGATTTATCTAAAAAAAACACAGTTCAGTCACGTAATTGTGTTATGTACAGTGAGTAGACATCTATCGGCAGTAATTATAAACAAAAAATCACAACTCAGTAGAAAGCTGCACCTATTTGGTTTATCTCCTCGCTGTTAGATCAACCCAAATCATATTCATTTAAAAATACACATTGACTTAATTATCTTAATGCTTTTGTTTTTTTTTTAATTATTGTTTTTATTAAGAATTAATTAATTTTTATATTTCATTTTTAAGCTGCATTTTCAGCAATAAAATTAATGAGGTTGCATTATTGAAATTGGCGGTAAAAACTGACACGCTTGCGCGCCAAATGTATTGATTTTTAAAATTCAAATGCAATGCAAGTAACAAAGGGGCGACATTCCCACCAACCTAAAAACACTAATGACAAGGGATTTTGGATTTAATTAGTACTCGATCCGGTCGTTGTAAAAACTACATTCGCTTGCGTTGTTGTTTGAAAGCTTGGCTCTAAAATGACCGATATATTCAGTATGGTTTAGAGGAAAATTTTGTAAGACGACTATATTGTGTGGGAACTCGGCTATGTTACGCTATTTAAACTTTATAGCTGAAACTAACTAATACAAAAATAACTACATTAATAGGTACTTAGTTAAATGTGGTATTTGATAATTAACATTATTGCGTAATGAAAACATAAACGAATGGATATAATTAAAGAAACTGAAAAGTTAAAAGGTTTTATTTATATTTAGTGGTTGAGTAACGCGCTATAAATATTATATAAAGAAACATAATAACTCAATTTTTCGTAGATTGTTGATTTTTATGATTTTAGATTAGAAAATAACTGTAATATACATACACACATATGACGACGTTTCCTAGAAGGAATAAACAGAGGGGGGCAAAGCAACTGACTTTCCTAACGCGATACACATATTTTGCTTCTTTTTAATTCATAAACCTTCTCATGCAACTTATACAATTTCTTTGACTTTTTACATTTCTTTCTTTCAAAATATAGTTAACTTGATCTGACCAAACTTTCTTTTGATTTTCTTAATCATGCCTTCCACTCACATTTGCACTGTATATTTGCTTTGTAAGCCTCCATTCGTTCATTCTACATGTTCAAACCGCCTCAGAGAGATCTTTTTCATTTTAAATAAATATATAATAAATTAATATAGGTTTATTGATAGCAACATAATATGTACATAATATATTTAAATACACTTCAAAAACACATAAATTGCAGATAATACATTAAAGACAGATGCTATTAAAAGGTCTGGGCTCATCTAATAACATCCCTTGGACCAAGACACATCCCACCAATATAGGGCGAGACCAGCCACGAGGACACCAGATGTTTTTCAGCCCACACCCATTTTACTTAATTCATTAACCATAAGTTCATTTTCATTCCTAATCACTTAATTCTATATTATATCATACATTGTCGTTCCATGTGTTTTACTCAGTGCACGCATTTCTACAACATTTGTTTTGATCCTTTTAGTATTTCAATTCGTTGATGTAACAATACTGCGTCTGTAGTTTTAGCCAAACATACATCGTATGGAGAATAGCGTGCGAATTAGTTCAAACTCATAATTTGAAATTGTTTAAAAATTTGATTTTTTATTGAGATTTATTTACTATGGTTTGTAGACTATGTCTGCTTTATTTTTCTAAGAGGGGGCCGAGCAGGTAATTATAATTGTATTGAACATACAATTTTATGTTACAACGGAAATATAAATTTCTATTATACTGTGGCGTTCGTATGCGCGGTCAATGACCGGTGAAACGACCTTTGCATACCTTAACAATTTGAAACAAACAAGTGCAAGGTCCACACGCCGGTCATTCAACTCACTATCAGGCGTGGAGCGCATCCCATGCTAGAGCGAGAAGGCAACACATCTGTCGCGCCAGTTCTCAAAACAGAATGATACCTACATATGACAAGAATCGTATCGTGGATGCTGAAACGAGACGGTGGTATATCGTGCGTGCATTCCCGTACACATTCAAGAATAGTATAAATACCTACGTCTATCAATTAAATTTATCTTTCCGCATTGCGATCTACACAAGTTTTATTTATCAACAAACCATCATCATCATCTCTCCTTTAAGGAACACAGTTCCCAAAATACAAGCAGAAATACACGCCATTGTCCCATGCCCCTTCCGAAGTAGACACAGAGGATCCTGTGTTGATATATCATACAAAGCGTTAGATCATCGTAAATTCGTTAATTAGAAAATGTCGATAAAAATTATAACACGTCCCATTGTTCAGTGAAAATTGATTTAAATATAATGTCCATCAAATGTTAGAGAAGTAACACTTGAATCAAAAATAAATTTGTACCTTTAAAGCTATCAAATCATAATTTATAAATATTTTTGACATTACAATAACACAAACAGTAGAATGTATATTGTATCAACTATTAATAACGTTAATAGCATAATTTCCTTCGTTTAGTAAATTTAACAAATAGTTAGATTTAACTCAATATTGGAGGGAAAAAATCTCAAATGGCGTGTAGTTTAAGATAGTGGAATGATTGATTTTATTTTGAGCGAGATGATAGAAAGCTTTACTACAATATCTTACGCTATATTTTTTTTAATATCGCCGGAAAATATAATGTAATGGAACGTGCACCTTGAATAATGGTTCAATATTCCTGATGAAAAATGTGTTCATACGTCCTTTTGGTACTAGACCACCAAATAAGGGATGAAGTCTTTCACTGCCAAACGATTCCAAAC